>JAQQTO010000047.1:13290000-13812500 GCA_029884595.1 Ormosia semicastrata | reverse complement strand
CAATGCTCTACCAATCCCTGTTGTAGGAGTAACTCTTAAGAATACATGATCTCCCTCACTAAACTCAAGAGGTTTCATTCTCTTGTTAGCATAGCTCTTTTGTCGACTCTGAGTAGTAACCAACCTATCCCTAATCATCTTGATAAACTATGTGGTTTGTTGGACTAACTCTGGACCTAGGATGGTTCTCTCACCTACTTCATACCAATATAGAGACGATCTACACTTTCTTCCATACAAAGCCTCATAGGGTGCCATACCTATACTAGAATGGTACCTATTGTTATAAGCAAACTTCGCTAATGGTAAGAACTTGTCCTAACTACCTTGTTGTTCTAAAATATATGCTCTAAGCATATCCTCAAGGGTTTGGATAGTCCTCTATGTTTGTCCATCTGTCTGCAGGTGATAAGTTATGCTAAGGCTTAACTTAGTCCCGAACGCCTCTTGCAAGGCTCCCCAGAATCTAGATGTGAATCTAGGATCTCTATCTGAAACTATGCTTATGGGGACTCCGTGCAACCTAACTATCTCCTTCTAATATAGCTTAGCTAATTTCTCTAGAGAATAGCTAGCTCTCATTGGCAAAAAGTAGGCAGATTTGGTTAATCTATCCACTATGACCCAAACTGCATCAAAACCTTGCTGAGTCTTGGGTAGACCTATTACAAAGTCCATAGAAATCTTTTCCCATTTCTACTCTGGGATTCCTAAAGATTGTAATTGTCTTGCCAGCTTTTGGTGTTCAATCTTCACCTTTTAACAAACTAAACACCTTACGACATACTCTGCTCTGTCTCTCTTCATTCTAGACTTCTAAAATATTTTCTTCAGGTCTTGATACATCTTAGTGGTTCCAAGATGGATAGTATACTTACTACTATGAACTTATTCTAGAATCCTCTCATTGATCTTTGACGCTCTTGGAACACAAAGTTTGTCTCTAAACTTTATCATTCCATCCTCAGTCATATCAAAATCCTCTAGGGTACCTAAAAAAATATGCTCACTAATGTCCATTAAAGCTTCATCCTCCTTTTGAGCATCTAAAATCTGAGTCCTTAAGTCATTTACTATATCCACTCTACTCACAAAGAGACTTTGTGGCATCACAGTTACCACTAGACTTAAATCTCTGAAACTCTTGAGAAGTTCACTCTCTTGGACCATCATTCGAGATACATGCAGGGATTTGCTACTTAGTGCATCAGCTACAATATTGGCCTTACCCAGATGATACTTTAACTCAAAGTTATAATCCTTTAAGAATTTCACCCATCTTCTTTGCCTCATGTTCAGCTCATTCCGATCAAATAAGTGCTAACACCTCAAACTACACTCCGTAGAGATAATGCCTCCAAATCTTTAAGGCAAATACTATAGCTGCTAACTCCAAATCATGCATAAAGTAGTTTTCCTCATGAGGCCTTAATTGTCTTGATGCATTGGCAACCATTTTCCTATTCTGCATCAGAACACACCCTAGTCCCATCTTTGAAGCGTCACAAAAGACCTCAAAGTTCTCCTGGGGATCCGAAATCACCAACACTGGTGTAGTAGTCAACCTCTACTTTAACTTTTGGAAACTATTCTCACAGTCTTAAGTCCATTCAAAAGTACTACCCTTTCTGGTCAACCTAGTCAAAGACAACACTAACTGAGAAAAACCCTTAATGAACCTTCTATAGTACCAAGCTAAGCCTATAAAGCTCCTAATCTCAGTCACAGTGGTGGCTCTCTCCCACTGCAACACTGCTTCTACTTTGTTAGGGTCCACTGCAATTCCTTATTTAGAAATAACATGGCCCAAAAACTGAACTTCTGTTAGCCAAAACCCACACTTAGACAATTTGGCAAACAATTTCTTTTCCTTTAGGATATTTAAAAATATTCGCACATGCTGCTCATGCTCTTCCCTTGTCTTTGAATAGATAAGGATGTCTTTCTTTTTCACTAGCAACACTGGTACTCCCCAAGGAGAAACACTAGGCCTAATAAATTGCTTGTCTAACAACTCCTCTAATTATTTCTTGAGTTTAACCAACTCTAAAGGTGTCATCCTATAGAGCGCTATAGATATAGGTCCTGTACCTGGAACTAAATCTATAGTAAACTCTATTTCTTGCTTCGGTGACAACTCTGCTATGTCACTCGGAAACACTTTAGGGTATTCCTGATAACTGTCGAGATTACCAAATTTAAATCAATTTATATAGATTTACCAAAACTACTTGCAGCATAAGGTAACACCGAGTCGAGCTTGTAGATCACTCTAATTATGAAGTCAGATTAAGAAGTTAATAAACAGGGGGAAAGGGGTTTACAAAATTAAATAACAAAAAGTAATTAAAAGGAGTAAACAAAATTAGGAAAATAACCAATCCAAGAGAATTAATCAATCTTGATTTTAATCCATCCTTGATCTTTATAGATCCATTCAACTATCAACCAAATCCTTGGTTTTAGATCACATCAAATGCCTTTCAATGATCTATGGATATTTTACTAGAAACGCTTATAAAATTCAATTAATTGAGGTTAGACAAATTAAGCATTCATCCAAAACCCAAATCAACTTAAAAACTAAGATCCAACCAAGCTAAACATTTCATCAAACACCTTTGATGCATTGTTTAACCTCTGAATTCATCTCTTGGCATATGATAATTACGCAATTAACATATGTAAATCCCAATCAAATTAAACATTAAATCAAAATTTAAACAAGAGAAGAAGAAAAAGAGAAACTTGATTAATAGATGAATGTATAGCAATTAAAACAAGATCTCAAGATTAATCATCAAGAATGTCAATCTCTTGGATTGATTAAAGACTCTACCCCTCCATGAATAGGAGGGAAGAACTCAGAAAAATAAGAGAAAAACTAGAGAGAATGGAGAAAAGAGAGAAAAGATCTAGTTCTAGATCTAAATCTAGAGAGAGGATGAGAAGATGAGAATGAATGATTGATCTCAGATTTCTGCCTTCTACCCCCTATAACTACTTCTAAATCCTAATTTTGGCTCATATAGTCAAAAACCTATTAGCTACAAAGCTGGGTCTATTAGGAATCATTGGGCCTAAGTCCCATGTCAATTAGAGGCCTACAACTCAAGTTATGCCTAATTAAGTGACATAAACTCGTCACCAACTTGTATCTATTTTCCAGCTACAATTGCACACCCAAAATGACATATTTTGGCTTAGTAGTATTTATAAAGTTGTATATTTATGTTTTAGATTTCAAATGCCAGTAGTTTTAGGCTCATATCACATCTATTGCCCAAGTTATGCCCTGATTAGTGCACACTGTTCGGGTTATAGTCACAAGGCCCGTGTTATGACTTCCAGGCCCAATTAGCTCTACTAGGTGTCTGATTGAGACTTCAAGCTCTTCATGAAAGTTGTAGAGCTCTCTCTTATCTTTCCTACAAGATAAAATCATAATTATCATATATCTAAAACTCAAGTTATGGCTGAAATATAGAAGTAGCATAAAGTCTCAACAATGCTAGAAATTATCAATTAAACCCAATTTGAGCCCAAACTTACAAAACATGACAAATATCAATCAATTAAGTATATGGAGAGTGTAAATGACTAAAAATGAGCGTTTAGTAATGTATAAAATATGTGATTATCAAATTCTCCTACACTTAGCTTTTTACTCTCCTAGGCAAATCACATAAGACCAAAACTAAGGATCAAGGAAAAACAACACAAACTCAAAAGCTAAAAACTCTAAAAGAGTCAAATTCCAATGACATTCAAGAATGCAAAAGTTATAAGCAAGAACACCAACCAAAGATTTAAGGGAACAAAGCATTCATGAGGCACATTTCTTCACATTTCAAACCAACAAGCAAGATATCTTCAATTTGAAAAACATGAATCAAGAATGATAGATTCTCACAAGATACACTCTCAATCTCTCAAGTGTTTAAAAGGTAAATAGTTCACTCAATCCAACCCATGAACAATTGCACTACCATAAGCTTGTTTATCATCTACTTCTTCACTACTCAAACACATGCACACAAAAATCAAGAGGACTTTATTCAAGGTTGTAATGAGGCCAAGGTAAGGGAAGGAAACAATATGGATATTACAAGTTAAACACCCGAGAATAAAAGAGCATTAGGAAGGAACTCAATTGACAAACATGAAATTTTATCCCCCCAAATCTATATAATTCACATTTTCTTTACATATTCCTATTCTTATTTATTTTTTTTTTTTCACAACCTTTTTGCATTTATTCTTTTTCTTTTTTTTACATTTTATTTTTTTCTTTCATTTTGCTCTCTTTTTTTTTCTTTTTTTTTTCTCACCAAATACTTTGCATATTGCACATCAAATTACACAATCTCCACACTTGAACTATTAATTACCAACAAGCAAAAGAGCTCTTCCAAAGATAAAGAACCAATGCTCTCCCATTCCCTAAGGTAATGTAAAAACATGATTTTTCACATAAGACATATAATGAGCTAAGATAAAGAATAGGCAAATAGGCTCAAAGGGGTTACTCAAATGAAAATTATGCAAGGTTGCCTAATTCGAAAGAGTAGCTAATTCAAGAAAGAATGCCTCAATCATGTTTATGCATGTAAGTGAAAATGTAGCCTAAAAAAGAATCAAAGTAAGTTCTAGAGTGATAAATTGACATGAGTGAAAATCACACAAGAAAGAGGTGGTTGGTTTAAATGTTAAATTCATCAATCAAAAGGCTCAAAATCTTATAAGGTATGCATCTATCAAACTCAATCCACTAATCAAACATCCAAAACCAAGCATATCAAATTGAAGAAGGAAGAAAATTTATTCAATCATGCTATGAACCTTGAATTTTAATTGTTTTAAACTCATAAACTTCACAAATCCCAAAACATCATTGGAAAGTAATTAAAAACATAAATTTTTTTCAAAAGATTATTTTTGTTTGATCTTTGTGTTTTTTTAACAGTAAACAAACATAGAAAACAAAACCAAAATAGAAATAGAAATAGTAACTAAAAAATAAACAACAGAACAAAAACATCAAAACAGCAGAAACACCCTTTCTATGAAAATTAAATAGCAAAAGCATTAAAATTGAAAACAGAAATAAAAACAGAATGGTAAAATTCCTCCCCCACATTTAAATTTTACATTATCTGCAATATAAAGCTCACAAGAAAAATAACATTCTATCAAAATTATTAATTAATCTAGGACAAGTAAAATAAAAGAGAGAGAGAGAAGAAACATCCATATTAAGGTGAAAATTCATTAAGGTCATGTTACAGTTGACAAGAAAATCCCATCGGGGTCCCATTGCCTGAAGTATAATGACCGAGACCAAGTTAAGCTTGAAACATGACTGGAAACATGACTTGAAGCAGGAGAGCTTCCACTGGGGTCCTATTGGCCTTCCTTAATTATCATGTCTATACCACTAGAATGCAATATGTGTACTTAATCAACTTCATTTTCCTTGCTTATGTTGGACCATGGCTCAAAAACAAAATCCACCACAGTAGTGGATTTTCCCTTTTCTGAAAATTCTTCAATGGCTTTTAACTCAAGGGTAGGTGGTTGTTGCATTAAGGTATCAATTTTGCTGATTTAACTACAACATCATCTGTAATTTGTGTACAATCTTCCAAAACAACATGATCATATCTCATGAAAGAAGAAAATTTAGAACATGCAGCATCATCTCCCACAGCAGCAAAAATTTCAGAACATGCAGCATATATACTAGTCTCATCACAATCAGAAACAACACATCCAGAACATCCAGGAAATTTTACACTATCCAGATATCCTACAATTTTAGGAAATTCAGCTAGTATATCATTATGCATATCATCAACAAGCAAATCAATGACATCTAACTGAAAAATAGAATGCTCTTTTAAAGGATGTTTAATTGGGTTATTGACAGTTTGTTGGCTCGACCCTTGACTTTTCAGCTCACTCACATGTTGGGAATTACGGATACTTCACGCAACGAAAAAATAGGATTCCCACCAAGGATCCATGCGAAAAGCCATAATCCAAGTTTTAAAATAATTTACCTCTTGAAGCGTGATCAAAAGGAAGTGACGTGAATCACTAACACCGTTATAGAAATGATGTCTTTGCGGTATCCACATGAACAGACTCACGAATGTCCAACGTCCACAAAGATGAGCCTCACGTCTCTCACATAGTACTAGCTGCGAAGAGAAGAGAAGAAACTTGTGGCTCTCTCACTCACTTTTCTGTAGGTGTGGCCAGGATTCTGTAAATTGTATATCTTAGCAGCCTCTTAGCAGTACTATTTATAATAGTATCTGCCTTAAGTGAGTATGAGCAGCAGCAAGGTAAGCTGTACAATCCTAGACCCATCTGTTATGAGTTTGGCCCATATTTGAATCCTTGTCCAACTTGGATCTATTGCTCTAATTTTAGTCTCTTCTATGTGTGTGACCCTGCAGGTTCTTATTACGTTGGTAGTAATATTAAAATCTCATTTTAATATTACAAGTAGTGAGTGGTATTTAGTAACACATCGTTGCTACCCAAATAATAAGAATATCAGTGAGTTGACATAACTTTTCCGTGACTAATGTTACTATGTCGTTTAGTCCCTTTGTCAAGATATCTAGATTAAACACAAGGCATGGAATGTGTCACCCTTATATAGTCCAATCATTTGTTTCCTGATACTCGAGTAAACTTTGTAACAATAAATGAAATCAATATCTCATATTGACTCATTTGAGTATGGCCATGCATTTCGCAGTCTCACTCAATGAGGGGGCCCGAAGATATCGCTCCTGTTATGTAGGAGTGACAAATCTCATCTAGGTCACTCATATCCCTCTGCATGATTCGTTGTATGTCCAATAACTAACTTTATAACCACCTTGTTACAGATGATGTTTGATAGCATTAAAACACACAACTCCTCATGTAGGAATCGTAGTGATTTCAGGTCAAAGGACCACAGACACCATTGTCACTATAAAAATCACTTATGACACTCACGTAACGATCCATGTAGCATTCTTATGGCAATTTAGTACATTATTACTCTAATATGTACCCATGTGAAGACTTAATATCTCATATCCATGACCCGTGAGATGTGGTCATCAGTTTATGCACATACTAGTCTCAATGCATTATTGTTGTCCTAGTTAACAATAATACTTGACTAGGGACATTTAAGAATAGTGTTATAACCAAAAGGATCTCACGATCAAGTCATTCACTTGATATCCTATGGCATCAAACTTACTATTCTAAGGACTTTATTATGTTTATTAAAAAGAACACAATAAATGAAATGCCTCATATATTAAAATAGCATAATAGAATGTATATAAATACAGACAAATGTATTAGCCTCTAGGGTATACACCAACAATCTCCCACTTGCATTAGAGCCAATCAGGCATATGTCTAATGCCTAAAGACCTAGTGTGACCTTCATGCTTCTGCTATGCAAGAGGCTTCGTCAGTGGATCAGTAATGTTATCATCTGTTGGTACTCTGTATATCTTCACATCTCCTCTATCGATGATCTCTCGGATGAGATGGAAGCGCCTAGGTTCCTTAACTTGTGCAATGGCTCCATTATTATCACAATAGAGGTCCACTGGGTCCACAATGCTAGGAATAGCACTAAGTTCAGCAATGAACTTCCTGATCCAAACGGTCTCCTTTGCTACATTGGAGGCAGCGATATACTTAGCCTTTGTGGTAGAATCGGTGACTGTCTCCTGCTTTGAACTCTTCCAGCTCACAGCCCCACCATTTAGGCAAAAAACATAACTCGATTACGATTTGGAGTCGTCCTTGTTGGTTTGGAAGCTAGCATCAGTGTAACCCTTTACAACTAGCTCTTCCTCGCCTCCATATACAAAGAAAAAATCCTTAGTCCTTCTCAAGTACTTAAGGATGTTCTTAACAGTAGTCCAGTGACTCTCACCGAGATCAGACTGGTACCTACTCGTCATGCTCAAAGCATACGAGATGTCTAGTTGAGTATATAACATAGCATACATGATAGATCCAATTGCAGATGCATATGGAATCTTGCTCATGTGATCCTTCTCGTCCTGGGTGGAAGGGGATTGAGCATTAGATAGGCTTACACCATGTGATATAGGCAAGAGTCCTTTTTTGGATTCATGCATGTTAAATCATCTTAACACTTTATCTATGTATGTACTCTGACTTAGGCCAAGCAGTCTCAGTGATCTATCTCTATAGATCCTGATACCTAACACATAGGTGGCTTTGCCCAAGTCCTTCATAGAGAAGCAGTTCCCTAACCAAGTCTTTACGGACTGTAGGGTAGGGATTTCATTTTCGATAAGTAGTATGTCATCTATATACAATACCAGAAAGACAATAGTGCTCCCACTAACCTTCTTGTAGACACAAGATTCTTCTTCATTCTTGATAAAACCAAACTATTTTATTGTATCATCAAAACGAAGATTCCAGCTTCTGGAAGCTTGCTTCAATTCATAAATAGATCGTTGCAACTTGCACACCTTTCCAGCATCCTCTAGAATGGCAAAACCCTCAGGTTGTGTTATGTACACATCCTCGAGAAGATTTCCATTACGGAAAGCAGTTTTGACATCCATTTGCTAGATTTCATAATCATGATATGCTGCAATAGCAAGCAAGATCTGAACGGATTTAAGTATCGCAACTGGGGAAAAAGTCTCATCATAGTCTACACTATGAATTTGTTTGAAATCTTTAGCCACCAATCGCGCCTTAAAGGTATGCACATTACCATCTATGTCAATTTTCTTCTTGAAAACCCACTTGCACCCAATGGGTTTTACCCCTTCAGGTGGGTCAACCAAGGTCTATACCTGGTTGGCATACATGGAATCCATTTCAGATCTCATTACCTCAAGCCATTTCTCAGATTCTGGGCCAATAATGGCTTCCTGGTAAGTCACAGGCTCATCTTGATCCATGAGCAATACGTCACCTTGTTGGGTCATGAGAAATCCACATCTCTCTAGTTGATGACGTATCCTATTAGACCTACTAGAGCAGGTTGTTGTTCCACAATATTTTGTGGAGGCTGCTCTATTTCCATTATTGGTTCATTGCTGCTTTGTGAAACTTGAACTTCTTCAAGTTCTACTTTCCTCCTACTGATTCCTTTGGAGATAAACTCCTTTTCTAGAAATATAGCAGTCCGTGCGACAAACACTTTGCCCTCGGTAGGATTATAGAAAAAATATCCCTTGGTTTCCTTTAGATACCCCACAAAGAAGCATTTATCTAATTTAGGTCCAAGCTTATCAGAAACTTGACATTTCACATAAGCTTCGCAGCCCTAAATCTTCAAGAAAGACATACTGGGCTGTCTCCCAGTGCATATCTCATATGGTGTCTTTTGAACCATTTTAGATGGAACACGGTTAAGTGTGAAAGCTACTGTTAACAGAGCATGTCCCCAAAAGGAGCCTGGAAGGTCTGCATGACTCATCATGGATTGGACCATGTCTAATAAGGTCCGATTCCTCCTTTCAGAGACACCATTCCATTATGGCGTTCCTGGTGGAGTGAGTTGAGGTATTATCCCACACTCTTTCAGATGATCATCAAACTGTTGGCTTAAGTATTCTCCTCCTCGATCTGATCGAAGGATTTTAATACTCTTGCCAAGTTAGTTTTGTACTTCATTCTTGAATTCTTTAAACTTTTCAAAGGATTCTGATTTGTGCTTCATAAGATATATAAATCCATATCTACTGAAATCATCAGTAAATGTAATGAAGTATTGAAAACTGCCTCTAGCTAGTGTGTTTAGTGGCCCACATACATCACTATGTATGAGGCCTAAAAGATAACTAGCCTTTTCACCTTGTCCAGTGAATGGGGCCTTTGTCATCTTCCGCAATAAATAAGATTCACATATCTCATATGATTCGAAATCAAACGAGTCCAAGAATCCATCTTTACGGAGTTTAGAGATGCGTTTCTCATTTATATGGCCCAAACGACAATGCCAGAGAAAAGTTAGTTTCAGATTGTTTGATTTAAACCTCTTTGTATTTATGTTATAGACGGACGTTTCGAGATTAAGGACATAAAGTCCATTACTCAATTGTGCACTACCATAAAAAATATCATTCATATAAATGGAACAATATTTGTCCCTTATAATAAAAGAAAAACCTTTCTTGTCCAAACAAGAAACAGAAATGATATTCCTGCTAATAGCAGGCATAAAATAGCAGTTCTCTACCTCTATTACAAGCCCAGTGGGCAAAGATAATAAATAAGTCCCTACTGCTAATGCAGTAACCTTTGCTCCATTTCCCACTTGTAGGTCGACTTCGCCCTTTGTCAATGGTCTACTGCTCTTTAGATCCTACACATTTACATAAATGTGAGATCCACATCTAGTATCTAATACCCATGATGCAGAAGTAGATAAATTGACTTCAATAACAAAAATACCTGAAGTGGAAGTCTCACTTCCCTTCTTCTTTTTGAGCTCCTTTAGGAACTTGGCACAGTTCCTCTTCCAATGTCTGGTCTGACTACAGTGGAAGCATCCTTAGCCACTCCACCCATTGGTTTCAAGCCAGAAGTGCTGGGCTTGGACTTATCCTTGTCCTTGCCCTTCCAGTTGTCCTTGGGCTTTTTCTGCTGTTTCTTGCCCTTATTCTTTTGAACCATCATTATGGCCTTTCCTTTGCCTTTATTAATGTTCTGCTTAATAATGAAATGTTTCAAGTGTGGAAAGAATCATCTCACCAAAGATTGTCAGCATAAAGGGATTATTTGTTATAGATGTCGGAAGCCTGGACATTTCTCCAAAGAATGTGATCAACTGAAGATGGAACCTTTCATTAGTAATACACATGTTTCAAAGTCTCAAGAAGAAGAAAGAGCTGGTGCAAAGAGTGTAGTGAGAACGTTCAAATATAAAAATTTAAGAAGCGAGAAAGTTGTGCCATAGAGGGTAATCTTAAAATCGTGCTGTATAATTCGCAAGGTAACCCATTCTCTTGTGACCTATGATTATGTAAATCTTCCGGGGTTATCTGTGTTTTGTTTTTCCTCATAATGTTACTTCAACTTCTAAACTTGTTATTACTACTTGAGCCTGTTCAAACCTATCCTATTATTATTGGAGTTTGAAACTTTTCTATTGATCTGGTTTGTCTATTTCTTTCTCAAATAGACTGAGTAAATCAATATGACTTATCTGTGTCTTCATTATAATGTGATCTGAGTATTTCCACTCTTCTTGTTAAACTTGTTGTTTATACTCAAGTTTTCTAACTCTATCCTATATCTATTGAATATCAAATCTTTTCTGTTAATTAGATTTGTTTATCTAAAATCACATCTATTTAAGAGTCTGACTCTATAAATAGATTGATTATTTTCCAACCATATTCTACTAGATCGTTACAATGCAACTTTAGTGTTTCTTTGACCTGAGATTTTTGGATTTGAATCTAGAAAGTTCATTTCTAAAATTATTGGACCATGTTCATTTCGAAATCTATTAGACCATCTTAAATTCTTTGTTGGACTAATCTAGTAATCTACCGAATAGTCTTATTACTTTTCCTTATAACCTTCATAGTGTCTTTCATGTATCTTAATTAAGAAGGATTAATCTTAATTCAACTTATGTCATAGTACCAAATACAGTACAATTAGAAGAAAACTTGATCTATGAGACATTTTTTGTTAAGATTAAAAATAGGTAAGTAGAACAACTAATCTTGATGAAAAAAATCTGGAATGATGTGACAACAAGGGAACTAGAAGACCAAATGAAGGAAATCGTTGTTTGCTCTAAGATCGACTTGCGTGCTGATTATTATCAGATTCGCATAAAAGTAGAGGATATTCCAAGACAGTTTTTCGGGTGCATTACAAGCACTATGAATATTTAGTACTACCATTTGGAGTAAAGAATGTTTTTGCGATATCCACAAATTATATAAGTAGGATCTTTCTTTCCTAACTAGGCAAATTTGTCATTATCCTTATTGGCAATATTTTGACTTATTCTCGAAATTCGAAGGAACATGCTGAAGATCTCGATGCAATTCTTCAATTTCTGAAGAAGAATGAGTTATGCGTAAAACTAGTCAAATGCAAATTCTGTTAGAAGGAGCTCAACTCGTGGATTTAGATTGAGTATTGAGATCAAATCGAAAGGTTGTGGCGTATACTTCAAGGCAGTGGAACGTGCATAAGAAGAATTATTCCATTTATGTTTTAGGATATGCGATAGTCATTTTGCAAGGAAAATCTGAAGGCATTTTCTTTCCTATAAAGTTTACAATAATTTCAAGGACTTGAAGTACCTGTTCAATCAAGAGGGGCTTGGATATAAGGAAGAGACGATAGTTAGAATTTTCAAAGGACTTGTTGAGAACTTGTGTTCTAGGACAAACTAGTAGTTGAGATGAATTTCTACCATTGATAGAGTTCACATACAACAATAGTTTTCGTTCGAGTATAAGGATGGTACCCTATGAGGCATCGTATGGGAGATGATGTAGAATGTCGTTGTGTTAGTATCATGATGCTGAAAGTACTGTGGTAGGACCAGGATTTGTACAGCAGACAATTGAGAAAGTGAAGATGATTCAAGACAAGATGAGGATAACTCAGACGTGACGAAAGAGTTATGCTGATAAAAGATGAAGACCGCTTGAATTTGAAGAAGGTGACCATGTGTTTCTACGTGTGATACCTATGACTGGAGTTAGACAAGTAATTAAATCGAGGAAACTTATTCTAAAGTTTATCGGGCCGTATTAAATACTCTGTCGGGTAGGTCCGGTAGCTTATCAGATTGCACTACCACCATTCTTATCAAATCTTCATAATGTATTTCACGTATCACAATTACGGAAATATATTTCTGATCCGACTCATGTCATCGAACCAGACACCGTACAACTGAAGGAAAATTTAACCTATGAGACGTTTCCAGTCAAGATTGAAGATCGAAGGATAAAGCAACTTCAAGGTAAAGAAATTACATTGGTTAAAGTAGTTTGGAACGATGTAAGTGGCGAAGTTACATGGGAGTTAGAAGATAAGATAAGAGAGCAGTATCCATATTTATGTTAGGTGTGTGTCAAGTTTCGAGGATGAAACTTCTTTTTAGAGGGGGAGAGTTATAACACCCCAAATTCTGACTTTGTTTACAGTAATAGCAGAATTACATTGTTTTGCATTTTGTGTATTATAAAAATAATTTGATTGTTCCGAGATCATTTTTGATCGTTTTGTGGGATTTCCTCCGGGTCAGGAAAATAATAATTTTTGGGCCAGGGAAATTTTTATCTGATTTATTCAAAGGCGGGGGATCTTACTAAACCCAAATCTGAGTGACACAGAAAAGAATCTTTTAATTTTTAGAATTTATCTGTGAAATAAAAATATTTCACGGATAAATATCTGCTGTTTTATTTATACCAGTTATTGCTATAAATTATTTGACCCGATAAATTGTAGTTGACAGAAAATGTGTTTAGAATATTTTCTGTAACCTAAATCAAAACAAACCAATAGAAATCAGTCAAAATAGGTGGTTAGACTTTTTTATCCAATAGGAAGTGGTCAAATAAAGGGGCATGAACTTTATTGTGGACCATAGGATGAAAAGTTTAATTAAGATGTATTCGATCATAACCCTTGATCAGATCAATGGTGTGAAATGAATCTTGATAAAATCACTAAGTGATATCCACCTTAGATAAGATCAATGAATAGGAAACAAAGTTCATGTCGAAGGCTCGGATTGAGTCAAATATAGTGGCTTGACTTTTACTTAGTAACTAATTAAACTTAATTTAATCATCTTAATTGCTTAATTAAGAAACTAAGTAAACTAACCTAGTTATTAATTAGTTATAATCTAATTACTAATTAGATATCCTAATTTTATTTAGAAGTCATGATATATGCAATTATATATTTAATTAATTATTTATGTAATTAGATAATTAACTAAGTGTAATTAGGAAACCTAACCTAATTAACTTGTCATCTAATTAGCATATAATTAAGATTTAATTTAAGTTAAACCTAGTCCCTAATTTCATGGAGGCCACACGGCCAAGGAGTCCAAGTGGGCTTCTCCAAGCTTCTTGAATGGTCTTTTGTGACCATTTGATGACCAAATGGTGACCAAGCCATGTGCACTCAATGTGAACACAATTGTGATCTTTTATTTCAAGTATATCTCCTAATATTTCTCTACACAATACTCACACGGCTGCACCTCTTCAATTAATATCAATATTCACTTTTTCTCTCACCAAAAAGCAAGCATCATTTTCTCTCCAAAATTCCCAAGAACTCAAGAACATTTTCCTTCTCTTTTCTTCATTGAATTTCGGCCCACACACCCAAATACACCATCCATCTTCTATAATTTTTGTTCTTAACATTTCCTAAACCTAAACAACATCCTAAACACTTTTCATTTAGGAAGTTTTGTGAAAATCTTACTCTAAGTGCTTCAAAATCCAAGTTTGGTTTATTTACCCAAAGGTAAACTTTTGATTCTTTGGGTTTAAATTTAGTTTGTGAGTTTCTAAACCATGATTGTTCCATGGTTTATTATTATTAAGCTTTGTATGTGATTTTGCTAATTGTTTAAGATTTTTATGGCTTTGTTTGTGATCCACACGAAATCAAGGAGAATGAGAGGAGCTTGAAGATCTTGTCTTCAAGAGGTAAGAGGGAGATTTTACCTCACCAACCAAGTTGTGGTGGTGTGGGGTTGGTTTTGTATGGTGATAAACCCCTAAGGGTTTATTTACCTAGTGTTTGATGTCTCTTTGTTTGTGATTTTGGTGTCTATGGTTTTATAATTGTGTTTGCATGCGTGATATTATGATTATTGCTTTGATATATGCTTATATGTATGATTGTGTAAGCATGAAAATGTATGAGTAAAGTAAGATATGAATAACATGATGAAACGAATTTATGAGAGCTCCAAAGAACTTGAGGCTCACGGCCATACTAGGGTTTAGAGGACCAAAGTCCTGAAAATAATGAGTTCAGATTGAGGTTAATGGTTTAATTGAGAAGGAAATGAATTTGGATAATTTTGAATGAAGCAAGTAAAATGATTTTGGGAAAACAAATTGATTTAATTAAATAGATGAGTTATGAAATAAAATGAGGGTCAACACTTGAAGTTTACTGACGTATAGCTCACCCTATGGGTTTTGAAGCGCGTCCAAAAAATTGGAACTGTATTATTTGGAGTAAAAGAAAGAATTACTAATTTCTAGGAAATAGTATAAATACGAATTTTTAGAGGAGATATATTGTAAATATTTTTAAAGAAAGGATTAAATTATAAATATTATTTAAATGAAGGGCCCTTGTATAAAGATTATTTAAAGAGAGGTCATATTGTAAATATTTTATAAAGAGGGGTCATATTACAAATATTTTATAAAAAAGTTTGCCCCAAATGATTTAATATGTTAAGTTTTGATGATGACAAATACAAGACAAAAAGAACACTTTGCATATGTTTTTTGTTGCATCCTATATAGAGCATATCCATTAGTAATTGATAAATATGTTATTTGGATGTGTCTATGAAAGTTTTATATGCATGTTAAACTGACTAGAGTTATACATTTATGAATCATGCATATGAAGATATTGAATTATGAATTTGGACTAACTATGTTTGTTTAAGTGAGCAATACTTTGTAGGATAGTCCAAGTACCAAGAGTAAGCATTGTAACAAGAAAGCAAAAGATCTCTATTAAGCTCAACACAAGGAGAATGTGAATGCCTATTTCACGAATGTATTAATAACATCAAAGTTATGTCAATGACCAAGTCCGAAGGAAGATTAAATGGTATAACTTATAGGACTTAGGGTCTTTATGTAAGAAGCCTTATGAATATCTCAAATATGTTTTTACAAATGGTTTTCCTATGCTAAAATACCCAACAAACAAGTTTTGAAAAGTTATTCATGGTGGTAGTTCAAATTTATGAAAAATAGCCAAGTTTGAGTTTTGTAAAACTGACCTTTGGTTACTCTTTTGATCATATCTTTTAAAATACTTTGAGTTTTGTTTTAAAATTATTTCATTTGAAAATAGACTCAAAGATCTTTCTAAGGGCTGGTCATTTGCTTTAAACGGATAAGAAATGAAGAAGTTATGACCATTTAAAGTCAGTTTTCAAAATCAGAGTGGTTTATTCGAATAAAGCATATGTTATTCGAATAACACACCACATAAATCATACCAGAACGAGTTTTTAAAGGTTTATTCGAATAACCAAAGGGTTATTCGAATAACATGACCCAGAAAACATTCCAAAACTTGTTTTTGAAGGTTTATTTGAATAATAAACTTGTTATTCGAATAGAGACGTTAAGGAACGTATCTTTTGAAGGATTTATTCGAATAATACTTGGCCTATTCGAATAAACATGCCCAGTTTCACGCAACGGCTATTTTCTATGCTTTTAATGCTGAAATAAATTATACCCAACGACTCTTTTTCTTAAAACACTATAAATACATATTTTTGGGACATCTTTTAAAAACACCCATTTATTTGAAACAATTCTTTCTTGCTTTATTTTGTTATACATATTTTACCAAATTTATGTGCTCTTTTTGGCCAAAATTTGAGATATCCTTAGAGAGCTTCATAGAGCTTCAAATTGTATTATCTACTCTTTGTGAGAGTTTCTCTTCATCTATATTTCTGTTCTTCTGTATTGAGGGTGAGGTATCCTTCAAGATTTGTATAAGGGTGAGGTATCTCTTCAAGGTTTGTATAAGGGTAAGGTATCCCTACAGGCTAAGACTTTAGCACAAGGGTAGAGTTTCCCTGTGTGTGAAAAGTGCTCTTTTATGTAACGGTTGCAAGCATCTATTGAAGCTTGTATATATAGTGAAAAATCTTGAATTGTTTTCGAGGACTGTACGTAGACCACAAGTGGGTTAGTGGTCGAACCAGGATAAATATTATGCCTGCTTTTTTCTTCTCAATCTCTTTATTTTACATAATTTTATATTATTGTACATTTATTTATTTGCTGTTCTTAAAGCTTTTATTCTTCATCTCGCAATTCTTTCTCTTTTATTTAACAGCTTAAATATTTGTATTTATTTTAAGAGCATTTGTGAAAAAAATTTTTATACCCAATTCACCCCCTTTTTGGGTAATGGTTGTCATGACTAACAAGTGATATCAGAGTTTCGTGCTCTGGTGAAAGCTTAACCGCTTAGAGTTAAAGAACCTTGTTTGTTGGCAACCTTGAAAGTTTTTCAAAATGGAAGGTTTTGAAATTGATAAACCACCATTCGTTGATGGTGTGCATTTTATTTATTAGAAAGCTAGAATAGAGTTTTATATTCAATCTATTGATTTGGATTTGTGGGATGTTGTGCTAAATGGATTTATTTGTAAACCAAAACAAACTTGGAATGCTTATGACAAAAAATATTTTTCTTTAAACATTAGAGCTATGCAAATTTTGAGAAATAGTTTGAATGATGATGCTTATGGTAAAATTAAAAGTTGTTCTAGCGCCGAAGAAATTTTGAACACTCTTGATGCTATTTATCTTGCTAACAATGATTTTGTGTATAAAGTTGTATATAGAAAGCAAGAAGAGCAAAAGCTATTGAAGAAAGCTTATCATGAAAAATATCCTCAAAGAGATGCTCAAACCATTAAAGGGAGTCAAATGCCTCTTAGTGATGATGGTGCTCAATTTGAAGAAGAGACAAAGCAAAACAAAATTAATGAGGAAGAAGGTGATTCTCTTAAAGAGCCAAGCACGCTAGAAATTGAAACTACTTCCTATATAGCTAAAAAGGACTTTGAGGTAAATAATTCTAATCTAGATTATAGTCCTTCCTATGATGAGTTACGATGTGCTTATAATGAATTGTATGATAGTTTGTTGAATTTAGAAAAGAAAAACTTATCGTGTTTGGAAAACATTTCCTTTATTGAAAGTGAAATTGAAACTTTGAAAAATTACTATGTTTTTCTGAATGAGGAAATGTCTTTAAAATGTGAAACCTCAACTTCTTGTGAAAAGTACATTGATTTAGAAAATTAAGTTGAGGGCTTATATTCCGAATTTGCTAAAGCTAATAATTGTAATTGCTTAAATTCTATACTTGTTAATGAGAATAAAATTAGTGTTATTCCATGTGAAAATTCAAGTAAGGCTTATGGCAAAAATAATTTAGAATATAAAAACAACAAAAGGCTTAAGTTTTTCAAAAATGATATTCAAATGATCAAGCCATCATTAAATTCAATTGTTTGTAATTTTTGTGGTCATCTAGGACATATTTCTCATTTATGCAATTATAAAAGAAATCCTTATATGAGAAATTATATGATATGGGTTCCTAAAAATCCTAAAGGCCCTAATACTAACCTTCAAGGACCCAAAATGAAGTGGGTACCAAAGTGTCCTCCTAGTATTTCAATTTTGCAGAATATTTCTCAAAAGGATGGACAAATTGGTCAAAGAAAGAGGAGTCATCAAGGAGAATGCTTCCAAAGCCCAATAGTAGAAACTTTGGTTAAAGAAGGAAGATGACTTCAACCAAAGCTTCTCAAGTACAAAATGTAGAGCTTGCAAAGTTCAAAACTTCAAAAGAGAAGCAATGGGTAAGAAAAAGCATTTCCTTGATTGCCAAGGCCAAGGTATCAAAAGTTTTTACCTCTTATGCACATTCACTTAAAAATGATAATAATGAATATGAGGTATATTCCTTGTAGGCCTTAGGTAGAGGATAGAATCATGTGTACTTGATAAAATTTGTTTAGTACATAATTATGTTCATTCTTATTGTATCATAATTCATTAATTTGTTATATATCTTAGTACATAAGGTTCTATAATGCCTAGGTATGTTTGCTATGCTTTAAAATTGTCTATATATCATGAAAGTAAGTATGCTATCAACTATGTGCTTAATGGTATTTAATTATTTAATTTATTGTGCTCAATTTACATACTATGAAAAATTAATCTTTATGAGAGCATAATAGATTAATATTCGAAAACTAACACACAAGGACCTAATAAAATTTGAGTACCAAAAGTCAAAAATTGAAGTGTGTTGTAGGTGTGCTTGAAGGCCAAGAAGTGACTTTGGCATCTTAAAAGTGGCTGCTCTAAATACAAATATCATAAATAATTTCAAGCTCTCTACCTTGTCTCCATGAAGCATAGACTTGCAATCCCTGGATAAGTGAAACTTGTGTTATGCTTTTCTAGCTTTATGTCTTGAAAATGTTTCTACACGTTAATATGCTAGATAAAAGTATGCTCATTGTTTGAAATGACATGATTGATGATAATATCCTTGAGCATGAGTTTTTGTTTAATCATGACTTAAAATGAGTATTTGTGTTAAATGGTTTTATCTTGTTTTATCCCTTTCTAACATAATCCTTAGTTGTTTCAAAATGCTTTTCTAAGGATCAAGAATTTGGTTTGATTGTCATGAATGCATGTTAAAATGAGTGCTAAATTGCTTGGTTGTTTTTAATCTTTGCACTTATTGGTTTTAACCCGCTGATGCTGTTCTGATATATTTATTTGAATAGAAAAGTTTTTATTCGGATAAACCCTCTCTGTAGCCACCAAAATATGTTTTCGAATGCCTTTTTAATAAGAGCAAGTCTTATTCAAATAAGTCTTTTTGGTTGGCTACTAGTTCTGAACGTATGCTTCATTGTGTTTCTGATAGTTTTATTCGAATAAATCTTGGTTTATTTGAATAAAGATTAAATCAAGTGATCAAAAATTGTGTTGCACATCAGCGTTATTCGAATAACATTCCATTTATTCGAATAAACTGATCATTAACCAACCACACTTTCTTTGCTTATTCGAATAAAGACAAGTTTATTCGAATAAACTGACTTCCATGTCAGTTCTGCTTTTGATGTGGTCTCTGTTTATTCGAATAAAATTCATTCTATTCGAATAACGTGAGATTTGTTTTATCAGTTTCTTATTTTTGCTCTCTGTCTATTCGAATAACCCATAGGTTATTCGAATAAAATCTGTTAAATGGCCACAACGCTTGGCCTTCCCAGATCCCCTATTCGAATAAGATCTTCTTTTATTCGAATAAAACCCATTTTATTCAAATAAAAATAATCTGCATGAAAGGTTCTGTTGCTTCTTTTCTTAAGAATTTGTTGTACATGTTAAATTCTTTTTAATTAGACTCAAAATGCAAATGCTTAATCAAATGTAATTGACTATTCTTTTGATAAATATATGTACTTGGCTAAATTGATCAATGAAATGAAATATATTTTGCCTTTGTGAACTCATTTGTTGTTTTATTATTTTGAATTCTTATTTGCTTATGAGTTTGGCATAATAACTAACCTCTATGGATCCAAAATTGATGGATACCAATGAAAGTACTTTGAATTGTATTGTAGGGTGATAACTACCTCAAGCAAGCATTTAAATGGAATAAGTTCAACTTGAGAATAGTAAAGTTTAAAAGGATTCAACTTTTAAAAGGGGTGCAAAGAATTTCTATTCCCTCATGAAAGCTTGAAGCTTGGAAGTTGGTGGAAGTGAGAGTCATCTACAAAAATTCAAAGAGTACACTTTTGGTGATATCAAACTATTATTTTTTTTATACTTTAAATTTGATATCATATGCTAATTGGAGAAGTAGAGAGTTGCGTTATACCTTTACATACCTTACATGATAATTTTTTTTTCCTAAAAAAATGCCTAAATAAGTTTTGATGATGATCATATGTTTTTTGATAAACTTGAATCATGCCTTAAAATGCCTAACCTATTTTGGATTCAAGTGTATATGTGCTTCATGCATTCTTGTTAGAACTAATATTGCATGGTTGATAATGTGATACATGCTTTAAATTATATATCAATCAAAATTATGCTTATAAATGGGCTTACATGATATTTGATGCTAACCTATGTTTTAGAAGACTTTTAAAGTTAGCTTTGCAAGTCTCTCAATGTGTTTCAAATATAGCCATCAGATTTTTACATACAAGAATATGTGGATAAACGAGAAAAGTTGAATGGAATTCAAATGAAGAGAAAGATAAAGAAGCATTTCTTCAAGTGCAATGGAATGGAATACTCAATGGAAGAAAGCTCAAACTCAAAGGACAAATAAACGAAGAACATTCTAAAGAAGCATCACTCTTTATCTATCTCAATAAGTATCTCTATCCCTAAGCTATTGTGGTATTTTATATGATATAGATTGTATGATACTTGTTGATAAATTAATCTTAAATGACTAGATGCTTTCCAAGGAATATATGGCTTTTTATATAAAATATTTCTACCTTTATAAAATGCTTTTGAAAATATAACGTGCTCTTGTAAAATTCTTTTTGAAAGGGGGAGAAGTTTTAAAATGGCTTTTTTTGTTTGAGGAATTAAGAAGATGTATATTTGCCTTGCTTTTCTTTAAGGTAATATGCTTACATGGTCTTCGCATACATATTTCCTTTATCTATTATTTTTGATAATATGCATATTTTAAGGGGGAGCCTAGCCCTCAAGTTGTTTATATCTCTTGCCTTACATCTTTATTTGATTACATAAAGTGTTTTATTGCTATCATATGCTAAATGTTGACATACAAAGATATGACAAGCATTCCATGAATAATCTTCTATATCTTGAAAGCATGCTTGTTTCATCTCTCTATTCTTGAATCATATGTAGAATCTAAGGGGGAGAAAATATTATGTTTTTAAGCCTTTTTGTTGATGTCAAATAAGGGGAGTGAAAATTGGAAAGAAAAATATGTTCTTGTACTTATTGTTTAATATGCTTACATGAATATTTATTCTTGTATATTGCTCAACATATTTTTCTTTGGTGATTTGTCATCATCAAAAAGGGGGAGATTGTGAAAATAACTTTTTCCCAAATGGTTTAATATGTTAAGTTTTGATGATGATAAATACAAAACAAAAAGAACACTTTGCATATGTTCTTTGTTGCTTCCTATATAGAGCATATCCATTAGTAATTGATAAATATCTTATTTGGATGTGTCTATGAAATTTTATATGCATGTTAAACTAACTAGAGTTATACATTTATGAATCATACATATGAAGATATTGAATTATGAATTTGGACTAACTATGCTTATTTAAGTGAGCAATACTTTATAAGATAGTCCAAGTACCAAGAGTGAGCATTGTAACAAGAAAGCGAAAGATCTCTATTAAGCTCAACACAAGGAGAATGTGAATGCCTATTTCATGAAGGTATTAATAACATCAAAGTCATGTCAAAGACCAAGTCTGAAGGAAGATTAAATGGTATAACTTATAAGACTTAGGGTCTTTATGTAAGAAGCCTTATGGATATCTCAAATATGTTTTTACAAATGGTTTTCCTATGCTAAAATACCAAACAAACAAGTTTTGAAAGTTATTCATGGTGATAGTTCAAATTTATGAAAAATAGCCAAGTTTGAGTTTTACAAAACTGACCTTTGGTTACTCTTTTGATCATATCTTTTAAAATACTTTGAGTTTTGTTTTAAAACTTATTTCATTTGAAAATAGACTCAAAGATCTTTCTAATGACTAGTCATTTGCTTTAAACGGATAAGAAATGAAGAAGTTATGACCATTTAAAGTCAGTTTTCAAAATCAGAGTGGTTTATTCGAATAAAGCATATGTTATTCGAATAACACACCACAGAAATCATACCAGAACGAGTTTTTAAAGGTTTATTCGAATAACCAAAGGGTTATTCGAATAAAATGACCCAGAAAACATTCCAAAACTTGTTTTTGAAGGTTTATTCGAATAATAAACTTGTTATTCGAATAGAGACATTAAGGAACGTATCTTTTGAAGGATTTATTTGAATAATACTTGGCCTATTCGAATAAACATGCCCAGTTTCACGCAACGACTATTTTCTATGCTTTTAATGTTGAAATAAATTATACCCAACGACTCTTTTTCTTAAAACACTATAAATACATATTTTTGGGACATCTTTTAAAAACACCCATTTATCTGAAACAATTCTTTCTTGCTTTATTTTGTGATACATATTTTACCAAATTTCTGTGCTCTTTTTGGCCAAAATTTGAGATATCCTTAGAGAGTTTCATAGAGCTTCAAATTGTATCATCTACTCTTTGTGAGAGTTTCTCTTCATCTATATTTCTGTTCTTCTGTATTGAGGGTGAGGTATCCTTCAAGATTTGTATAAGGGTGAGGTATCCCTTCAAGGTTTGTATAAGGGTGAGGTATCCCTGCAGGCTGAGACTTTAGCATAAGAGTAGACTTTCCCTGTGTGTGAAAAGTGCTCTTTTATGTAACGGTTACAAGCACCTATTGAAGCTTGTATACATAGTAAAAAATCTCGAATTGTTTTCGAGGACTGGACGTAAACTACAAGTGGGTTTGTGGTCAAATCAGGATAAATATCGTGCCTACTCTTTTCTTCTCAATCTCTTTATTTTACATAAATTTATATTATTGTACATTTATTTATTTGCTGTTCTTAAAGCTTTTATTCTTCATCTCGCAATTCTTTCTCTTTTATTTAATAGCTTAAATATTTGTATTTATTTTAAGAGCATTTGTGAAAAGTTTTTTAATACCCAATTCACCCCCCCCTCTTGGGTAATGCTTGTCATGACTAACAAGAGGGACTATTACATAAATACGAATTTTATGAAGAACTATTTCGTAAATATGATTTTTATGAGGGACTATTTCATAATTATGATTTTTATGAGGGACTATTTCGTAAATATAATTTTTATGAGGGGCTATTGTGAAAATATTATTTAAGTGAAGACTATAATGTAAATATTATGTTTAGAGGGATTATTATGCAAATATGAAAAATAAAGTCAAATTTTGGTATTAAATGAGAAAAATAGTATTTTTTATTTAAAACGTATGAAAAATATTTTACGCGATTGAGAAACGTTGAAAAATTGATACGCGATTTGAAAATGCAACAGAATTGTTGCGCGATTGAGAAAACATGAAAATATGACTAGGCGATGGAAATATAGTAAAAATATTGTTAGGTTAATGAGTGGACCCCGAATATGAGATAATAAATTGGAAAGGTCCGATAAACTGTATAAGGCTAATTGCCTAGGAGAGAATACACCTCCTGACTGGGTGCGATATGCGTAGTGTAGGTCACTCATTGACCTTGGGGGCATTGGGGTGCGGGTTGCCTACAATGGGCAGTTGGTAGCTCTTCTCTACCGTGGGTTAGACCAACATAACACACCAATGATCCGGACCGAGACACTATTCTTAATCAAGACCTGATAAAGATTGTCGTGCATATGCTAGATGTGCAAAATTGAGCACGTGGTCTGAGGTATGTTGGTGCAGACAGATCTTTTCGATCACTTTCTCCGATTTGAGTTTTAACTCCATGGAGTACGAAATTGAGTCTAGGTGAATATGCATAGTTAATGAGGGTATTATCGTAATTATGATTTATGATAATTGAACTATTGAATATTTGGTTATTGATAATGGCATGATTGTAATTATTGTATATTACATGTTTTGTGATTATAATGATGTTAGTGGCATAACTGTAATTATGATATGATAGTTGTATGAGATATTGTATGTGTTTATCTTCATTGCTACTATACTGGTAATGGCGTAGGTGATCTCACCTCTTTGTATGTCTATTCTGTATTGTATTTATAATTTAAAATATGTTGAACAAGAAGTTGATCGAGAGACCGAGGAGGAGCAGATTCCTGTTGAGGACGCTGAGTTTTGAAGAGATGGAGACGAGTATTTACTATATGGGAGACTTAACGATTATTTTGAGTAGACTTCATTTAGGGAATCCTTATTTTAGGGTAAATGTTTATGTACAACTAGAGTTTCCTTTATCTATTAGGTAGTACTGGGGAGCTTACCTCCGTACTCCTAGTGCGATTAGTATTGTGTCGACTGCGCGGATACCTGTCTTTAGGACTTCACGTCCATCTGGATTCCTATCTTCGGAGGAATCTGAGAAGGACTCATCTGAGGGTTCTACTGTCTAGTAGTACTTGGGCAGTACAATAGTTTAAATTAAAGTTTAAAGTTTAAATGTTTTGAAAGTCTAGTTTATAAATATTTAAGTATAACCGTACTAAAGATTTGTATGTATATATGATATAAATTAGTTGTGATGATGTTGAAATATTTTTATTTTTCGCTAAGTTTATCTTATTGTTATTAAGAAATTTTACAACTCGTATTTCTATTACAAAGCACGATTTTCCAATGAAGGGGTAATTTGGTAATTGAGTAACATAAATGTGATACCCTAAGGAAGGTGTTACAATGTACAACTTGGAAAAATCACAAGGAGCCCTTGTTGCTCCAATCTTCTCTAATATGACATGGGCCATGGCTCAAGTGTAACACCCACAAAACTATCACTTAGGTTAATTCATGCTTAATAATAAGAAATAAGAAATTATTTATCAAAGTGTGTGGGTGTGTATGCATGTGCGTGTGTGCACACGTGTGTGTGCATTGCATGAAACTTTGATACCTTAGGTTAAAGTAAATAATATATGTGTCATGTGACTGAATTAAGAACATGTGAATTGCATGGACTTATATGTACATGTATGTCATAGAATAATTAAATAGAGGTTATTATAAAATAATACTTGCATGTACTTGGTAATTAAAATAAAATAAAAATATGAAGAGACTTCCTCTTCAAAAGGACTAGAATTCTCTTCAAATAAAATATTAATAAACTTAAAATATCCACATGGGTGTAATAATAAAATAATATTACTTTTAGGAGAGTATCTAGAATGGACTAATAAGAGACCTTGCTTTTAAGAATATGAAAGAGAGATAGTATTGCTTAGAATAATCATTAGGGTATAAGAAGTTGTAGAGAAAAAGAAAACCCAATGATTGGTGGAATTGGGTGGCATTATAAATGAGAGGTTAATATTTTAGTAAAGAAAGATGTACCCCTTCTCCTATAAATAGGCTATTCGGCCAAGCCCCCTAAGTACACACCAAGATCATTTTCTCATAAGAACATAGAGAGGAGAGTGAGAAAGAGTAAGGCCGAGAGTGAGAGGGAGCAAGGGAGAAGAAGAAACTTATTGGAAGAGCTAGGATTTGGAGCTATCATTAAGAAAATTAGTCACCTATTTCCCTAGAGATTTTGCACCACCAAACGCAGGAGGGAATTCATAGTTGTTCCTTCTAGTAGCCATATCCATGTGTTTTAATTTTGGATTCACTATGTGTGCCATTGGTTTTGGATTCTAATGTTCTTTTGTGATTGTAGATTGAACTAGGATTGACTTATTTCTTGGATGAGGTTTTGTAATCTTGAATGAATGATGAATTGGTTTACTTGACTTCTTGATAATTAATAAATTGTTTAGTCATTGAGGAAAGGTTGAATTTAGCTATGACTAGGTACTTGAGAGGGAAGTTAGTTTAATAAGTGGTTTTGAATATTATGCATAAGTTCTAATTAGTATGCTTGATAAATGTTAGTCTCTAGGATGCTTGTTGAATTCAGCCATGACTTATGATTTAGGGGAGGAATTTTGTTAAAATACATTGATAATATCACTTTGTATGGCTATATGGATTTATAATTGAAGCTTTGTTATTTTGAATGAACTTACATGTGAAATTGGCAAATGATTGATCTTGGAAAAGCATGATGAGTTTCGGCCTTGACTATGTATCCTTGGAAGAACTTAATTTGATTGCTTTATTTGATTAATTGATGATGGATTTACGAATGTTGGATTTGTCCATGTCTTATGAATTAGGGTAGAAGTTTGTAAAATTGAATTGATGCTTGATTTGACCTCTAGTCATGAATATATATGCTATTTGACTGATGAATTCGACCATGACTTAGTAATTATGATGCAAGTTAAATTGTTGTTTGATTTAAACCTTAGTGCCAATTTGCATTATGACAACTAAATTGATTGATACTTAAGAAAATTAGTATTTAAAAATACAAGTAGTTTGATTCTTAGATCACATACTCTTTTTTGAAGAATGAATAAGTAAACTTGAAGGAATTGACACCTTGATAACCTTGGTTGCTTTAAAAATTGCTTAGTAAGAATTGGATTGTAAATGGTGGTGTCAGTTTTGGCCAAGGCATGTAAATTACTTAAGAATATTGTTTGTTTTTCTTTTGGAGTTCTTGGACTTGTTAAAATGTATGAAACTAAGTTTTATAAAGTGAATGTGATACTTTGTTTCTTAAAAAGATAGAAGATAATGACTTGAATAAATAGATATTGAAGAGTGCCAAAATGTGAACTTGAGTTATGTTGATGATGTTTTGCATGAATTGATTGTGTTTGAAATGCATGATAATGTGATTGATGTGTTTAATTTTGAAAAGCTTTGTGTGCCAAATGCTTGATGGATTGAAATGCTTAGCATATAGCACTCGACCATGCCTAAGAAAAGAATGAAGGAATGCATAATTTTGTTTACAATGTTGAGAAATATAAAAGAAAAATCATGTCAAGAATAATGGCCATTATGCCAAGAGAAGAAATAAAGACATTCTTGTTTGTGTTTGATATTCCTTAAGTGGAATAAGAAACAAGGAAAGGATATTTGGTAAGATAGGTGATCCAACTAGAAGTGGCTAATCACACGCAAGTGGTTTGCCACACTTTGTCCATGTGCCTAGAAGGGTTATTACCCAAAGGGAGAAAGAAAGGAAGAAGTCGAGAGGATGCTCTTGACAAAGTGAGCTCACGATGATTTGCACATGTAATTAGAAAGAGAATTTGGATCCAATGTTGGAATTTATATATGATTGCATTTTGTTTGTGTCTGAAGTGAGTGCATGACTAAATTGCTTGGAAATGACTTAACGAGAAGGAAATTAGAAATGCATGAATTAACTATGTTTACTTTCAGAGAATCAAGAGCAATCATGAACACCTTGTACATCGTGATTGAGATCTGCTATGTCTGGGACTATGTACCAGACATAGCAGGGTTTTGTTCGGACCGTGGTTTCCACTAGCACTTTAGTGCATGGTCAGTAGATGTAGTTGACATATAGCTTGCCTAGCCAATTTTGGAATTTTGTATGCACCAATGTGCATAGAAGGCCCTAGTTTTGTACTTAATGATCTTGATGTGGTAACTTAGTCACAATATGGTGCTTAGGCTTAAGAAGCACATCTTTGGATGTTTTGTATGGACTGTTAAACCTCTTATGGAGATTTTGGCTACATTTAACTTCATGCATTGTTATATATATGTGCTTAGTCTAAGTTTTATAATTATCCATTTTAGTTTAAGTTAATCATGATGTTTCCACACTAATTAAGAATTTATCATGAGCCTAATATAAGAGATTTTAAAGAAAAGTTTCATGTAATAACGTGGATATGAGTATTGGGGAAGAAATAAAGATGAAACACAAAATGGAACTATTAAAGAATTCTTCTAAGAGGCTAAGAACTCAATACCCTAGTCACAGTGTTACATCAAGGGCCTAAAAGTAACATAATAGAGGCATTTGCCCCTATTCGACAATAAATGGATGATAGTTACCATGAATGTTTTGCATGGTAACTCAACAAATGAACACATTCCTCACTCCCTTAATTGAGCCGACTAATAATGCATGCATCGCTTTGGCCCAACAAATAAGGAAGTTCAGTAGTCTTCTAAGAGGAGAGCCTTATCTAGAGAACACTCCAGCCTCTATTGGCCAAGTGATTCCAAAGGCCTCAGGCATTATACAATAGCCTGCTTGACCATATCTTCTACAATATGGAACCACGTCCATGCTGACTAGGATCGGAGAAGTGTTACATCCTTATCATAATACACAAAATGCAGGGCATTAGGTTCCTATGTATCAAAATCATATTCAAATTTAGACACAGCCTACTACAAGAGTAGGTGATCATGTTTATAATAATCCTAATTGCTAATATCAGTCGATATATAGTGTTGGTCCAAGACAACCTTTGTGGGTCAACCCCCTGAACCACAAGTGAATAGGGTCATTCAATAGGCCCTTGCCAGGTTTGGCATTAACATAAGGCTAACATTTCATTCTTAATTTGTGTTTGCTTTTCCAGAGTGTATAAACTAGCTTGAACTCCCTCGAAAACAAAAAATCCCAACGTTTTCTAAGTTCTTGTGAAAAAGAGGTGAGTCTCCTATCGAACACATAGATAGATTCATGACAAAGTGTGGTGATTTAGTATATAAAAATGAAGTTTTTCCCTAACTCTTTAACATAGAACACTTTTACTTAGTACTTAATATTGCCTCGTCATTCTGTACACTCTTGGGAACACTCGAGAGATTGTTCCATGAACAATTCTTTAGGCCCAAAATCAAAGTAGGCTTAACTAAACTATTTAATATGAAAATGAGGACTAATAAAAAGCACAAATAATTATTTCAGCCATTTTAGATAGATATAGGGTAAATGCTTCACCCCAATCCCTGATCCCGAAGTGGTTAAGATAGCCGCTGAAAGACTAGACTTTGCCATCAGTAAAAAGTTGGTGAATTAGTAATCTGCTGATATATCTCAAATGGCTACTAAAGTGCGTCAAATTGAGCAACTCTAGCAAGAAAAAACTAAATTGAAAGGATGGGTAAAGCAAAAGAAAGTGTATATGGTAGATTATGATAGTGGTAGTGAGACCGAATCGGAGGAAAATTTGGTCATCGAATTATAAAAAAAGCCATCATATACTTGTCCTGCATTGAAACCTAATAAAGGAGAAGAAATAATGGAAGCCCTTAAACATCGCACTTACTCATTCAACATCACTAAGGCAGATAAGATATTTGACATACTTTTGAAAGATAAACAGATAAAATTAACTGAAGGGCATGTTCTTCGATTACCTAGTGGGATAAAAGTTAAAGTTTTCTGCAAGTATCATCAATCTTATAAGCACTTAACTAATAGTTGTTCTTAATTCAGGGATATAATTCAAAACAGGATCAAGGAAGGTAGGCTAAAGTTCACTGACAAAACAAAGTCAGTAATTAAAGTCGACACCAATCTATTCAAATTGCTGACTTGATATGGTAAGTTATTGAATCTCTAAGTGGGGATGATTAGGGTGGACTTTGGTACTAAGACATTTCTAAAGTCACACAAAGGTACCCTAAGTTAAATGAAACTATGCTACAGTTTATAAAGAGAATGGATGAAGCTGGACATGAGATCAAGATGTGCCCTTTGTGTCGAATGATCTACAAGAAACATGGCAGGGAAAAGGTTATCATGGCAGAGAAAGACAAGGTAATAAATATCATTATTCCCAAAACTGTTATAACAGGGTTTCCGTGAAAAGAGATTAAGAAATCAATGATGGCATATTCTCTGAAACAAATGGTGCTGGTCAATGTTAACCTGGCTCAGGCATCGGATAAGCGCAAGGTAGTTAACCAAAACAAAGTTCTTTCTGCTAATGTTCCTACTAACAAGTGGTAAAGAAATACACGAGACTATCACCAAAGTTTTTCCTTTATTTTAAATAGGCGATCGCCGTTTGAGAAAAGAGGAAATGTGTGGTGTACGACTGATTTTTCTCATTCTTATGATCTCATAAGAACTATCAATCCCTTACTTGCACACAAAAGCGATGGCTACAAAATAAGAGGGCGAATTTAAAGAGTACAATCCAGTGATTCGGCTAATCTATCTAGTAAAGGTTGAATCTGTCCCAAAGACTACATTTATCAAACTTAATCACATAGGTTTCCATATCATCCCATTAGCCGATGCACGGCCAAAGGATGAACTATAAGCCTTGAAAAGCACTTGATAAGGTTGTTGGCCTACATGGCAAACAAGGATGAAGGGGGAAAGAAAAACAAAATCCTTGATTGCATTCCAAATGAGGATGGTATTTTTGAGGACTCACCACTTAAGGATGATACTAAAGTCACGGAGGTAGAAGATCCAATGGAAGAAGTTAACTTGGGTGATGGTGAATCTTATCGACCAACTTATGTTAGCAAGTTACTCCTTATAGATTTTGAAGAGGCACTGATACCTTACTGAAAGAATTTCAAGATTGTTTCACATGGGATTACAGTGAAATGCTTAGATTAGGCCATAACTTGGTCGAGCACGGACTACCTTTAAAACTAGTAAAACAAGTAGCAAGGCATTTCGCTCCCAAAGTAATTTCAACAATAAAAAAAGAAATTGAGAGATTGCTTAAAGCAAGTTCTATTAGAACTGCTCGATACGTGGAATGGATCTCAAATATTGTCCCAGTAAAAAGGAAAAATGGCAAGCTTTGGATTTGCATATATTTTGAAATCTAAATACAACAACATCAAAGGATGACCATCCCATGCCAACCGCTGACCTGCTAGTGGATGCAGTTTCCTGCCATGATGTCTTGTGTAATATCCCACTCTTAATCTACTTAATTTAATTATTTTAAATTAATAAAAAATGTTTGTTTAATTTAATTGTGTGTCTCTATGTATTTTTATAATTTACGTGCTAACAGGAAAAGTATAGCACGTAAGTTATATTAGAAATAATAATCAAAAAATGTGTAGAAAATTCAAATGAGTGAGAAAAATTATGAAAATTTACAATTTAGCTCCAAATGAATAAAAATAATTATGATAATTTTTTGGGATTAAAATAAATTAGTTTGGTATTTTTAGTAAATTATAGTGATTTTACTTATTTAAACGTGGCATAGAAATTTTAAAAATAGGAAAAACTTATGGAGATAATTTCATAAATTAGGGAATAAATTTAGATGATAAAATTGACCTTATAACCAAGTTAGAACTTAAAAATTGCATGAAAATAAGTTAGAATGAATTTAGAGGGTTAAAACCTTAAATAAGTTAAATTAAAAAGGAGGTTATGATGACTTCTCAACCAACGAGAATTCATGCACTAAAGACTTCCTTATTAAGTTTCTATCTTATTGGTCAACAATAAAAGTTGACATGAATAAATCTAAGTTGATTAAACCTAAACTAATAGGATTAAATGCATATAAGTTACTTGAACCTCAAGTTAGCTACCTAATACAAATAATTAGGACCTAATTAACACTAAGTGACTTAAGTTGGGATCCTATATGAACCCTAGGGAGTTCTAAATATAATAAGGAATTAAAATCATAAGAATTGAGGATTAAAATTTTAAAGGGACCTTAGACCTAGATTAAGTGACCAATGGAGGTGCAACCTTGAAAATCAACCTTCCCCTCCACTTAAATCACTAAAGACAGGTGCCCTCTCCCCTATTTCTTTTATTTTCTCTCATTTATCTCTTCTCCCACATGAAGGACCCTCCATGGTAGCAATTGAAGCTTTGCTTCAAGCTCTTGATGAGCCCATAGAAGCCACAATCTTATAAAGCTCAAGTTGAAGAAGTTGATCCTCATCCTCTCTTCTTAACTTTGCACCGATTGAAACCTCGATTTCGAGCTACTTCATCTTCTCTTCCTCCCTTTCACCTTCTGCTCTTGGGCATCCAAGTAGGGGTTCTTAGTCCTTTTCTTCTTCTTCATCCTTTGCTTGCTTCTTTAAGTTGTTTGCATATGGGGTTTTGCTTGAATTTGCTTGGATTGCTGAAGAACTAGGGTTCGGCCTTCATGCTTGTTAGGAGTTTTGATTGTTTATCACTCACTTGAGCATGATATTTGGATGAGATGCTTGATATGGACTTGATTTTGTAGTTGCATGTTGAATTGGAATTAAATTGATGACCTTGGACTTGTATGGTTGTCTCAAGTTCATGAGGTTTTGTGGGGACCTATACTTTTTTTTGAATTGCACTTGAGATTATGGAATTGTACTTGGTTGTGATTCTAAATGTATGGTTGCATGTAGATATTGGATTGAATTTCCCTCCCTTTGGCTGAATGTAAGTCTCGGGTTCAAGGGTGGATATTGAGTTGATTTTTGCATCCTAATTGTGGCTTGGTGCTTGATTGGTGTTGGTTGAGCCATATTCACATGGAATTGTATGTGAACTAAATTTAAGGTTGAGCTAATGAACTTGGAAATTTGAGTTCCTTGGTGTAATTGGCATTAAGTTAGTGTGCATTATTATTTTTTATTGAAATGGACCCTAATCAACCTAAGGTTATCTTAATTGATTAAAATGGCACGAATGAGTTATTCGAATAATATAAGTATTATTCGAATAACACGTTTTTAGGAAACCATTTTATTAAATGGTTATTTGAATAACAGAGATGTTATTCGAATAACAAGCTTTTTAGGAAACCATTTTGTTAAATGGGTATTCGAATAACAAACCTATTATTCGAATAACAAGTTTCCAGGAAAATAAATATTTGAATAACATGATTTCCAGAAGCTATATATTTAAATGATTATTTGAATAACAATGCTGTTATTCGAATAACACATTATAGAGGAAAACACTTTTGTGCTATTTAAAGCCTTATTTGAATAAGGCTTCTCTTATTCGAATAAGAGAGTTTTCCAGAAACAGAAATTAACGGATAGTTACGAAGCATTTAATGCTTCGACCACCTCCCAACGGCTCTAAACTTCAATGGATTATGAATACAAGTTGGTAGCCATTTATAAATGTTAGACAATCAATCTGAAAAACCTTGGTTGAGCATTAAATATGGGTTTCCATCTTTTCTCCATTAATACTCTATTTTGAGTATAAATTGTGAATCAAATACCCACTGAGTTTCAATTTGTATTATCTGCTCTTTGAAGAGAGTTTCTACCTATTCAATCTTTGTATAATCTATAGAGAGGGCGAGGCATCCCTCCAAACTGTAAAGGGTGAGGTATCCCTTGAAGTTGAGGCTCAAAGCATAAGGGTGAGGCATCCCAAGGTGTTGTTGAGTGCTCCAATCTGTAAAGGTCACAAGCACCTGATTCAAGCTTGGAATTTAGTAGAAAATCTCAAGTGATTGCTTGAGGATTGGACGTAAGTCACAAGGAGTGGCTAAACCAGGATAAACCATTGTATTTGTTTCTCTAAACCCTTCTCTTTACGTTTGTGCATTAGTTTATCTGTTTTATTTTGAATATTTCTCTCTTGGTTAGTTCGTTAGTGAGCAATATCTTCCTATCTTATCTATTCATTCATTTCTATCAATTAATAGCTTCAATGAAAATTAATAATCAATAGTTTTTTGAAAGATTTGTGAAAAGTTTTTATAAACTCAATTCACTCTCCTCTTGAGTTTTGAGGCCACTTGGTAACAAGTGGTATCAGAGCTAGACTCTTGTGTAAAGAGTTTAACAACTTCAAGAGAATTGATGGCTTCAAATAGTTTTTCTAATGAAGGTTCTTCTATAAACAGACTTCTTTTTTTCAATGGGGATGAATATGCATATTGGAAAAAAAGAATGAAGATTTTTATTGAAGCTATTGATTTAGATGTGTGGGACGCCGTTGAAAATGGTGCTTTTGTTCCCACATGTATTATAAATGGTGTAAGAACTAATACACCTAGAAGTGAATGGACCGATGAGGACAAAAAGAAGGTTCAATACAACTTGAGAGCCAAGAATATCATTACCACATCCTTGGGGTATGATGAATTCTTTAGGGTATCAAATTGTAAGACTACACAAGAAATGTGGGATATCCTACAAGTAACTCATGAGGGCACAAGTAAGGCAAAAAGATCAAGAATAAACACTCTCACTCATGAATATGAATTGTTTAGAATGAACCAATGAGAGAGTATTCAAGAAATGTAAAAGAGATTTACACATATCATTAATCATCTTGCTTCATTAGGAAAGACTTTACCTAATGAGGATCTTATTAACAAAATCTTGAGAAGTTTGAGTAGGAATTGGCAACCAAAGGTGACGGCTATTGCGGAATCAAGAAATCTATCAACCATGACGCTAGCCACCTTATTTGGGAAGCTTCAAGAACATGAGTTAGATCTAAATAGGCTCAATCAAAATGAAGAGCATGATAAGAAGAAAAAGGGGATTGCACTTAAAGCCACCTCCACAACAACTGAGAATGAAGATGAAGATGATGGACATGGCATTGACAATCTTGAGATGAATGAAGAAAACTTTAGTCTCCTTGTGAAGAGATTTGGACGATTTCTCAAGAAGAAAGGAAATCAAAGAAGACTTCATTTTCCTCCTAAGAAGTCATATCAAAAAGGAGAAGGAACTTCGTCTACTCCAACTTGCTGTAAATGTAAAAAATCGGGGCACATGAAGATAGAATGTCCGGTTTATCAAAAATAGATGGAGAAATTTGAAAAGAGGTTTTCCAAGGAAAGAAAAGGAAGTAGAGCATACATTGCTTGGGAGTATAACGATATAGATTCCACCGATGACTTGAGAGATGAAGAAGCTCATCTTTGCTTCATGGCAAATAGAGAAGAAGAAGAAGAAAGTGAAACCGAGGTAACCTCATCTAACCTTGAACCTTCTCCTTCATATAATGAATTGTAAGATGCTTTTCAAGAATTGCATGATGAATCTTTGAGGCTCACAAAAATGATTTTATCTTCAAATAAAACAATTTCCTTATTAGTTAAAAATATTTTTGTTTTAAACAAGGAAATTGAAGAACTCAAAGTTGAAAATAAAACCCTTGGATTAATTGATGCTAACTCTTCATGCATGATTTGTTCCACATATGATAATGCACCCACACCCTTATCTTGCTCATCATGTAAAGTATTTGAAATTGAGATTGAGGATTTGAAAAACACTCTTGCAAAATTTAATTTTGGAAGAGACAATTTAAATATGTTGCTAGGAAAACAAAGATGTGTTTTTCAAAAATTCAGTTTGGGGTATAATCCCAACAACCAACAAAATTTTCTAAAGAACTTCTTTGTTTCCTCAAGTACATCAAGTAATCCTTTTATCAAATGCTTTCATTGTGGAAGGAAAGGGCATAGTGCTTCCACATGCAATGTGAAAAAGAACATAAGTACAAAAGTTGGAACTAAAGTGATTTGGGTTCTTAAGGGCACCTTACCTAAAACTAACGCACAAGGACCCAAGAAAATTTGGGTACCAAAAGTTAAAATCTAAAAGTGTGCTTGAAATCCAAAAGCTCAAGTTGGTACCTTGGTAGTGGATGCTCCAAACACATGACGGGTGATGGCTCCAAGTTTTCCTTCCTTGTCCCTAAGAAGCATGGTCATGTCACATATGGTGATAACAACAAAGGGAAGATCCTTGGAATTGGTAATGTTAGTAAGATCCCTTCCTCATCCATTGATAATGTTTTGCTTATTGAAGGACTCAAACATAATTTGCTGAGCATTAGTCAAGTGTGTGATAAGGGCAATAGAGTTATATTTGATTCTATTTGTTGCATAATTGAGGGAAAAAATGACAAACAAGTTAAGTTTGTTAGTCATAGGGTCAATAATATATATATGATTAGTCTTGATGACATTTCCTCAAATGATGCAAAATGTTTTATAAGTAAAGAAAATAATTCATGATTATGGCATAGGAGAATTGCTCACATTCACATAGATCACTTAAATAAATTAGTTACAAAAGAACTAGTAATTAGACTTCCAAAGCTTAAATTTAAAAAAGATAAAGTTTGTGATGTATGTCAAAAGGGAAAGCAAGTAAAGGCTTCTTTTAAAGCTAAAAATATTGTTTAAACTTCTAGACCTTTACAACTTTTGCACATGGATCTTTTTGGTCCCTCTAGAACTATAGGCTTTGGTGGGAATTACTATACTTTAGTAATTATGGATGATTTTTCTAAGTTTACATAAACATTGTTTCTATCTCATAAAAATGATGCTTTTCAATCATTTAAAAAGCTTGCCAAAGTTATCCAACATGAAAAAGGTTTTTGCATTGCATCCATAAGAAGTGATCATGGTGGAGAATTTGAAAATCATGAATTTGAAATCTTTTGTGATGAATATGACATTGAGCATAATTTTTTTGCCCCTAGAACATCACAACAAAATGGTGTTGTAGAAAGAAAAAATTGATCGTTAGAAGAAATGGCAAAAACCATGCTCAATGAGGCCAACCTTCCTAAGTATTTCTGGGCGGATGTGGTTAACACCACTTGTTATATTATGAATAGAGCCCTAATAAGGCCAATTTTAAAGAAAACCCCATATGAATTATACAAGGGAAGGAAGTCAAACATCTCACATTTTCATGTATTTAGTTGTAAATGCTTTGTTTTGAATAATGGAAAGGATAACTTGGGGAAGTTTAATGCAAAGTCTGATGAGGGAATATTTCTTGGCTATTATGTACATAATAAAGCCTTTAGAGTTTATAACAAATGAACTATGACTATTGAAGAGTCTATATATGTTGTCTTTTATGAAACTAATCCAAATAGTTAGAGAAAGAACTTGGTTGATGATGTTGCAGAATTGTTTGAAAGAACCCACTTGAAAAATGGAGAGAAGGAAACCAAGAAGCAAGAAGAAAAACTCATTGACTCCTCAAGAAAAGAAGACTCACAAGTTATGGACCTTCCCAAGGAATAGAGGACATCAAGATATCACCCTCTCGACAAGGTGATAGGTCATGTATTAAAAAGGGTAATCACTCAAAACTCTCTTAGAAATGCATATAATCATATGTCTTTTGTCTCTCAAATTGAACCTAAAGACATAAATGAGACCATTAATGATGAACATTGGATCTTGGCCATGCAAGATGAACAAAACAAATATGAGAGAAATCAAGTTTGAGAATTAGTTCCAAAGCCCAATGATCATCCTATAATTGGCACCAAATGGGTCTTTAGGAACAAACTTGATGAAACGGGCTTAATTACAAGAAATAAAGTTAGGTTGGTTGCAAAAGGCTATAATCAAGAAAAAGGAATAGATTATGAAGAAACATATGCTCCCGTAACTAGATTAGAAGCCATAAGATTACTACTTGCATATGCATGCATCATGGATTTCAAACTTTATAAAATGGATGTTAAAAGTGTCTTTTTAAATTGTTTCATACAAGAAGAGGTGTATGTAGAACAACCTCCTGGTTTTGAAAGTTTTAAAATGTCTAACCATGTTTTTAAACTGAAAAAGGCCTTGTATGGCTTAAAACAAGCTCTTAGAGTTTGGTATAAAAGGTTGAGCAAATTTCTTTTAGAAAAAGGCTTTTCTAGAATCAAAGTTGATACTACCCTTTTCATAAAGCATAAAATGCATGATATACTTCTAGTTCAAATCTATATTGATGACATTATATTTGGAGCTACTAACAACTCTCTTTATAAAGAATTTTTAAATATTATGCAAAGTGAGTTTGAGATGTCCATGATGGGTGAGCTCAACTTCTTCCTTGGTCTCCAAATCAAGAAAACAAGATATGGGACTTTCATAAGCCAATCCAAGTATTGTAAGGAGTTGCTCAAGAAGTTTGGAATGGACAATGCCAAGCATATGGCTACTCCAATAGGCACCTCTTACTATTTGGACAAGGATGAAGGAGGTAAATTTGTAGAAATTACAAAATATAGAGGTATGGCTCACTCCTTTATCTTATAGCAAGTAGGCTTGATATAATGTTTAGTGTATGCATGTGTGCTAGATATCAAGCTAATCCTAAAGAATCACATATTTGTGTTGGAAAATGAATTATGAAATATCTAATAGGCACATCATAAATAGGTTTGTGGTACCCTAAGGGTGCCTCATATAGCCTTATTGGGTATTTCGATTCTGATTTTGCTAGATGCAAAATGGATAGGAAGAGCACTAGTGGGACATGCCATTTGCTTGGAAGCTCACTAGTTTCTTGGCACAGCAAGAAACAAAATAGTGTGGCATTGTCTACAGCTAAAGCTGAATATGTTGCAGCTGGGAGTTGTTGTGCTCAAATCCTTTGGATGAAGCAATAACTCTTGGACTATGGTCTTGACCTTGATCACATCCCCATAAGATGTGATAATACTAGTGCAATTAGTTTGTCCAAAAATCTCATTTTGCATTCTAGGACTAAACACATTGAAATAAGACATCATTTCATTAGAGATCATGTTCAAAAGGGTGATTGTATGCTTGAATTTGTGGAAATCACTAAACAACTAGCTGATATCTTCACTAAGTCCTTGGCAAAAGAAGCATTCTTTTATATAAGAAATGAACTTGGTATATTGGATCAAACATGCTTGAACTAAATTTTCTGCATAAATTTATTGCATAATTATGAGTTCTTGCTGCATAATTTCTTGATTATTAATCTTCTCTAAAATCCATTACTGACTTGAGCGTCGGAGGCTCCCCAAAATTGTTTTGCAGGTACTCCATCATGAATAAGAGTACCAAATTGCTCAAAATCCACAAATGTCCTCAAAGTGGTCCAATCTTTGGTAAAAGTAGTGATCTTGCATAAACTTGTGTTTTGATTCAAGAACTGGTCAATGTCTATGATTATATGTTGTTTGGAATTAAATTGGCATGTCTTAGAACCAATATGAATGATAGAAAATTGATCCTTTACTAATTGATGTGTAAAACTGATATTCATCAAGTGTTCTATTCGAATAAGAAGCCTCTTATTCGAATAAAGCCTCACAGTAAAGCCTCGTTAGTATTCTAACATGTATGCATTATTCGAATAAAGATTCCCTTATTTGAATAGCACTTCACAGAAAGTGTTAAAAAATTATGATATCAACAGGTTATTCGAATAATCAACTGGTTATTCGAATAAAGCCTAACAGAGGCAAACACGCCTCTCTTGTTATTCGAATAAAGGGTGACAAAACCCACGTCTTTTGAGCTACTACGCTGTTATTCGAATAACAACACTATTATTCAAATAACGCTTGGCAGTGAGCCAAGACGCTTCAGGAACCATTTTGTCATTCGAATAACACCTTTGTTATTCAAATAATACGCAAATTATATAAAGGGATTCACACGTTTCTCATCTTATTTCAATCATTTTCATTTCCTTTCTCCTCTGTTTTTCTCCTTTTTGCGCCACAAACATCTCCCTTTCTCTCCAAAAACACCAATATCCAACCATGGCTTCTTCTTCCAAATGCCCACGCAGCAAAACCGCTCCCGCCAATAATCCAATGGATCTTCAAAAGCTCTCGTCAAATAACGATAACCTAAAACGCTTCAGGGAAAATTTCTGGAACAGGGACATCATTCAACCCAAGTACATAGAACGAGAATTCTTCGAAGACGATGGAGGATTTGAATTCCTCTACGACCTTACCCACCAGGGATGCTAGATCTCTGCAGCTATAAGGACTCCATTTTCCCAGACTTGGTGAAAATGTTCTATTGCAACCTGAAGATGGATGGTCCCAACCTCATCTCTGAAGTGAAGGATCAAGAAATTGTGATCACTCTAGATGATTGGATGACGTTCTTCAAGCTAGAAGCCACGGGTGCTGCTGTGGAGCCGGATAGTAGACCATACGTAAAAGCATACGAAAGAGAGGAAGTTGTGTCACTACTGGTAAGGCCCGGAATAGTTGGGCCTAAGGTTGGTCTGAAGAGTGGGATGCTGAAAAGCCAAAAGAAGCTTCTTCACTACGCATATATGCACATTCGTGCCCCTCGTGGAGGTAACTACACTTATCTAACAGAGGATGATATTTTCCTTCTCTGGGTGCTGAAGAAAAATTAGAAGATCAACTGGCCCAATTTCATCAGGAAGTACATGATGAAGGTCAAGAACACCAAAAATTTTAACCTACTATATGCCCTGCTTATCTCTGTATTTCTGAAGAAATATCCGCTTCTCAGGTAAACTGAACAGGCAGTGGATTTGAACCACTTCAACATTTTTGGGGAGTTTACTCTGAAGAAAATGAAGATGGTTCCAGATAATGTAGGAGGCCAGGTATATCCTGATGAACTGGGAGAAGCTGTAGTAGATGAAGATACTCCCATTGAAGATGCTCCTACTACTAATGACCCTGTTCCTGCTGATGCGCCTGCTGAAGCTCCTGCTTCTACTCCAGTGACCTTGGAGTGAATTATAACCATTCTGCTCGATAATTGTGCTTACATAGAACACGCATTTTCTATTCTCTTTGACAGAATAGAAGGTATTGAACGCTAGATTGCTGCCCTACGAGTTGCACCTCCTGCCCCTGCACCTGACTCACCTCCTCCTCCACCAAGCGCTTACTTTTAGGATCCATAGGATTTTTAGGTCTCTAGTTCTTTGTTTTGATGTTTCTGCTGTGTATTCTTGGCTGCTTTAATATAAACTTGTATAAATTTGGCCAAACTTGAATTGAATGAATAAAATATCAATTAGATTCCTTGATGTCTTTGCAATTTCCAGCCTATTAGATTGCATTACATATCTTTGTTGAAACTTGCTTAAATGACTATTATATCCATGCACTTGGTGACATATCACTTTGAATATATGTTAACCTATCTTGCCCTATCTTTTTTATCATGACAAAAGGGGGGGAAAAGCTAAAGTTAAATTGTACCTAAAATTGTATGTAAAGAAAATTACATCTGACAATTTTTTGTTTTGGAGATTGTGTTGAGAAAAGACAGATCTAAAAGACTAATCTTAAAATGATCAAGAAACTCCAAAAGAAAGGGGGAGCTGCGCAGATCTGAAAGCTAAAATTAAATTGTACCTAAAATTGTATTTAAAGAAAATTACATCTGACAATTTTTGGTTTTGGAGATTGTGGTGAGAAAAGACAGATTTGAAAGACTAATATGAAAAGGATTAAGAAACTCCAAAAGAAAGGGGGAGTTGCGCATGACTCTGATAATTTATGCTCCTCTTACAAACTAGAGGGGGGAGTAAGTCTCCTTGATTAACCTTGTGAATTTCGATTTACAAATGAGCTAACTCTTTTCTCAAAGGTTTTTTGTCATCATCAAAAAGGGGGAGAATGTAATTGGCCATTATCTCATGAAGATTTTTTTTTTATGATAACAAACTTAAAGATGTTGCAAGATCAAGTCCAAAACTCTCAAGACCTTTAAGATTAGCTTTTTAGGACTTTAATCAAAATGTAAAGGTATATAAAGATTCACAATTGCTCAAACTTACATTTCAAGATAGCACACAAGTTTTCAAGGCTTCAATATGGTTTTTAGTTTTCACAGAATCAACCATTACGTGTCCATAAACTTACAAGATCATATGGAATCAATGGCAACATTTAAAAGATATAAAATATGTTTTTCACATGTATTATTCGAATAAGGAGTTCCTTATTCAAATAACACAAGTCAGAGATTCCAAATAATCTTTCAGGAAAAGGGTTTATTTGAATAAGTCTTGTGTTATTCGAATAAATGGTTCAAAATTGATTTGGCACGAATGAGTTATTCGAATAACATAAGTGTTATTCGAATAACACGTTTTCAGGAAACCATTTTATTAAATGGTTATTCGAATAACAGAGATGTTATTCGAATAACAAGCTTTTCAGGAAACCATTTTGTTAAATGGTTATTCGAATAACAAACATGTTATTCGAATAACAAGTTTTTAGGAAAACAAATATTCGAATGAGTTATTCAAATAACATAAGTGTTATTCGAATAACATGATTTTCAGAAGCCATATATTTAAACGATTATTCGAATAACAATGCTGCTATTCGAATAACACATCATAGAGGAAAACACATTCGTGCTATTTAAAGCCTTATTCGAATAAGGCTTCTCTTATTTGAATATGAGAGTTTTCCAGAAATAGAAATTAATGGATAGTTACGAAGCATTTAATGCTCTAACCACCTCCCAACGGCTCTAAACTTCAATGGATTATAAATACAAGTTGTTGGCCATTTATGAATGTTAGACAATCAATCTGAAAAATCTTGTTTGAGCATTAAATACGAGTTTCCATATTTTCTCCATTAATACTCTATTTTGAGCGTAAATTGTGAATCAAATACCCACTAAGTTTCAATTTGTATTATCTGCTCTTTGAAGAGAGTTTCTACCTATTCAATCTTTGTATAATCTATAGAGAGGGTGAGGCATCCCTCCAAACTGTAAAGGGTGAGGCATCCCTTGAAGTTGAGGCTCAAAGCATAAGGGTGAGGCATCCCAAGGTGTTGTTGAGTGCTCCAATCTGTAAAGTTCACAAGCACCTGATTCAAGCTTGGAATTTAGTAGAAAATATTGGGTGATTGCTTGAGGACTGGACGTAAGTCACAAGGAGTGGCTGAATCAGGATAAACCATTGTGTTTGTTTCTCTAAACCCTTTTCTTTACGTTTATGCATTGGTTTATCTGTTTTATTTTGAATATTTCTCTCTTGGTTAGTTCGTTAGTGAGCAATATCTTCTTATCTTATCTATTCATTCACTTCTATCAATTAATAGCTTCAACGAAAATTGGTAATCAAGAGTTCTTCGAAAGATTTGTGAAAAGTTTTTATAAACTCAATTCACTCCCCTCTTGAGTTTTGAGGCCACTTGGTAACACCTTATAGGTCTCTGCCAAATTGAGTTAGGAGGCTTAGGATTTGTTTTGGAACCAAATGATAATTAATTAGACTTAATTTGGCTTAAGGATAATAATTATAAATTTATTTAATACTTAGTTGATTCCTGGTAAGCTAAGAAGTGATATAAATGTGCATGATTTGATTGCATAAACCATATTAAACTGAGAATAGTTTATGAGAAATAAGTGTAAATGTGCATGAATCCAAAAAGGGGGCATAAAGAGAATTCAACCCATGTACAAAAGAAGGAAAGTGTAGAGAAATAGAAAAATACAAAGATAGAATAAAAAGAATGAAAAAGTGTTTATACAAAAAAAAAATTATCGTGAAGAAAAAGTTATAGAAAAGAAGAAAAGTATTAGAAAATGAAAAGAGAATTATAGAAGCATTTGTATAGAAGAAAATGATGGGTTGGAAAAAAAGTACAAAAAAAATTCAAGCCCTATTTATGGTCATGTCGTCAAAGTCTACTTTTAATATGTTGTTAGACAAACATTGCATCCATACTGTAGGCGTTATCCTCTCGATAGTACACCAAAAGCTAGTTATATAAAACAAAGAGGGGAATGCCAAAGTAATACTTATAGATGATAGTCCATGCTTCATTCAGCATTGTAATTTGGACTATAAGGAGTATAGTCCTTTAATGAAGCTACTAACTCCAAATGCCAAAAATTTTAGCCTTGATACAATTGAAGTTTGCCTTATAGAGAGGGGAGGTTTTAGAATCATCCTAAAGGCCGAATTGTAATATCCTCCTTAGGGCATCACATTTATTATTATTTAATTACCAAATTACCCCTTCATTAAAATATTGCTTTGTAATGTAAATACGAGTTATAAAATTTCTTAATAATAATAAGATAAACTTAGCGAAAAATAAAAACATTACAACATCATCACAAATAATTTACATCGTATATATATGTTTTAGTACTGTCATGCTTAAATATTTACAAACTAGACTTTCAAAATATTTAAACTTTAATTTAAATTAACATACTGCCCAAGTATTACTAGACAGTAGAACCCTCAGACGGGTCCTCCTCAGATTCCTCAGCAGATAGGAATCCAGACTGACGCAAAGTCCTATAGACAGGTGTTCGCACGGATGACACAACACTGATCTCACTAGGAGTATGGAAATAAGGTCCTTAGTGCTGCCTAATGGATAGTGGAAACTCTAGGTGTACATAAATATTCACACTAAAGTAAGGATGTCCAAGATGTAGTCTACTCAAAACAATATTTAAATCTCCCATGTAGTAAATATGCTCTCTATCCAGATCAACGTGCCATGCCTCCGATCCTCCACGAAACGTCAATCTCATATACCCAAGGAAACAAGGCATCTCCATCGTCTCAAAAATCAGCTTCCTCTACAGGAATCTGCTCCTCCTCAACTTCTCGCTCAAATCCTTGCTCAACGTCTTTACAGATATAAATACAATACAAGATAGGCATACAAAGAGGTGAGATCACCTACGCCAATACCAGTATGGTAGCAATGAAGATAAACACATACAATATCTCATACAACTATCATACCATAATTACAATTATGTCATCAACACCATTTATCATCACAATACAAGTAATAAACAATAATTACAATATGTCACTACCAATATTCAAATATTCAACAATTCAATTATCATAAATAATAATTATGATAATGCCCTCAATAACTACGCATATGTACATAGACTCAATTTCCTACTCCATGGAGCTAAAACTTAGGTCAGAGAGAGATCGAAAAGATCTATCTATACCAGCATGCCTCAGACCACGTGCTCAGCTTTGCATATCTAGCATATATACGACAGTTTTTATCAGATCTTGATTAAGAATAGTGTCTCGGTTAGGATCATTGGTGTGTTGCATCGGTCTAACCCACAGTACAGAAGCGCTATAACTTGCCCATTGTAGGTAACCCGCACCCGAATGCCCCCAAGGTCAACGATGACTTACACTACGCATATCGCACCCACTCAGGAAGTGTATTGTCTCCTAGGCAATTAGTCTCATACAGTCCATCGGACTTTCCCAATGCATGTACTGTGCACCATTCACAGTTTCAATTTATTATCACATATTCAAGGTCCACACATTAACCCAACAGTATCTTTACTGTATTTTCATTGCGTAATCATATTTTTGTATTTTCTCAATCGCGCAACAATTCTGTAGCATTTTCAAATCGCATATCAATTTTTCAATGTTTTTCAGTTGCGTAGAATATTTCTCACACGTTTTAAATCAAAAATACAATTTTTCTCATTAAATACTAAAATTTGACTTTATTTTTCATATTTGCATAATAGTCCCTCAAAAATATAATATTTACATTATAGCCTTATTTAAATAATATTTTCACAATAATCCTCATAAAAATTATATTTATAAAATAGTCCCTCTATTATCAAGTATTTGCAATACAACTCCTCTTTTATAAAATATTTACAATATAACCCCTCTTTTAATAATAATTTGTAATATAATCCTTCTTAAAATATTAATTACAATATAGTCCCTCTTTTATAAAATATTTACAATACAACCCCTCTAAAAATTAGTATTTATACTGTTTCCCCAAAATTAGCAATTCTTTCTTTTACTACAGATATTACATCTCAAATTTTTCGGACTCGCTTCAAAACCCATAAGGTGAGCTATACGTCAGTAAACTTCAAGTATTGACCTCCATTTTATTTCATAACCCATTTGTTTAATTATATCAAATTATTTTCCCAAAACCATTTTGCTTGCTACATTCTAACTTTTCCAAATTCATTTCCTTCTCATTTAAACCATTAACCTCAATCTGAAACCAACATTTTCAGGACTTTGGTCCTCTTTAACCTAGTATGGCTGTGAGCCTTCAAGCTCTTTGGAGCTCTCATGAATTCGTTCCATCATGTTATTCACATCCTAAATTACACATATACTTGCATGCTTCCAAAAATATACATACAAGCATATTATCAAAGTTATAATCATGCTATCACACATGCAATCATAATTGCAAATTCATAAACAACACAATAACAAACAAAGAGACATCAAACAGTAAGTGAATAAACCTTTATGGGTTTTTCACCATACACAACCATCTCCACACCACCAAAACTTGGTTGGTGAGGTAAAATCTCCCTCTTACCTCTTGAAGACAAGATCCTTAAGCTCCTCTCCTTCTCCTTGATTTCGTGTGAACCAAAACAAATCCCTAAAAATTCTTAAACAATTACCAAAATCACAAACAAGGCTTAATAATGAAGAACCATGGAACAATCATGGTTTAGAAAATCAAAAACTAAATTTTAAACCATAAAATCAAAAGTTTACCTTTAGGAAAGTAAACCAAAGCTTGGATTTGAAGCACTTAGGATAGGATTTTGACAAAACTTTCTAAATGAAAAGTGTTTAAAGGTTGTTTAGGTTTAGGAAATTTAAAGAGGAAAATTATAGAAGATTGATGGTGGTTCTAGCTGTTAGGGCCGAAACTCAAGAGAGAAAAAAGAAAGGAAAATAACTTGGTGTTCTTGGGAATTTTGAGAGAAATTGATGCTTGGCTTTTTAGGTGAGAGAAAAGTGAATAATGAGAGTGAATTTGAGAGAGTGCAGCCGTGTGAGTGTGTTGGAAATATTAAGAGATATACTTGAATTAAAACATCACAATTGTGCTCACATTGAGAGCACATGGCTTGGTCACCATATGGTCATCAAATTGTCACATAGAGGAACCTAGAACATTATAGAACATGGTAGAAATTGGCCTCTTGGCCATGGAACACTAGGGGGTTTAGGGACTTGGTTTGACTTCTATTAAGTTTAATCACATGCTAATTAGATGACTAGTTAATTAGATTAGGTTTCATAATTACACTTAATTAACTATCTAATTACATAGCTAATTAATTAAATAGGTCATTGTATATGTCATGCTTAGTCATGGCTTCTAGATAAAATTAGGATATCTAATTAGTAACTAGATTATAACTAATTAGTAATTAGGTTAGTTCATTTAGTTTCTTAATTAGGCAATTAAGATGACTAAATTAGGTTTACTTAGTTACTTAGTAACAAATCAAGCCATTATTGTTAACTAAATCCTAACCATTGAAATTAACTTTACTTCCCATCCATTGATCTAATCTAAGGTGGATATCACTTTGTGATTTTATCAGGATTGTTCTCACACAATTGATCTAATCAATGGTTATGATCAAAGGTATCTTAATCAAGCTTTTCATCCAATGGTCCACAATAAAGTCTGTGTCACTTTATTTGACCAATTCCTATTGGTTTAGAAAAGTCCATCCATCATTTTTGACTGATTCTTATTGGTTCATTCTAATGTAGGTTACATAAAATATTATAAGCACATTTTCTGTCAACTAAAATATATCGGGTTAAATTAATTATAGCAGAAACTGCTATAAATAAAGCAGCAGATATTTATCAGTGAAATATTTTTATTTCATAGATAAATTCTAAAAATTAAAAGATTCTTTTCTGTGTTACTCAGATTTGGATTTAGTAAGATCCCCCGTCTCCGAATAAATCAGATAAGAATTTTTTCGACCCAAAAATTATTATTTTCCTGACCTGGAGCAAATCCCACAAAACAATCAAAAACAGTATTGGAATAGTCAAATTATTTTTATAACACATAGAAAACACAAAACTGTGTAATTCTGCTATTACTATTAACATAGTCAGAATTTGGGGTGTTACAACTCTCCCCCTCTAAAAATAAGTTTCGTCCTCGAAACTTGATACACACTCAAAATAAAAACGGATACTGCTCTCTTATCTTCTCTCCCAACTCCCATGTAGCTTCACCACTTACATCGCTCCAAACCACTTTAACCAATGCAATCTCCTTCCCTCAAAGTTGCTTTGTCCTTCGATATTCAATCTTGACTGAAAACGTCTCATAGGTTAAATTCTCCTTCAGTTGTACGGTGTCTGGTTCGATAACATGAGTCGGATCAGAAATATATTTCTGTAGTTGTGATACGTGAAATACGTTATGAAGATTTGATAGGAAAGGTGGTAGTGCAATCTGATAAGCTACCAGACCTACTCGACGGAGTATCTGATACGGTCCAATAAACTTCGGAGTGAGTTTCCTTGACTTAATTACTCGTTCAACTCCAGTCATAGGTGTCACACGTAAAAACACATGGTCACCCTCTTCAAATTCAAGTGGTCTTCGTCTCTTATTGGCATAACTCTTTTGTCGTGTCTGAGTTGTCCTTATCTTGTCTTGGATCATCTTCACTTTCTCAGTTGTCTGCTACACAAATTCTGGTCCTACCACAGTACTTTCACCATCATGGTACTAACACAATGGCGTTCTACATCTTCTCCCATATAATGCCTCATTGGGTGCCATCCCTATGCTTGAATGGAAACTATTGTTGTATGTGAACTCTATCAATGGTAGAAATTCATCCCTACAACCAGTTTGCTCTAGAACACAGGCTCTCAACAAGTCCTCCAATGACTGAATCGTCCTTTCTGACTGACCATCTGTTTGTGGATGGTAAGCAGAACTTAAATGTAGCTATGTTCTCATTACTTCTTGCAAACTATTCCAAAACCTTGATATAAATCACGGATCTCGATCAGAAATAATACTGGATGGTACACCATGAAGTCTAACAATTTCATTGATGTACACTTGAGCTAACTATTCCATTGAGTACTTAATATTAATTGACAAAAAGTGCGCTGATTTTGTAAGCCGATCAACAATTACCCAAATAGAATCGTGATCTTTTCGAGTTCTTGGTAGTCCCGTTACGAAATCCATTGCTATGTCATCCCATTTCCATTCAGGAATAGGCAAAGGTTGCAACATTCTCGATAGTCTTTGGTGTTCCACTTTAGCCTTTTGATAAACTAAATAGGATGATACATATTCAGCGACATCCCTCTTCATTCCTTACCACCAATACAACTGTTTCGAATCTTGATACATCTTCGTGGCTCCTGGATGCAGACTCAACTTACTTCTGTGAGCTTCATCCAAAATCAATCTCCTAAGTTCTGAATCATTTGGCACGCAAACTCTTCCTTTGAACTTTAGAATTCCATCAACACTTTCGCTAAATTCCAATTCTGCTCCTTGACTCCTTGCTTCCTTTGCTTCTTGCAAATACTGATCATTATTTTGTCCTTCTCGTATTCTATCCATCAAATCATTCGAAATAGTGATCATGTTCAAACACATCTTCCCTAGTGTCAACTTCACAGATAGATGCATATCCTGAAATTCTTCTATCAGTTCCTTCTCCTTAATTATCATAATAGAATCATTAAGCGTTTTCCTACTTAAAGCATCCGCTACAACATTCGCCTTTCTGGGATGATACTGTAACTGAAAGTCATAATCCTTCAGAAACTCTAGCCAACGCCTTTGTCTCATGTTCAACTCTTTCTGGTCAAATAGGTATTTCAAACTTTTATGATCCCTAAAGACAGTGAACGTTGCTCCATAGAGAAAATGCCTCCCCACTTTCAACGCAAACACTATAGCTGCCAACTCCAAGTCATGAGTCGGATAATTCCTCTCATGAACTTTCAACTGCCTCGACGCATATGCCACAACCTTACAGTTCTATATAAGTACACAACCCAATCCTTAGTACGAAGCATCACAATATACCTCGAAAGATTCGTTCAAATCAGGTAGAATCAAAATTGGTCAAGTAGTCAGTCATCTTTTCAACTTTTGAAAACTTTCTTCGCATGCCTTAGTCCATACAAACGATTGATTCTTTTGTGTAAGTTGGGTAAGAGGTTCTGCTATATTCAAAAAGCCCTCAATAAATCATCGATAGTAACCGGCCAATCCAAGAAAACTACGAATCTCTGATACAGTCTTCAGTCTTTCCCATTCAACAACTGTCTCCACCTTTGCTGCACCAACTTCAATTTCATCCTCTGATATAACGTGCCCCAAAAATTGAACTTCGCTTAACCAAAATTCACATTTGGACAACTTGGCATACAACTTATTCTCCCTCAAAATCTGGAGAACCACTCTGAGATGTTCAGCATGTCCCTCCTGACTTCGAGAATAAATCAAAATGTCATCAATAAAGACAACAATAAACTTATTCAAGTATGAACTAAAAATCCGATTCATAAAGTCCATGAATATCGCAGGTGCATTAGTCACACCAAATGGCATCACTTGATATTCATAATGTCCATAATGTGTCCGAAACACAGTTTTAGGGATATCCTCTGCCTTCACACGTATCTGGTGATAACCAGAATGTAAGTCAATCTTAGAAAATATTGCGGCTCCTCGTAATTGGCCCATCAGATCATCAATCCTTGGTAGTGGATACTTGTTCTTGATCGTAATCTTGTTCAATTACCGGTAGTCTACACATAGACGAGAAGTCCCATCCTTCTTCTTTACCAACAATACTGGAGCTGCCCAAGGTGATACACTTAGTCTCACAAATTGCTTCTCCAATAAATCCTCCAGTTGTTTCTTAAGCTCTGCCAATTCGACTGGCGACATCCTGTAAGACGCCATAGATATAGGTCTAGCTCCAGGCACTAAATCAATAGAAATTCAATCTCTCTTTCCAGCAGTATTCCAGGTATATCTTCAGGAAATACCTCAGGAAATTCATTAACAATGAAAATATCCTTCAGAACATCTTCACACTGAACCTCCAAAGAAGACATCAACAAGTACCCTTGATCCCCTTCCTTCAAACAAGCTTCCACTTGAGTAGCCGTTAGGAATCTAGAATCCTTAACCTCAGGAAAGACTAATGTCTTACTCGAACAATCTATCAGGATATGGTTAGAAGATAACCAATCCATTCCTAAGATTACATTAATTTTAGAAAGAGGCAAACAAATCAAATCCACATGAAAGATTCTATCCCTAACACATACAGGGCAATTCAAACATACTATTGTAGTTATTACAGGCTTATCAGTAGGAGTAACAATGTAACACCCACCTTAGGATGCCATATTTATGTTACATAATTACTAAATTAACCTTATTTAGATAACGTAAGTTATAGGAAAAATATGAAATTTAAAATTTTCTTAATAACAAAAAAATAAACTTAGCAGAAAATAAAACATCACAACATCATTACAAATAATTTACATCATTTATACATATCCAAGTCTCTGGTTATACATGTACAAATCTTTAACCTTTGTCATACTATAAATATTACAACTAGTCACTCCAAAAAATTTAAACACTATTTACATTGACATCTTTGCCCAAGTACAACTAGGCGGTGAGCCCTCGAGTAGTCGGACCCTCGGATGGGTCCTCCTCGATTCCCCCAAAAAATTCCAACCCGACGTAAAGTCGGGAGGGAATGTCCGGACGATACAACACTACTCTCTCTACGGGTGCGATAGTACGCTCCCCAGTGCTGCCTGATAGATATAGGAAACTCTAACTGTACATAAATAGTAACAGAAAAGTAAGGGTTCCCTGACTGTAGTCTACTCAGTCTAATATTTACATCTCCTAAATAGTATATACTTTCTCTCTCAAGATCTTCAGTCCATGCTTCGTCCCCTCCGATAAATGTCAGTCTCATGTAACCCAGGAAGCTAGGAATCTCCACCGCCATCAGAACTCGAAGTTCTCAACAGTATCTGGACCTTTCTCTGCTTCTCGTCCTACGTCCGGCTCAGTGTCTTAACAACACATACACATGATACAATATATACATACAAGAGGTGAGATCACCTATGCCAATACCAGTATGGTAGCAATGAAGATAAACACATCCAAAATATCATACGAGATATCATACTATAATTACAGTTATGCTATTAATCTTATATATTATCATTATACAATAAATAAAAGCAAGTTGTACAACTATGCTATTTTCAATACTCAAATATTCAATATTTTAATTATCACAAGCAAGAATTACACATAGGTAAGAATTTCAATGATACATCCTCTATGAATGCAAATGTAAATGTAATGTATATTGACTCGATATCCTACTCCATGGAGCTACAACTCAAGTCGGAGAGAATGGCCGAAAAGATGCTTCGGCACCAACATGCTTCAGACCACGTGCTCAAATTCACGCACATCTAGCATATGCACGACATCTTTATCAAATCATGATTAGGGATAGTGTCTCGGTCCGGATCATTGGTGTGTTGCATCGGTCTAACCCACGGTATGAAGAGCTACCAACTCCTCCCAATGCCCCCAAGGTCAATCGGTGACCTACACTACGCTTATCGCACCCACTCGGGAGGTGTAATCTCTCTGGCATCTTGCCTTACACAGTCCTTTGGACCTTTTCAATGCATGTGGTATGCACTTATTCACAATTTCCATTGATATCCTATGTACAGGGTTCATACAATAATTTAACAACGATGTATCTTGTAATTTAATCACGTAGTCATATTCTCGTATATTTTCATTCGCGACTCATCTTCAAGCCTTTTCGAATCACGTAGTGATTTTTCAACGTTTTTCAATCACGTGATTATTTTTCATACGTTTTGAATCGAATTACTGTTTTATTCAATTTAATATTAAAATTTACTGTATTTCTCATATATTTGCAAAATAGTCCCTTAAAATACATAAATTACATTTTTGTCCCTCAAAACAAATTCAAAATATTTTCGTTCTTCAAAATACATAAAATACATTTTTATCCCTCAAAACAGAGTATTTTCACTATAGTCCCTCAAAACTTTATATTTACATAATGACCCTATATTTCCATAATATTTCCAATTAAATCCCTTTCTCATAAAATTTACAGAAATTTACAGTATAAATTCCACTTACATACGAAGATAAGTTTCTCTACATATATATTCTACATGCATACATATTATCGGTTCCTTAAGCATTACAGCATACAAACAAGAGTCGAAATAAAATCAGATCTCATAAATGCTACACATAAAAACATAGAAACACAATTAGGTACATCCCAAGAAACACAATCAGGTACATCCCAAGTACAATTCAAACACACAAACACAATCAGGCACATCTCAATACAGTCCAATCAACACAGTCCAAAAATCTCAAACAATAGGGAATTAACCTCAAATAATAGGTGAATAAATCCTTAAGGATTTTTCACCGAATAAAGCATCCTCATACTACCAGAACATGGGTGGTAAGGTAGAGTCTCCCTCTTACCTCTTGAAGACAAGCTTTGTAAGCTTTCCTCCCTTGCCTTGAAACTTTGTTATTCTTCTAACAAGCCCTCTTTAAGAAGAAGATTGAAGAAGTTTAGGACCTTGTGAAGAAAGAATGTTTAGAACATGGCTTGAGTCAAAAACAAACTAAGAGATGAGTGTTTAAAAGGAAGGATGGTGTGATTTCAAGATGGTGACCGATTGGAAGGAGAAGATGGAAGAGAGAAGTGTGAGTTTTCCTTGAAACTTTGAGAGACTTAGCTTTATATCTTGATAAGTAGAAAGTGAAGAATGAATATGTTTTGGGGAGGTTTCTTGGCCGTGTATATTTGGGAGATAAATGGGCTTATGTTTGAGAAGTAACAAGTGAAGGGTGAGGTTGTGGAAATCTTCTTCCAACTTTGTAATAACACGTGAAAAGTGGATAATTTCACTTGAAAATTTATCTCATTTTGAGTGTAAAATACAGCTTGCCACCGTAGAATCATTATGGTGATAAAATAAAAATTTTATTGCATCATTATCCACTCCATTCAAATTTGCTTGTGTGAATGACCGTGTGATTTGATGAGGATTCTCCTATTTTTTTTTTTACAGCTGCTGCATATTACTTTGGTGATTGACGTGAGTGAGCCTTTGCTTGCTTAAGTAGCCATGCATTAATTGCACAAGGATACTCTCTTCTCATTGGTTGCTCACTTGACTTTGTATGGTATTTGAACCTTCAAATATTACTTGAAATCTTCACAAATCTGCTGGATGGTTCTTCTTCTTGTTGGACGTCTACTTACCATTCTTTTTGAGGGCCATTTTGTTGTTCTTCTTGGGCAGTTTTTTGACCGTGAAGATCCATTTTGCTACTCCAATTCAATGGACCATCTCCAAATTACTGTCTTTGTTGGGCCTCCAATTTGTTCAAAATTTACTGTTTGGACCATTAGTTTAGGTCTTTCATTGGTCTCTAATTCTGCTTTCTTTCACATTGTCCATGGTGGTTTAGGTGGGTTTTAAATCCTTAATTCATCATTAGTTCAAGCCTAATTACTAGTTAATTGGTTAGCTAATTAATTAAGTTTAATTTCCTAACCATTCTTACTTAATCCTTCAAGTACATAACTAATTTAACTTAACCTATTTAGCATGCATCTAATACATATTTAACATGCATCATCACTTCTAATTAATTAGAATATTAAATTAAGGATTAAGTTATAACAATTCCCTAATCAAGTTAGTATACTTAATTTCTTAATTAGGTAATTAGGACAACTAAATTAAGGTTAATTAGTTTCCTAAGTAAAAGTCAAACAATTAATGTTGACTCAATCTAATCCATTAATCTTATCTATGGTAAATATTACTTGATAATTTTGATAGGATTTGTTTTACACCATTGATTGAATCAATGGTGAAGATCAAAACTTCTAAGTCAAGCTTCAAATCTAATGGTCCACAAGGAAGTCTAAACTTCTTTCCTTGACTAATTCTCATTGGTTAGAAAAGTCTAGCCAATTATTTTGACTATATCCTATTGGTTCACTTTAATTTTACTTACAAGAAATGTTCTAAACACTTTTTCTTATTAATTAAAACTTATCGGGTCTAACATTCATAGCAACGACTGCTATAAACGCAATCACGGATATTTATCAGTACAAAATTTTTATTTTCATAGATAGATTCTAAAAATTAAAAGATTCTTTTCTGAGTCACTCAGATTCGGGTTTAGTAAGATCCCCCGTCTCCAAATGAGGCAGATCAAATTTCCACGGCTTTGAAAAATATTATTTTTCCTAGCCAGGAGCAAATCACACAACATGATCAAGTATGATCTCAGAACAGTCAAATTATTTTTATACCACAAAGAAAATACCAAAACAGTGTAATTCTGCTATTATCATTCATATAGTCAGAATTTGGGGTGTTACAAACAACACTCAAATCATACGGCAATGTAGTCACAGTTAATCCTAAATGCTCCACACAATCACATGCAATGAAAGAATGTGTTGCCCCCGAATTATATAATAATGTTAAAGGATTACTTTCAATGGCACACTCCTCTATAATTAAGTCCTCAGATTTAGCGGCTTCTTTTCCGCTCATAGTATACACACGACCACCAGCCTGTGGCCTCACAGTACGAACACTGCCTACTGATGGTTCCGCCTTCGTTTAATCACATTCTCTAGAAAAATGTCCAGGCTTCCCACATCGATAACAAATCACCCCCTTATGCTGACAATCCTTGGTGAGATGTCCTTTCCCACACTTGAAACATTTAAGTGCAGAAATTCCAGTTGAAACTACCCTACTGCCACTAGAACTTCCTCCAAATGATTGTTGCCGATTCTGACTTCCTGCTAGTTTGGTATATGGTTTCTGTTGATAACGGTTGCCACCGCTACTCTTTCCTCTTTGGAACCGTGTAGGTCCAAAGTTCTTATTCCTCGCTTCACAGAGATGATCAATTTCTTCCACCTTTCGGCACTTTTCCAACAATACCAAAAACTGATCAATATCCACAAATGCTAAAGCTCGCTTGATGTCAAGCCTCAACCCCTCTTCAAATTTCTTGCACTTCCACTCCTCATCTGGGTGCATTTGGAAATACCTCAAAAACTTAGACAAGCTTTCGAATCTTGTAGCATACTCACTTACGGTCATCGCTCCTTGTCTCAAACTAAGGAATTCCATTTCCTTAGCATGACAAACACTGGCTGGGAAATACTTCCCCCAAAACTTCTATTTAAAGAGCTGCCATGTCACAACTCTCCCCTCAGCTTGAATCAATCTCTGGGCTCCTGCCCACCAAGCCTCTCCATCACGACTAACACAAATGTCGCGATAGTAAGCTTCCGCTCATCAGTACAACCTATGTCTTCAAATATCTTTTCTAGTTCTTTGATCCATAGATCAGCTTTCTCTGGATCAAACTCTCCATGAAACTTTGGTGGATTGTTTCTATGGAATTCCGACAAGTTGTGAGCATCCTCAGTTGCTCTTTGGTTTTGCTATGCAACAACCTTAGCCATCCGTTGTATTGCTGCTACAGCTGCAGCCATGTTCTGATTGTCGTCGCCACCATTTTCAGCTCCTGCCCTCGTATTCACGCGTCCTCTTCCTTGTCCAGCCATTTCGTTTTCTCAAATAGACGAAACAACACAAAGAAGAGCTGAAGTCAATTTTCCAAACAATATTGTTCTTTTTTTCAGAAAAAAAAACACAGAGAATCACACAACTTAAACAAGACAGACCTAACCACAAACCTAAAAAGACTCTAACTTGGGCTCTGATACTAACTAATGTAACACCCTCCTTAGAGCATCACATTTATTATTACTTAAGTACCAAATTAACCCTTCATTAATAATATTACTTTCTAATGTAAATACGAGTTATAAAATTTCTTAATAATAATAAGATAAACTTAGCAAAAATAAAAATATTACAACATCAAAATAAATAATTTACATCATATATATAAGTCTTAGTACTGTCATGCTTAAATATTTACAAACTAGACTTTCAAAATATTTAAACTTTAATTTAAACTAACATACTGCACAAGTACTACTAGACAGTAGAACCCTCAGACGGGTCCTCCTCAGATTCCTCAGCAGATAGGAATCCAGACTGACGCAAAGTCTTACGGACAGGTGTCCGGGCGGATGACACAACATTGATCTCACTAGGAGTATGGAAATAAGGTCCCCAGTACTGCCTAATGGATAGTGGAAACTCTAGGTGTACATAAATATTCACACTAAAGTAAGGATGTCCAAGATGTAGTCTACTCAAAACAATATTTAAATCTTTCATATGGTAAATACGCTCTTTATCCAGATCAACGTGCCATGCCTCCGATCCTCCACGAAACGTCAATCTCATATACCCAAGGAAACAAGGCATCTCCATTGTCTCAAAAATCAGCTTCCTCTACAAGAATCTGCTCCTCCTCAGCTTCTCGCTCAAATCCTTGCTCAACGTCTTTACAGATATAAATACAATACAAGATAGGCATACAAAGAGGTGAGATCACCTACGCCAATACTAGTATGGTAGCAATGAAGATAAACACATACAATATCTCATACAACTATTATACCAAAATTACAATTATGCCATCAACATCATTTATCATGACAATACAGGTAATAAACAATAATTACAATCCTGCCACTACCTATATTCAAATATTCAACAATTCAATTATCATAAACAATAATTATGATAATGCCCTCAATAACTATGCATATGCACATAGACTCAATTTCCTACTCCATGGAGCTAAAACTTAAGTCGGAGAGAGTGATCGAAAAGATCTATCTATACCAATATGCCTCAGACCACGTGCTCAGATTTGCACATCTAGCATATACCCAACAGTCTTTATCAGATCTTGATTAAGAATAATGTCTCAGTTAGGATCGTTGATGTGTTGTGTCGGTCTAACCCACGGTACAGAAGAGCTACCAACGACCCATTGTAGGCAACCCGCACCCCAATGCCCCCAAGGTCAACGAGTGACTTACACTACGCATATCGCACCCACTCAGGAAGTGTATTCTCTCCTAGGCAATTAGCCTCATACAGTCCATCGGACTTTCCCAATACATGTACTATGCACCATTCACAATTCTAATTTATTATCACATATTCGGGGTCCACACATTAACCCAACAGTATCTTTACTGTATTTTCATCGTGCAATCATATTTTCACATTTTCTCAATCGCGCAACAATTCTATCGCATTTTCAAATCGCGTATCAATTTTTCAACATTTTTCAATTACGTAGAATATTTCTCACACGTTTAAAATCAAAAATACAATTTTTCTCATTTAATACTAAAATTTGACTTTATTTTCTATATTTGCATAATAGTCCCTCAAAAATATAATATTTACATTATAGTCCTTATTTAAATAATATTTTCACAATAGTCCCTCATAAAAATTATATTTACAAAATAATCCCTCTATTATCAAGTATTTACAATACAAATGACCTCTCTTTATAAAATATTTACAATATAACCCCTCTTTTAATAATAATTTATAATATAGTCCTTCTTAAAATATTAATTACAATATAGTCCTTCTTTTATAAAATATTTACAATATAACCCCTCTAAAAATCAGTATTTATACTGTTTCTCCAAAATTGGCAATTCTTTCTTTTACTACAGATATTACATCTCAAATTTTCCTGACGCGCTTCAAAACTCATAGGGTGAGCTATACGTCAGTAAACTTCAAGTATTGACCTCCATTTTATTTCATAACCCATTTATTTAATTATATCAAATTATTTTCCCAAAATCATTTTGCTTGCTACATTCTAACTTTTCCAAATTCATTTCCTTCTCATTTAAACCATTAACCTCAATCTGAAACCAACATTTTCAAGACTTTGGTCCTCTTTAACCTAGTATGGCTGTGAGCCTTCAAGCTCTTTGGAGCTCTCATGAATTCATTCCATCATATTATTCACATCCTAAATTACACATACACTTGCATGCTTCCAAAAATATACATGCAAGCATATTATCAAAGCTATAATCATGCTATCACACATGCAATCATAATTGCAAATTCATAAACAACACAATCACAAACAAAAAGACATCAAACAATAAGTGAATAAACCCTTATGGGTTTTTCACCATACACAACCATCTCCACACCACCAAAACTTGGTTGGCGAGGTAAAATCTCCCTCTTACCTCTTGAAGACAAGATCCTTAAGCTCCTCTCCTTCTCCTTGATTTCATGTGAACCAAAATAAATCCCTAAAAATTCTTAAACAATTACCAAAATCACAAACAAGGCTTAATAATGAAGAACCATGGAACAATCATGGTTTAGAAAATCAAAAACTAAATTTTAAACCATAAAATCAAAAGTTTACCTTTAGGAAAGTAAATCAAAGCTTGGATTTGAAGCACTTACGATAGGATTTTGACAAAACTTTCTAAATGAAAAGTGTTTAAAAGGTTTTTTTAGGTTTAGGAAATGTAAAGAGAAAAAATTATAGAAGATTGATGGTGGTTCTAGGTGTTAGGGCCGAAACTCAAGCGAGAACAAGGAAAAGAAAATAACTTGGTGTTCTTGGGAATTTTGAGAGAAAATGATGCTTGGCTTTTTAGGTGAGAGAAAAGTGAATAATGAGAGTGAATTTGAGAGAGTGCAGCCATGTGAGTGTGTAGGAAATATTAAGAGATATACTTGAATTAAAACATCACAATTGTGTTCACATTGAGAGCACATGGCTTGGTCACCATGTGGTCATCAAATTGTCACATAGAGGAACCTAGAACATTATAGAACATGGTAGAAATTGGCCGTGGAACACTAGGGGGGTTTAGGGACTTGGTTTGACTTCCATTAAGTTTAATCACATGCTAATTAGATGACTCGTTAATTAGATTAAGTTTCCTAATTACACTTAATTAACTATCTAATTACATACTAATTAATTAAATAGGTCATTGCATAAGTCATGCTTAGTCATGGCTTCTAGATAAAATTAGGATATCTAATTAGTAACTAGATTATAACTAATTAGTAACTAGATTATAACTAATTAGTAATTAGGTTAGTTCACTTAGTTTCTTAATTAGGCAATTAAGATTACTAAATTAGGTTTACTTAGTTACTTAGTAACAAATCAAGCCATTATTGTTGACTAAATCCTAACCATTGAAATTAACTTTACTTCCTATCCATTGATCTAATCTAAGGTGGATATCACTTAGTGATTTTATCAGGATTGTTCTCACACTATTGATCTGATTAATGGTTATGATCAAAGGTATCTTAATCAAGCTTTTCATCCAATGGTCCACAATAAAGTCTATGCCACTTTATTTGACCAATTCCTATTGGTTTAGAAAAGTCCAGCCATCATTTTTAACTGATTCTTATTGGTTCATTCTAATTTAGGTTACAAAAAATATTCTAAGCACATTTTCTGTCAACTAAAATATATCGGGTCAAATAAATTATAGCAGAAACTGCTATAAATAAAGTAGTAGATATTTATCAATGAAATATTTTTATTTTATAGATAAATTCTAAAAATTAAAAGATTTTTTTCTGTGTTACTCAGATTTGGGTTTAGTAAGATCCCCCGCCTCCGAATAAATTAGATAAGAATTTCCTCAGCTCGAAAATTATTATTTTTCTGACCCGGAGCAAATCCCATAAAACATTCAAAAATAGTATCGGAATAGTCAAATTATTTTTATAACACACAAAAAACACAAAAAAGTGTAATTTCGCTATTAATATTAACATAGTCAGAATTTGGGGTGTTACACGAATCATGGCTATCTGGGTGGGATGATGAATATTCAACAAGCATTACAAAGATTGTCAACTTATGTGGCCGATAAAGTTATCATGGAAATTAGTTGTAAATTCTTGATTGTGTGTATGAAAAAGAATGTGATAAGCCTACTAGTTTTGATGAGTCTTCTCTGAAAAAAAATGTTAAAAAAATGAAGGTGCAAGATCCCATGGAGGAAGTGAATCTAGGGACTAAAAAGCATAAATGTCCAACCTACTTAAGTAAGTTACTTAAACCATAGATAAGGATAGGATGGTCAAACTATTGAAACGGTATCAAGATTGCTTCATATAAGACTACCACAAAATGTCAAGCCTAAGTAGAGAGTTAGTTAAGCATCATTTTCCAATTAAGCTAGGATTCAAACTTTTTAACCGGCCTCCTCGACTTTTTGTCCTAGAGGTAGCCCTAAAGGTCAAGGAAGAGATTGAACATTTACTGAAGGATAAGTTTATTAGAACAGCTAGGTATGCTGAATGGGTTTCAAATATAGTTCCTGTAGTCAAGAAAAATGGCAAAATAAGAGTTTGTGTTGATTTTAGAAATTTAAACTCAACAACGCCTAAAGATGAGTATCCAATGCCTATAACTAATATATTGATAGATTCGGCCTCAGGTCATCGAATAATGAGTTTTATGGATGGGCATTCTGGCTATAACCAATTCTTTATAGTCGAAGATGACATCCCAAAGACTGTATTTAGGTGCCCTAGGGCATTGGGAACTTATGAATGGGTGGTCATGCCTTTTGCTCTAAAGAATGTAGGAACAACTTACCAAAGGACAATGAATGCTATTTTTATGACATGATTTGTAAATTTATGGAGGTTTATATAGACAATGTTGTATTAAAATCTAATTCAGATGATTATCATCTACAAGATTTGAAAAATGCTTTTGAGCAAATGAGGAAACATAACTTAAAAGTGAACCCTTAAATGCAATTTTAGTGTATGTGCAAGTAATTTATTCGGGATCTTGGTGCAACGTAAAGGGATAGAGGTCAACAAGAACAAAACTAAAGCTATCTTGAAGGCCTCTCCACAAAGGAACAAGAAGGAATGACAGTCTTTACGTGGCAAAATTAATTTCTTAAGGCATTTCATCTTAAACCTAGCCGGGAAGTTAAAGATCTATTCCACTTTACTCAAACTAAAGAATGAGGAGGAGTTTATGTGGAATCAAGAGCACCAAAAAGCTTTCAATGAAATAAGCAGTACTTGGAAAACCCACTTGTAATGACTCCACCTAATTCTAGTATACCTTAAAATTATATTTGTCCACCAATGACGACACTAAAGGTTGCTTCTTGGCTCAAGATGATGAAAATGACATTGAGAGGTCAATCTTTTACCATAGTCGCATGCTAATAGAAGTCGAGAAAATTATAATGAAATAGAAAATCAATGCTTAGCATTATTTTTGGCTTGTATAAAATTTAAATATTATATGATCCCAACTACAGTTTATGTTTATTATGATGTCAATATAATTAAATATATGTTGACTAAGCTTGTAACCCATAATAGAATAGGCTGATGGCCTATTGCCCTTTCAGAATTTTCTTTGCAATTTGTGTCATGAAAAGCCATTCCAAGTTTTGGTCGATTTCGTGGTTGACCATTTCACAAAAACTTTGGTAACTATATTGGCATAAAGAAATGGAAACTTTATTTCGATAGTTCAAGTAATCAATTTGAGACAAGCATTGAAAATTTAATTATCAATCCATCTAGAAAACTGTTGTGACTTTTTATCAAGCCTTAAAATGCTTGCAAGTGCACGAGCCGTATCGAAGTACAGTTGAGCAAGTACGAGGTCGATCCCACAGAGACTTAGAGTTAATTTTAAGTATTGAAAAATTCTTTCTAATCTAGTCGCACAAATTGATAAGTCAAAGATGTAAAAATAAAATTAAATAAATAACTAAATAAAAATTAAATTAAAAGAAAACAATTTATAGGTGAGGTTTTTAATAGATGTAGAATGACTAAGGTTCAGAATCCACCAAGACTAATTTTAATATTAACTATGTCAAATTATTATACCCAAATAATTTATCTCATGAACATCTAGCGGCAAAGCATGTGCTCACGAAAAATCTATCAACGAAGCACTAAAAATAATAATAAAGTGTATGATAAAATTTTCCTAATTAATAATAAATTATCAAATCATCAAATGTATCCCTAGAAAGAAATCACAATTGATATCCAATAATTACCACCAACACTCAGATAATACAAATAAATTGCAAAGCATGAGAAAAACATGACTGAACTCATCTAAAAATTCATTCATATAATCTGATAGGAAAATAAAATCAATAAACAATAAATCCTAAAATTGGGTAACAATAATTCGACATAGTAATACCAAAACAATCAGGGTTTCATCATCCCCTTGGTATAGAGAATTTAGCAAGACATGGATAGATTGAAACACAATAAAATTATCTCATTAAAATTCTCCATTGATACAACTCTTCTTCTCTATTGTGCGACATTCTCCGTCTCACTCTCACACTGTTCCTTCTTTTCTCCAATTATCCACAATGCTGTCTTCGTCTCTTCAATTCTGTTCTCCCCTCAGCGTACATTGCTCCATTTTAAGGTTGCTTTAGGTTACTTTCTTTTAGTAACCATAGGCTTTTTCTCTTCATTGCATGTGGGCCTATCTTCCTTGGCCTTTTAAATTTTGTTGTCTTTTATCTTTTGATTTGCTGATGCTGCACCGTGATACTTTTGCACCATTTCTAAATTGATTTCTTTCCAAGTTTATTTGAGAATGAGACCCACTACTTTGACTTTCAACTTCAATTTTTGTCTTTGAATTTTTGTTCTCCACTTGATCTACTACTTTAAATTCTGCAATTATAATCTTAATTAAATAAAATTATCTTCTCTCAACAATTAAATAATAATATCATAAAATTATTAAAAATAATTATATTAAGTTATAATAATGCTTACTTTTTATAGCAAAATATGTAAAAATTAGACTATTATCACAACTCCCAATTAGCTTATTGCTAGTCCCTAGCAATGAAAGTGACTTAAAACAAAACTCACAATGAAAATCATCTTACTCAAGAATATCAGTCATGTATCAGTGCACCACAATTGCCACAAAAGCTCTACTATCATCAAACTCAATGTGTGTGAATAATAATATAGCAACTACGATATATACTCATTGTCTCCAAATATTACAACCAGAATCTCCATCAGAAAACATCTTTTAACCATATACAATCATCATAAGAGTTACACTCAACAATGAAAATCACTCAGGAGTGTGGTGTTACTCATAGCTAGTATATGTGAGTAAAGTAGTAGGTACAAATCAAAACAAATATCTCACACATAAAATGATAGAAAGAATGCTAAGAAAAAAGAACAAATATCGTTTCATGAAAATATGTCAAGAAAAGACTCTACATCACACCTTAAGATTAGCCATGTACATTGGAAAAACTACGCAATCCCTTAAGATCAAATAGGACTTTATTAAGCTTTTAACATGGGTAAAATGAAAATATGAAGGTCAAGGAAAATAATAAAAATCAAAAGTGTTTCAAGAATATTTAGAAGCATAATTTTTACACTTTCAACACAATTTTCTTGTCCTTCTGTAAATCATTTTTTTTTCTTTTCAAACTCCCAAATCAAACATCTTTTTTTTTTCACTTCTTTTCTCAAATTTTTTCCAACTTTGTAGCCTTCCAAATTTTTTTCTTTTTTTTTCTTGCACTTTCACTTGCCTTCTTTTCTTTTTCATTTTTTTCTTCTCTTATACCTTCCCATATTGCAATAATATTGCTTCCTTCCTGAAACACTTTGGAAAAAGGTTAAGAAAGAAAGGCTCAATAAATAGGCTTAAAGGGGTGACCAGTGATAATATGTGAAAGAACAAAAAAATTATTTCAAGGCTCAAAATAAGAAACATGGCCTAATATCATCTCTCAAGGAAACGCACAATTCTACCAACTTCTATGACATTAGATTAAATGCAAGTGTGATATAAAACTTCTCTTTAACCAAAAATAACAATAATGAAACGATCTAGTGAGGAGAGAAAAAGAAAAAAAATTATGAGCACAACAAGAAATATTGGATGGCCAAGAAAAAATTCTCACAATAAAAATGAATGGCTCAAAACTCACTAGGTAAAAATATGGTATCCACATGTTCTCATCAAGTTCTCTAATTATTTCAATTTTTAAACAAAGAGACATGCAAAAGCAACTATGAATGATGTGAAACAAATTGAGCAAGATGATAACAAAAAAAAAAAAATTTCCTCACAGAAGTGGCATAATGATAACATAACTGAAGTTCAAGTAACTCTCACCCCCAATCAAAACCAAACATTATCCTAAATGTTTCAAATAAATCTAGACTTAAGAAAATAATCATTAATATGCATCAAAGAAATTATTGGGACAAAATAAACAGAGTAATGGGGAGAAGTCACATACCTGAAATGCTTAGGAATTAAAAAGAGAAGACGAGAAGATGATAACTACACACTGACAATGGTTAGCAATGACAAAAATAACAAAAAATAAAATAAAGTAAAATGAAATAAACAAGCATGCAAACTAATTTTTTTTGTTTTGAATTTTTAAATTTTTTTATTGGCCAACACTATTTACATCCTCATACAAAGGCTCCGAAATCTGAAAGACACTTAAGCTGACTCAATAAAAACAAAACTTAAACTAAAAACTTACCTCAGTTTTAGTAGATAGGATCGTCTACCAAAGTCTCTTCTATATCTGGATCCTTCAACTCAAAGTACAGCTTCAACCGTTAACCATTTACCTTAAAAATATTACCATCCTTGAGATTCTCTATCTCAACAGCACCATGAGGGTAGACAGTCCTCACAACATATGGGCTAGACCATTTGGATCTCAATTTAGTTGGAAATAAATGCAAGCGAGAGTTGTACAAAAGAACTTTTTGACCAGGTTGAAAAGATTTCCTAAAGATGTAACTATCATGCACTCTCTTCATCCTATCCTTATAAGACTTTGTACACTCATAAGCATCATTACGAATTTCTTCCAGTTCATTAAGATGAAGTTTTCTTTGATTACCAGTCTTATCCAAATCAAAATTAAGATACTTGATAACCCAATATGCTCTATGCTCCAACTCAACAGGTAGATGACAAGTCTTACCATAATTAATTCTATATGGAAATATCCCAATAGGAGTCTTAAATGTCATGCGGTATGCCCACAATGCATCATCTAAATGTAAAGACCAATCTTTCCTAGATGGGTTTACAGTTTTCTCCAAAATTCTTTTAATCTCCCTATTAGATACCTCAACTTGACCACTAGTTTGTGGGTGATAAGGGGTAGCTACCTTATGAGTAATGCCATACTTTTTCATTAAATGCTCAAATGACCTATTACAAAAATGCTTGCCCCCATCACTAATGATAGCCCGTGGTGTCCCAAAATGTGCAAAAATATTTTCTTTCAAAAATTGGACAACCACCTTGTGGTCATTGCTACTACATGCTTTTGCCTTAACCCATTTGGAAATATAGTCAACACCAACAAGAATATATAGATAACCAAAAGAGTTAGGAAATGGTCCCATAAAATCAATACCTCAAACATCAAATATGTCAACAATCAAAATAGGATTCAAGGGCATCATATTTTTCTTACCAATGCTCCCTAACTTTTGGCATCTTTCAAAAGCAGAACAATAAACATGAGAATCACGAAAAATAGTAGGCCAATAAAAACCACACTAGAAAATTTTGGCTGCTATTTTCCTAGAGCTAAAATGCCCACCACATGTATGATCATGACAAAAAGATATGATACTTTGTTGTTCCCATTCAGGAATGCATCTCCTAATAATTTGATCAAGACAGTATTTAAACAAGTATGGATCATCCCAAAAGAAACGCTTTACTTGAGACAAGAACTTTAATCTATCCTGCTTAGACCAATGGGATGACATTTGCAAAGTAACCAAATAATTCACAATATCAACATACCATGGGGTTTATGAAATATACAATAACTGCTCATCAGGAAAAGATTCTATAATAGAAGTATCACTATCATGCTCAACACCCAATCTCGACAAATGATTAGCAACCACATTCTCAGTACCCTTTTATCTCTGATTTCAATGTCAAATTCTTGTAAAAGTAATACCCACCTAATAAGTCTAGCTTTTGCATTAGTTTTAACAAACATATATTTCAGTGCAGCATGATCATAATATATCATAACTTTTGATCCAAGAACATATGATCTAAATTTGTCTAAAGCAAACACAATAACTAACAATTCTTTCTTAGTAATGGAATAATTCAATTGGGCAGCATTCAAAGTCTTACTAGCATAACAAATAACATGAAGCAACTTATTCACTATTTGCCCCAATACAACACCAATAGCATAATCAGACGCATCACACATAATCTCAAAAGGCAAACTCCAACCAAGTGGCTAAATAATCAGAGCAGAAGTCAATTCAAGTTTCAGCTTATTAAAAGATTGTAAGCATGCATCATCAAAAATAAACGGAACATCCTTACCAAGAAGTTGCATAATAGCCTTGCTACCTTGTTGAAATCCTTAATGAACCTCTTGTAAAACCTACATAGCCTAGAAAAGATCTAATTTCTTTCATAGATTTAGAGGGAGGAAGGTTAGAAATCAAGTCAACTTTAGCCTTATCAACCTCAATGCCATCTTTAGATATGACATGACCAAGCACAATACCCCTTTTAACCATGAAATGACATTTTTTCCAATTAAGCATAAGATTCTTTTCTTTACACCAAGCCAAAACCAAAGATAAGTGATGCAAACAATCATCAAAAGTAGATCCAAAAATAAAAAAGTCATCTATGAATCAAAAAATTCACCAACCATATCAGAAAAAATACTAATCATGCATCTCTGAAAAGTAGCAGGTGCATTACATAACCCAAAAGGCATGCGACGATATGCAAAAGTACTAAATGGACATGTGAAAGTAGTCTTTCTTTGATCCTCAGGTGCAATGAGAATCCGATTATACCCTGAATATCCATCTTGAAAATAATAATATTCATGACCAGCAAGTCTTTCCAATGTTTGATTAATAAAAGGGAGAGGAAAATGATCTTTTCTAGTTAAAGCATTCAATTTCCTATAATCAATACACACTCTCCACCCTGTTTGCACCCTAGTTGGAACTAACTCAATGGCTTCATTTTCAATCACGGTTATTCCAGTCTTCTTAGGCACAACCTACACAGGACTAACCCATTTACTATCAGAGATAGGATAGATAATCCCTACATCTAATAATTTCAACACCTCTTTTCTAACTACTTCCTGCATGATTGGGTTCAAACGTCTTTAGGCCTCACGAGTAGCTTTTGCATTCTCCTCTAAATGAATCCTATGCATCACTACTAAAGGACTAATACCCTTAATATCTGCAATTGACCATCCTATAGCTTCCTTATGCTCTTTCAACACATCCACTAATTGATGTTCTTGGGACTCATCTAAATCAGAAGCTACAATAACAGGTAATGTCTCATTAGTGCCTAAGAACACATACTTGAGGGTGTTTGGCAAGGGCTTCATCTCTAACGTTGGTGGCTCTACAACTGATGGCAAAGGTAAGGATGAAGACAAAGTGATTGGCTAGACTATAGGTTGCCACCTATCCACATTCATCAGAGGAACAGAATCTAACAAAGAATTTGTATCCTTAATGACTGAATCAATATCAAAATCAGCATTAAAATGATTCAAGTATGTCAGCAATGGATCATCACAACTAGAATGCATAAATGAGTCATAAACCAAACTATCAATCAAATTCAATTCATACACCTCATTATCATTATCATCAGACATCTATTTACTAATATAAAGAATATTAAGCTCAACAGTCATGTTCCCAAACAATAGTTTCATCACACCACTCCTACAATTAATCAATGCATTAGACGTAGCAAGGAATAAGCGACCCAAAATAACATGAATTGAGGTATAGAGACCACAAATAGGCTCAGTATCAAGCACAACAAAGTCAACAGGAAAGTAGAAATTCTTAATTTTTATCAACACATCCTCAACAATGCCCCTAGGATATTTAACAGATCTAGCAGCTAATTGGAGAGTCATCTTTGTTGGTTTCAACTCTCCTAAACCTAACTGCAAGAAAACAGAATAAGGCAACAAATTAACACTTGCATCTAGATCTAATAAAGCTCTCTTAACATGATGATCCCCAATTTTACAAGCAATAGTGGGTGATCCAGGGTCTTTATACATAACAGGATATTTATTGAGAATCATAGAACTTACTTGCTCTATCAAAAATGCCTTCTTGGGAACATTAGACTTCCTCTTCATAATGAAAAGATCCTTCAAGAATTTAGCATATGCAGGCACCTGTCTAATCGCATCAAGAAAAGGCAAGTTAATTTACGCCTGTTTAAAAATCTCCAAAATATCACCTGACTGCATAGTGTTCTTAGGATTTACTAATCTATGAGGAAAAGGGGCCCTAGGCACATACTCCATAATTCCAGGCTCTACAACTTTATGAGAAGACACATTAACCTTTGAGCGCACATTATCCTTATCTGAGTTATTTTTATCCCTAGAACTACTGGCTTCTAACTTCCTATTATCCCTCACAGGCTCTACAACATGATTATCTACTTGCTTCTCGGACCTAAGGGTGGTGATAGAATGAACCTGCTCACCTTCCCTATTAGAGCTAGATGTCTCATGAACTACATATTGTCCTTTAGGATTAGGGACATGATGACTAGGGAACTTTCCTCTCTCTCTTTCTGTCATCTAACTGGCCAGCTGACCCATTTGAACTTCCAACTTTGCTATAACATTAGTGTGCACTTGGGTAACATTCTTGATCTCTTGAATGGCATTAGTAGTCACCTAACTGGTATTTCTCATCTCTTGTATAAATTGGCCAAGAGTCTCCTCCAGTGATGATTGTGGCCTCGACTGACCTGCTCCTTGATTTGGGGAATATAATGGCTATTGGTAACCTTGGTTAGGCTGTTGGAACTGAGTCTGACGCTCCATAGGTTGACCACCTAAGTTACCTGAAAATTTATTTTGCTTCCAAGAAAAATTAGGGTGATTTCGCCAATTAAGATAATAAGTATTTGAAGAAGTGTTGGCAAAAGATCTCCCAATTGTGTTTCCCTGCTCAGCAAAATAACCCTTGTTAGGTGCAGAATAAGAGCACATAAAAGAGGCATACATATTACTCCCACAAAATGCACAATTTTCTTGTTGGACACTATTAACTTGACTAACTCCTTTACTGAGTGATAGGGACTTAACTTCACGTGCAATAGCATCTAGCCTAGCTTTGATATCAGTATCATCACTAACCTCATATAAACCTCCCTTCTTAGATTGGGTTAATCTATCCCTATGATTAGCAAAATCCCACTGTTGAGAATTTTCAGACAAATCCTCAAAAATTTGATAACCATCTTGTGTATTCAAATTCAAAAATGTGCCACCATTCATAGACTCAACCAAGCCCCTATTAGATTGTGTCAACCCATTATAAAAATACTGTACAAGGTGCCATTTTTCAAAACCATGGTGAGGGCAACTCACAAGCAAATCTTTAAACCTTTCCTAACTTTCAAAGAATTTTTCATGGTCTTCTTGACAAAAATATGAAATTTCCTTTCTCAAAGAATTTGTTTTGGACATGGGAAAAAATTTAGATAAAAACTTTTGGCTCAACATTTCCCATGATGTAATAGAGTTAGAAGGTAAAGAATTCAGTCAATTTTTTCCTTTGTCTTTCAATGAAAAAGGAAAGAGACGCAAATGCACAGATTCTGTAGAAAAATTTTGAAATATAAATGTTTCACAAATTTTTAAAAAATCCTTGACATGCAAGTATGGGTCTTCCCTATCTAAGCCATGAAAAATTAGAAGCAGATTGATAACTTGCAGTTTAATCTCAAAATGGGTAGCAATAATAGCAAGAAAAATAATGCATGAAGGTGGATTCACAGATATTAGACAAAATAATTCCCTAAGTGGTCTAACATCATCTCCTTGCACATCCACATTTGTCTCTACTATGTTTTCAACATTAACTCTTTGCACAGTCACATCCGTCTCTGTTATGAGTTCTATATCAACTCTCACTAATCTATGTGTATGATCACGAACCCAAGCTATCATGCAAAGCTCAACCTACAAAAAAAGTAAAATTAAAGAAAATAAGAGAAATAAAATAAAATAAAATAAAAAACAACTAGTAGAAAAGAAAAACTTTAACAAATACTTAAATTTAACAAACTAAGTCCCCAGCAATGGCGCCAAAATCTTGTTGTGACTTTTTATCAAGCCTTAAAATACTCGCAAGTGCACGAGTCATACCGAAGTACAATTGAGCAAGTACGAGGTCGATCCCAAAAAAACTTAGAGTTAATTTTAAGTATTAAAAAATTCTTTCTAATCTAGTCGCACAAATTGATGAATCAAAGATGTAAAAATAAAATTAAATAAATAACTAAAATAAAAATCAAATTAAAAGAAAGCAATTTATGGGTGAGGTTTTTACCAGATGTAGAATGACTAAGGTTCAGAATCCACCAAGACTAGCTTTAATATCAACTATGTCAAATTATTATACCCAAATAATTTATCTCATGAACATCTAGCAGCAAAACATATGCTCACGGAAAATCTATCAACGAAGCACTAAAAATAAAAATCAAGTGTATGATAAAATTTTTCTAATTAATAATAAATTATCAAATCATCAAATGTGTCCTTAAAAAGAAATCACAATTGATATTCAACAATTACCACCAACACTCGAATAATACAAATAAATTGCAAAGCATGAGAAAAACATGACTGAACTCATCTAAAAATTCATTCATATAATCTGATAGGAAAATAAAATCAATAAAAATTAAATCCTAAAATTGGGTAACAATAATTCAACGTAGTAATACCAAAACAATCAGGGCTTCATCATCTCCTTAGTATAGAGAATTTAGCAAGACATGGATAGATTGAAATACAATAAAATTATCTCATTAAAATTCTCCATTGATATAACTCTTCTTCTCTGTTGCGCGGTATTCTCCATCTCCCTCTCGCACTGTTCCTTCTTTTCTCCAATTATCCACGGCACTGTCTTCGTCTCTTCAATTCTATTCTCCCCTCGGTGCACAGGGCTCTTATTTAATGCTGCTTTAGGTTACTTTCTTTTAGTAACTGTAGGCTTTTTCTCTTCATTGCATGTGGGCACGAGCCGTACCGAAGGCTTTTTCTCTTCATTGTTGTGACTTTTTATTAAGCCTTAAAATACTCGCAAGTGCACAAGCCGTACTGAAGTACAGTTGAGCAAGTACGAGATCGATCCCACAGAGACTTAGAGTTAATTTTAAGTATTGAAAAATTCTTTCTAATCTAGTCGCACAAATTGATGAGTCAAAGATGTAAAAATGAAATTAAATAAATAATTACAATAAAAATCAAATTAAAAGAAAGCAATTTATGGGTTAGGTTTTTACCAGATGCAGAATGACTAAGGTTTAGAATCTACCAAGACTAATTTTAATATTAACTATGTCAAATTATTATACCCAAATAATTTATTTCATGAACATCTAGCGGCAAAGCATGTGCTCACGAAAAATCTATCAACGAAGCACTAAAAATAATAATCAAGTGTATGATAAGCTTATAAAAAAATGTGTATGACAAAATTTTCTTAATTAATAATAAATTTTCAAACCATCAAATGTATCCCTAAAAAGAAATCACAATTGATATCCAATAATTACCATTAACACTCAGATAATACAAATAAATTGCAGAGCATGAGAAAAACATGACTGAATTCATCTAAAAATTCATTCATATAATCTGATAGGAAAATAAAATCAATAAATAATAAATCCTAAAATTAGGTAACAATAATTCAACATAGTAATACCAAAACAATCAGGGTTTCATAATCCCCTTAGTGATGCACAATTTTTTGATTGTCGCATTTGCAAACCCAAGTGCAGGTTGTCTCAAGTAATATATTTCTCGGGAGTCCGAGGTCGATCCACAAAGAATTGCTGAAGATTAATTAAAGTGAAGTGAATATTTTGTTACTATGATTAAAAATATTTACTTGGGTAAAAAGATTCACTCTTGGTAAATAAAATAAAGGTAAGATCAATTCCTTTTATAACTCAATTAGAATCCTCGCAACATGGAGGTTCCAATCAGAAAATACAACATTAAAAGTCCAATTAAAATAATATACGTAATTATATTATGTTTCCTAAAAATATTACCACCACTTATAAATGGGTTAAAGCATTCATTGTGTCAATATTTTGTCTACAATAAATCAAGAACTCCTCTTTACAAAGATGGTTTCTAAATTATAAGAAACAAATTATAATACGTATAATGGTTACTAGAAAAATATAAATCATTTAAGCACAAGAGAAGAATAAATCTAACCTTACTTTATTACCAAGAGCTTTACCCTTTCACCCAAGTAAAATGAAACTTAGTTACTCATAGATAAGAAAAAAGAAAGAGAGAAGAAGAAGAAGAAGAAGAAGAAGAACATGACTTTAATTTAGAACAAAGGAAAATTACTACAAGAAAACCTAGTAACAAAATGGCATCATTTTGGTAACTAACACCTAACACCCTTAATGATCTGCCAAGGCCCCCTTTTATAGAGGATTAGAGATACAAAATGACAAGGAGGCTGAGTCATTAGTAGTTGGATGAGTGGAAAATGAGTGGAAAATGCCAAATGACTTTAGGTGAGTGGGAAATTATGGAGATTCCTTGTCTCCGAAATCATGCAGCTTTGAAGTCATTGCATTCGTCATTTTTGAACCAAGTGATCTTCATGAAAGTTGTAGGCCTGGATCTTAGCTTTCAAATGGCTTTCGTTTGAGTCCAATATCATTTCTCTAACTCCAGATACGTTCAATTTACTGAACACTGCCCAGGCCCAGTCACAGTTCCTCTATTCTAACTTCTAAGCCCAATATCACCTTCAAGGAGTCCGATTCGGGAAAGGTGTTCAACATAAAAGTTGTAGATATTGGTCTTAACTATTCAGTATCCAAATTTCAGCCCATTTTACAACTTCTATCCCGAAATATGTGATGAACAGTACCCATAGGTTAAGCAGTTAGGAAAAACACTCTGGTTCTTGCTTCAATCCCAATTTGAGTTATCTACTCGTGTGATTAGGCCTTTTATGTCTTCATGAAAGTTATATAACTCTCTCTTATCTTTCAAATGCCACTAGAATCACCTCCAAAGACCACCTACAGCCCAAGATATGACCCAAATACAGAAACAATATAAGATATGAATCATACTGAAAAATTCAATTAAGTTCAATTTGAGTCCAAACTTACAAAACATAATAAAACTCAATCAATTAAGTACATAGAGAGTGTAAATGACTAAGAATGAAAGCTTATTAATGTATCAAATATATGATCATCACTTAGTATAGAGAATTTAGCAAGACATGGATAGATTGAAAAACAATAAAATTATCTCATTAAAATTCTCCATTGATACAACTCTTCTTCTCTGTTGTGTGACATTCTCCATCTCGCTCTCACATTGTTCTTTCTTTTCTCCAATTATCCACGATGCTGTCTTCGTCTCTTCAATTCTGTTCTCCTCTCAGCGTACAGTGCTCCTTTTTAAGGTTGCTTTAGATTACTTTCTTTTAGTAACCGTAGGCTTTTTCTCTTCATTGCATGTGGGCCTATCTTCCTTGGCCTTTTAAATTTTGTTGTCTTTTATCTTTTGATTTGTTGATGCTGCACTGTGATACTTTTGCACCATTTATAAATTGCTTTCTTTCCAAGTTTATTTGAGAATGGGACCCACTACTTTGACTTTTATCTTCAATTTTTGTCTTTGAATTTTTGCTCTCCACGTGATCCACTTCTTTAAATTCTGCAATTATAATCAAAATTAAATAAAATTAATTTCTCTCAACAATTAAATAATAATATCATAAATTAATAAAATTAATTATATTAAGTTATAATAATGCCTACTTTTAATAGTAAAATATATAAAAATTAGGCTATTATCAAAAGCCTATGCACCTCAATTTTCGTCTTAATAGAACTTTCTCAAATAATGAGGCTATGTATGAAGCCTTAATAACTAGGCTAGATTTCATTCTTAAGATAGGAGGTAGGAATGTAAAAATATTTGGTGATTTGATGTTATTCATCAAACAGGTAACTCGAGAATATAAATGTATTAATGTAAGTTTGATGCAATACTTAGCCATAGTGGCACATTTACTTTATGAGTTCAACGAGGTGGATATTCAATACATCCCTACAGCGTCAAACCATGTGTCAAATGCTTTGGTTCAATTATCCTCTAGTTATTTCCTTTGACCTGGTTAGGAAGTTTAATGGAAATTAAAGACGAAATTTTTCCTATGAAGGAAAGAGAGATATTATAGGCCGAAATATTTAATGTAAGGTTGGATAGTTAAATACGAGAATTGAAATCTTGTTTATCAAACCCAAATAGTAATGTCAAAATTAAAATAAGGCTCAGGGTAGTTAATTATGTACTACTTAATATAGAGTTATTTTTTAAGAGTGTTGATGGCCATTTGTTGAGATGCTTGACTAACAAAGAAGCTATTGAAGCAATGGTTGTGGTCCATGATGGCATTTGCGAGGCCCATCAAGTTGGAAATAGAATAAGTTGGACTTTGTGCCAGCAAGGCTGTTACTGGCCCTCAATGCATCGAGACTGTATAGATTTCACTAAGAGTTATCAAGAATGCCAACAACATAGGCCTATCCAGCATGTCTTGTCGAGTGATATGCATGCAATTATTAAGCCATGGTCATTTAAGAGATGGGCTATGGACATTATTGACCAAATCTACCTCCATTTTCTAAGGGTCACCAATACATATTTGTCATGGTAGATTATTTTAGTAAGTGGGTAGAAGAAGTTTTGTTGAAGAATGTAACACAATAGGATGTTCTTGAATTTGTTGAAGATAATATCCTTTGCAGGTTTGGAATCCCTAAACCAATTGCAACAGATCAAGAAACTAGTTTTACTAGAATCAAGTTTAGGGATTATGCATCCTCAAGGGATATTAAATTGTTAACTTCGAGCCCTTACTATCACTAAGCTAATGGCCAAGCCAAAGCTATGAATAAAATTTTAATAAACTTGATCAAGAAAAGCATTGGCCAGTATCAAAAGAATTGGCACAATGTACTAAACCAAGTCTTATAGGCTAGTCGAACATCTCCAAAAGAGGCGATTGGTTCCATTCCATATAAACTAACCTATGGCTGCGATCTAGTGCTCCCAATCGAAGCTAAACTCCCATTAGCTCGCATTTTACATTAAGCTTAGTTACCTTTAGCGTGATATTGGCAAAATGTGTGTGAAAAGTTAGATAATTTAGCTGAGAAAAGGTTGGAGGCATTAAACTATTTGCTAAGTTATAAAGATAGGGTTGTCACAATCTACAATAAGAAGGTAAGATCGAAAACTTTCCAAGCAGGGGATCTTGTTTGGAAAGTAATTTTGCTCATGGACCAAAAGTCTAAGGCATTTAGGAAATACAGTCCTCATTGGGAGGGACCTTTCTTAGTCGAACAGAAGTATAAAGGCAATTCATATGCATTATGAGAAATTAAAACCAAAAGAGATTATGGAATTATAAATTGTAAGTATTTAAAGAAATATAATTCACAGCATAAAATGTTATTCATCCAAAGTCAACAGGAATAAAAAGATAAGTTAAATAAATACTAATCTAGAATATGCTTCAATCCTTAAAGCGTCTTGAGGAGCTCAACAAAGACCTGCAATGCATCATCACGTTCAGTCATGGCTTTTGCCTTTGGGGTCAAACTCCCTCGCATGGAGCTTACTAAATTAGCTTGTTCCTGTAATTTGTCAGCCAGTTGTTTTTGGTTGCCGAATTCCACCCCACAATCATTCAATTTGTGGTGGCAAGTCATGCACTCCTACTCAAGCCTAGCTAAATCAGCTCGTTCTCCTTGAAGATGTGCCTATAAGGCTAAAATCACCTAAGAAATGGTTGTGATTTGATTATCATAGCTTGTGCTTTTGTAGACACAACCATCTCTTGCACTATATTTTGTCTATCTTGACTGATGCTCACATCCTTAAGTATTGCCAAGCAACTTTTAGTGAGATGCTAATGTTGCTCCAGGGTAATCTCAACTATGTCGAAGGCCCTTAAGATTAGGTCAAACATTAAAAGAGCCTTGGTGAACCCATGATACACTTCGAAAAATAGACGAGCAATATAGTTCTCCACAAGAATTGTTACTTAGTCAAACAAATCAATCACCGCATGAAGTTATTGCTCACAGGAAGTTGAATCCTTCATAAGTGCTTCTAAACCCTTAGATAAGAATGTTTCAAATGCCACAATAACTCTTCAAGCTTGTGCAACATTTGTAGGATCAAGGCCATTAGAAGTTGTAGGGACATCTGTAAGTTTAGAAAGAGTCTAGTGAAGAGATCTACTTCATCATTTAAAGAAGGATTGGCAGTAGTCGATGGACCAACACCATCTCAACTTTGGGCTCATTGTTGTGTAGCAATATGAAAATGGATTTGCAAAAATGAACTTTGATGAAGTTAGACATATTAACAACTATATACATATATACATTAATATATATATATATATATATATATATATATATATATATATATAAGCCATGACTTAAGAGGAAGGTGGGGTTGAATCAAGTTTGTGATCTTATGTACCAAAAGGAATGGGAGAAATTATGGGGGCAATCAGCCCTATTGTAGGGCTTACCTTGCGAGAGCCTAAATAAAGGAGCTATATTAAAATATATCTTTGGATAAATAAAAGAAGGCATTAAATGCAAACAAATCATACTTGAGGTCATTCTTTCCGATGATGGGTCCTGTGGAGAAAAACAAAATTTCAATGTGAGTTCCTAATAAGTAAAATGGTAAAGCGAAGAACAAATGGTGGTCCACCACTTTGCAAAGTCAACAGTGCAAGAATAATAAGGTTGAAACAAATAAAGGCCTTGGAAGCAATCTATAGTCCTTTTTTTCTAGGCCAATATCCTATTGATGTCCTCAGAAGATCTCAACCTTTCTTTATGACTAAGAAATAAAGAAAGATTCTCAAAAGGACCAGGAATGGTTTAGATTAACCCAAGTTGTCGCAATGATATATTTAGAAAGTGAAGCATGGAATAACAAATAGTAGTTAACAATCTCTCTGTGAGCTCTCATTAGGCGAACAACTTGGTTAATGGACCCATAAAGGGAAGTTAATAAAAGTTAACCTAATGTATATGGATCATCATCCAATAGAATAACTTCTAATGGGATGTAATTAACTGATACCTTGACCCTTGTGGGTCGAAATACATATTTACATAACCATAGCACTAAGAAGTCTAGGTGTTCCACTTCAGATACTGGGCTAGTCCTACGGTGCCTACTAATCCAACAAGAATAGCTAAGACAGTTTAAGGGGGTATTCCTTAGCATTTGTTAAGATGAAGCAAACAGTGTCAGAGTTTTAGGAGTAATGGATATGTCATCCAGATACAAACCACTAAGTGCGACCATGTCGAAGAGGGTGATGCTCATTATCCCACACTAAAAGGCAAAGGTATTAGTCGATGAGTCCCAGAAGGAAAGTGAAGCCCCTATCATCAAGGGAACTATAAAAACTCATGGTAGCTTAACTCAATGAGATGGTATAAGGCATCTTTTTTTCCAAAACCCCCTATGAACCTCCTAGACTCAATATAACCAAGATAAGTATTCAAGACACGCCTTTTGGCAAGTTCTAATGACTCTAACATCCCCTAACAATGGGTAGAGGGGGATTATGGGACTCATTAAAATTGGACCTTCAGAAGGAGGACAAGAAAGGAGTCTTTGAATTTCTAGGACATGTCTAAAAAAAGGAAAGGAATAACCATGGAAAACAAAAGAGAAGTTAACGGAACAAGTACTTGCGTACCTAATCAAAAACACTCATCCTCATTCAGAGTAACCTTTTGGGCAATTCTTTTGGAGGAAACATCTTCTGCTTTCCCTAAGTCAAACCAGGAGATAAGGTCAACATCCATCAAATTCAAATGTTTCAAAGAACCCTCGGCAGCAGAAAATGACTTGGAATCAACAGATTTTAGGCGTGCAGATCTTCTACATGAAGCCATGGAAAAAGGTAGAAAGACAAGAAAGGTACTTTTTTGGAATTTTATAGAGAAATAGAAGGCTTGAAAAACCTTACGTTAGGAAACAACATTTAAGCCTTGTTGTTTACCTTATTTAGAGTAATGTTAGTTACATATAAGATTTAAATACGAATTACAAATAACATTACTATGTTATTAAGAGATAAGGTTAATTTTGAAAGTAAAGCTATCTAAACAGTTATAAAGTGACTAATAAAAAATTGCTTAAATTAAGTTACTTGAAGTCGAGATGATGAAAGTAGACAAATAAGATTTACATATGATAAACCTATATTTTATAGCCTTATACTGAATAACTTGGGGTAATTTGCTTATGTTTATTAATGAATTTTGAATGGATCCTTATCATTGACTTTATTTTTATAGATTGAATGAGATTTATCGCATTTCGAGTGAAAGCAGGCAAAGACACCGCATTTTCAGAGCAAAAGAAGATCATTTTGGCTTAGATAGGGCCCTATGAGCGATTGAGGAGCTAGACAGAGCTGTGTCTAAGTTGAAAAACGCTTTTGTCTATTTTTTTTAAGAGACACAGTTGTGTCTCTATGTCACACGGTTGTGTCTCCCTTCTACATTAAAGTTACGCTATTTTTTAAGCTCACACGGCTGTGTCGAGCTTAGACATGGCCGTGTGAGGTCTCCTGAGCAAAAAAATGACAGTTTTCACCCTAAATATTATAAATAGAAGCAAACCCCTAAACCTAAAGGAGACTTTTGCGATGGCAAACTTTGAGAGGCAAAAGGGATTTCGTAGTTTTCCTCAACCAAAGATTGGAGACTAGGGATTTGAAGACAAGGGTAAGAATAATTGAAATTCAACCATTGAAGACATCTCCGCCTTCTTCATCTTCTCCATCTTCTATTTTTATATTTTTCTTTCCTATTTTTTGAAGATAGAATCATGATTGTCTCTTCAACTTTTGTTCTTATTTGTGCTACATTAGCCATGAGTGGCTAAATTCCTTTTTCTAATATTAGGATGCAACTCTCTACTTTTCTATATTGAATTATTAATTTGATTCTTTTTTAATAAAAAATTATTGTTATTGATTCATTCTTGGTATGCTTAATGCTTGTGGTATATTGCCAGCTATATTTACATGATCTTAGGATTTAGGTGAAGGATCAAAAGATGAAACCTAATTACTAGATAATCTAACAATTGAACTTAGGAATTGAGACCTAGACATAGACTTAAATCCTTAGAGGAGAAAATGATTGTCATAAAACCTACTGAGTTGGAACTTGGATTAATTTCCATGAGAATAGGATTGATGAAGTTTTAGCACATTTTTAGTGCCAAGAAATTGGGCTTTAAATAATTTAGGACAAATCGTCTTCAAGAACATAATTAAACATTAGAAAAAGTTAGGATTACAATTTATCATAGGGGGTAGTGTAGTGAATTCCTAATCCTAGGCCTTTAAATCTTAGTTGAATCTTAACTTTTCTAAATTTATTTGCTTACTTTATTACTTTGATTTTCGTCTTGATTTTAATTTGAGCTTTCACTATTGTTCTTAGCTGCTTAAATAATCAAAGTTGCTATAAGAGTTAGTAATCAATCGATCCTCGAGGGAACGATCTTTATTTTACTACTTGAATGATCTGTGCGCTTACAAAAAATCCACATGCTTTTGGCACTATTGCCGGGGATCGTGTTGATATTAACACAAGCGTAATTTAGTTTATTTAAGCATTTTTTTATTTTATTTTATTTTATTTTATTTTATTTTTTTATTTTCATCTTACTTTATATAATTTATTATTTGAATTTTCAGGTGTTATTTCTCTCTTATGCGTATAACGAATAGTCAAGAAGATCTTACTATCCTCGTTGATCTTGAGATCGAGAGGACACTTTGTAATATTAAAAGGGAAAGATGAATACTGAGAGTTGAGGAAGACCACATGGCGAACAACAATAACCAAGTCGCCAATCAAAAGCAAAGGCTGAGGGATTATGGAACTCCAAATGCTATCACTCGTCAGTCTTCCATTGTAAGGCCATAGGTAGAGGCCAACAATTTTGAGATCAAGATGTCATTAATCTAGATGGTCCAACAATTGTAATTTAGTGGGTCAATAAATGAGGACCCAAATCAACATTTGGATGAATTCTTGGAACTATGTGATATGATAAAGATAAATAGGGTTTCAACTGATGCTATATGGGTCAGACTTTTCCCCTTTTCTCTTAAGGGGAAGGCAAAGAAATTGATTCACTCGGAAGCCCCAAATTCACTTACCACATGGGACTTGATGGAGCAAGCTTTCTTGGACAAGTATATCCAGTTGGAAAAATAATCAAGCTTCATCATAACATCACTACATTCTCCCAAAAGGAAGATGAATCGCTTTATGATGCATGGGAGAGGTACAATGATCTCATTCGTCAGTGTCCACATTATGACTTACAAGATTTTGTTGTTATGTATGTGTTTAATTTTGAATGCTTTGTGTGCCAAATGCTTGATTGATTGAAATGCTCTTTGAAATGCTTAGCATATAGCGCTCAGCCATGCCTAAGAAAAGAATGAAGGAATGCATGATTTTGTTTACAATGTTGAGAAATATGAAAGAAAAATCATGTCAAGAATAATGGCCATTATGCCAAGAGAAGAAATAAAGGCATTCTTGTTTGTGTTTGATATTCCTTAAGTGGAATAAGAAACAAGGAAAGGATCTTTGGTAAGATAGGTGATCCAACTAGAAGTGGCTAATCACACGCAAGTGGTTTACCACATTTTGTCCATGTGCCTAGAAGGGTTATTACCCAAAGGGAGAAAGAAAGAAAGAAGTCGAGAGGACGCTTTTGACAAAGTGAGCTCACGATGATTTACACATGTAATTAGAAAGAGAATTTGGATCCAATGTTGGAATTTATATATGATTGCATTTTGTTTGTGTCTGAAGTGAGTGCATGACTAAATTGCTTGGAAATGACTTAACGAGAAGGAAATTAGAAATGCACGAATTAACTATGTTTACTTTCAGAGAATCAAGAGCAATCATGAACACCTTGTACATCGTGATTGAGATCTTCTATGTCTGGGACTATGTACCAGAGGTAGAGAGTTTTGTTTAGACCGTGGTTTCCACTAGCACTTCAGTGCATGGTTAGTAGATGTAGTTGACATATAGCTTGCCTAGCCAATTTTGGAATTTTGTATGCACCAATGGGCATAGAAGGCCCTAGTTTTGTACTTAATGATCTTGATGTGGTGACTTAGTCATAATATGGTGCTTAGGCTTAAGAAGCACATCTTTGGATGTTTTGTATGGACTCTTAAACTTCTTATGGAGATTTTGGCTACATTTAACTTCATGCATTGCTATATATATGTGCTTAGTCTAAGTTTTATAATTATCCATTTTAGTTTAAGTTAATCATGATGTTTCCACACTAATTAAGACTTTATCATGAGCCTAATATAAGAGATTTTAAAGAAAAGTTTCATGTAATAACGTGGAAATGAGTATTAGGGAAGAAATAAAGATGAAACACAAAATGGAACTATTAAAGAATTCTTCTAAGAGGCTAAGAACTCAATACCCTAGTCACGGTATTACATCAAGGGCCTCAAAGTAACACAATAGAGGCATTTGCCCCTATTCGACAATAAATGAATGACAGTAACCATAAGATGGTTTGCATGGTAACTTAACAAATGAACACATTCCTCACTCCCTTGATTGAGCCGACTAGTAATGCATGCATCGTTTTGGCCCAGCAAGTAAGGAAACTTAGTATTCTTCTAACAGGAGAGCCTTATCTAGAGAACACTCCAGCCTCTATTGGCCTAGTGATTCCAGAGGCCTCAGGCATTGTACAATAGCCTGCTCGACCATATCTTCTATAGTATGGAACCACATCCATGCTTACTAAGATTGGAGAAGTGTTACATCCTTATCATAATACACAAAATGCAGGGCATTAGGTTCCTATGTATCAAAATCATATTCAAATTTAGACACAGCCTACTACAAGAGTAGGTGATCATGTTTATAATAATCCTAATTCCTAATATCATTTGATATATAGTGTTGGTCCAATACAACCTTTGTGGGTCAACCCCCTAAACCACAAGTGAATAGGGTCATTCAATAGGCCCTTGCCATGTTTGGCATTAACATAAGGCCAACATTTCATTCTTAATTTGTGTTTGCTTTTCCAAAGTGTATAAACCAGCTTGAACTCCCTAGAAAACAAAAAATCCCAAAGTTTTTTAAGTTCTTATGAAAAAGAGGTGAGTCACCTATCAAACACATAGATAGATTCATGACAAAGTGTGGCGATTTAGTATATAAAAATGAAGTTTTTCCCTAACTCTTTAATATAGAACACTTTTACTTTGTACTTAATATTGCCTTGTCATTCTATACACTCTTGGGAACACTCGAGAGATTGTTCCATGAACAATTCTTTAGGCCCAAAATCAAAGTAGGCTTAACTGAACTATTTAATATGAAAATGAGGCCTAATAAAAAGCACAGAAAATTATTTCAGCCATTTTAGATAGATATAGGGTAGATGCTTCACCCCAATCCCTGATCCCGAAATGGTTAAGATAGCCGCTGAAGGACTAGACTTTGCCATCAGTAAAAAGTTGGTGAATTAGTAATCTGCTGATATATCTCAAATGGCTACTAAAGTGCGTCAAATTGAGCAACTCTAGCAAGAAAAAACTAGATTGAAAGGATGGGCAAAGCAAAGGAAAGTGTACATAGTAGATTATGATAGTGATAGTGAGACCGAATCGGAGGAAAATTTGGTCATCGAATTATAAAAAAGGCCATCATATACTTTTCCTGCATTGAAACCTAATAAAGGAGAAGAAATAATGGAAGCCCTTAAACATCGCACTTACTCATTCAACATCATTAAGGCAGATAAGGTATTTGACATACTTTTGAAAGATAAACAGATAAAATTAACTGAAAGGCATGTTCTTTGATTGCCAAGTGGGATAAAAGTTAAAGTTTTCTGCAAGTATCATCATTCTTATAAGCACTCAACTAATAGTTGTTCTTAATTCATGGATATAATTCAAAACAGGATCAAGGAAGGTAGGCTAAAGTTCACTGACAAAACAAAGTTAGCAATTAATGTCGACACCAATCTATTCAAATTGCAGACTTGATATGCTAAGTTATTGAATCTCTAAGTGGGGATGATTAGGGTGGACTTTGGTACTAAGACATTTCTAAAGTCACACACAGGTACCCTAAGTCAAATGAAACTATGCTACAGTTTATAAAGAGAATGGATGAAGCTGGACATGAGATCAAGATGTGCCCTTTGTGTCGAATGATCTACAAGAAACACGGCAGGGAAAAGGTTACCATAGCAGAGAAAGACAAGGTAATCAATATCACTATTCTGAAAACTATTATAACAGGATTACCATGAAAGGAGATTAAGAAATTGATGATGGCATATTCTCCAAAACAAATGGTGCTGGTCAATGTTAACCTGGCTCAGGCATCGGACAAGCTCAAGGTAGTTAACAAAAACAAAGTTCTTTCTGCTAATGTTCCTACTAATAAGTGGTAAAGAAATACATGAGACTATCACCAAAGTTTTTCCTTTGTTTTAAATAGGTAACCGCCGTTTGAGAAAAGAGGAAATGTGTGGTATACGACTGATTTTTCTCATTCCTATGATCTCATAAGAACTATCAATCCCTTACTTGCACACAAAAGTGACGGCTACAAAAGGAGAGGGCGAATTTAAAGAGTACAATCCAGTGATTCAGCTAATCTATCTAGTAAAAGTTGAATCTGTCCCAAAGACTACATTTATCAAACTTAATCACATAGGTTTCCATATCATCCCATTAGCCGATGCACGGCCAAAGGATGAACTATGAGCCTTGAAAAGCACTTGATGAGGTTGTCGGCCTACATGGCAAACAAGGATGAAGGGGGAAAGAAAAACAAAATCCTCGACTGCATTCTAAATGAGGACGGTCTTTTTGAGGACTCATCACTTAAGGATGATACTAAAGTCACGGAGGTAGAAGATCCAATGGAAGAAGTTAACTTGGGTGATGGTGAATCTTATCGACCAACTTATGTTAGCAAGTTACTCCTTATAGATTTCGAAGAGGCACTGATTGCCTTACTGAAAGAATTTCAAGATTGTTTCACATAGGATTACTGTGAAATGCTTAGATTAGGCCACAACTTGGTCAAGCACGGACTACCTTTAAAACTAGTAAAACAAGTAGTAAGGCATTTCGCTCCCAAAGTAATTTCAACAATAAAAGAAGAAATTAAGAGATTGCTTAAAGCAAGTTCTATTAGAACTGCTAGATATGTGGAGTGGATCTCAAATATTGTCCCAGTAAAAAGGAAAAATGGCAAGCTTTGGATTTGCATATATTTTGAAATCTAAATACAACATCAAAGGATGACTATCCCATGCCAACCGCAGACCTGCTAGTGAATGCAGTTTCCTACCATGATGTCTTGTGTAATATCCCGCTCTTAATCTACTTAATTTAATTATTTTAAATTAATAAAAAATGTTTGTTTAATTTAATTGTGTGTCTCTATGTATTTTTATAATTTATGTGCTAACAGGAAAAGTATTGCACGTAAGTTATATTAGAAATAATAATCAAAAAATGTGTAGAAAATTCAAATGAGTGAGAAAAATTATGAAAATTTAAAATTTAGCTCCAAATGAATTAAAATAATTATGGTAAATTTTTTGGATTAAAATAAATTAGTTTGGTATTTTTAGTAAATTATAGTGATTTTACTTATTTAAACGTAGCATAGAAATTTAAAAAATAGGAAACACTTATGGAGATAATTTCATAAATTAGGGAATAAATTTAGATGATAAAATTGACCTTATAACCAAGTTAGAACTTAAAAATTGCATGAAAATAAATTAGAATGAATTTAGAGGGTTAAAACCTTAAATAAGTTAAATTAAAAAGGAGGTTATGATGACTTCTCAACCAACGAGAATTCATGCACTAAAGACTTCCTTATTAAGTTTCTATCTTATTGGTTACCAATAAAATTTGATATGAATAAATATGAGTTGATTAAACCTAAACTAATAGGATTGAATGCATGTAGGTTACTTGAACCTCAAGTTAGCTACCTAATGCAAATAATTAGGACCTAATTAACACTAAGTGACTTAAGTTGGGATCCTATATGAACCCTAGAGAGTTCTAAATATAATAAGGAATTAAAATCATAAGAATTGAGGATTAAAATTTTAAAGGGGCCTTAGACCTAGATTAAGTGACCAATGGAGGTGCAACCTTGAAAATCAACCTTCCCCTCCACTTAAATCACTAAAGACAGGCGCCCTCTCCCCTATTTTGTTTTATTTTCTCTCATTTATCTCTTCTCCCACATGAAAGACCCTCCATGGTAGCAATTGAAGCTTTGCTTCAAGCTCTTGCATGAGCCTATAGAAGCCACCATCTCATAAAGCTCAAGTTGAAGAAGTTGATCCTCATCCTTTCCTCTTAACTTTGCACCGATTGAAACCTCGATTTCGAGCTACTTCATCTTCTCTTACTCCCTTTCACCTTACTGCTCTTGGGCATCCAAGTAGGGGTTCTTGGTCCTTGTCTTCTTCTTCTTCCTTTGCTTGCTTCTTTGAGTTGTTTGCATGTGGGGTTTTGCTTGAATTTGCTTGGATTGCTGAAGCATTAGGGTTCGACCTTCATGGCTGTTAGGAGTTTTGATTGTTTATCACTCACTTAAGCATGATATTTGGATGAGATGATTGATATGGACTTGATTTTGTAGTTGCGTGTTGAATTGGAATTAAATTGATGGCCTTGGACTTGTATGGTTGTCTCAGGTTTATGAGCTTTTGTGGGGACCTATACTTTTTTTTTTTTGAATTGCACTTGAGATTATGGAATTGTACTTAGTTGTGATTCTAAATGTATAGTTGCATGTGGATATTGGATTGAATTTCCTTCCCTTTGGCTAAATGTAAGTCTCGGGTTCAAGGGTGGATATTGAGTTGATTTTTGCATCCTAATTGTGGCTTGGTGCTTGATTGGTGTTGGTTGAGCCATATTCACATGGAATTGTATGTGAAATTGAATTTAAGGTTGAGCTGATGAACTTGGAAATTCGAGTTCCTTGGTGTAATTGGCATTGAGTTAGTGTGCATTGTTATTTTTTATTGAAATGGACCCTAATCAACCTGAGGTTATCTTAATTGATTAAAATGGCACGAATGAGTTATTCGAATAACATAAGTGTTATTCGAATAACATATTTTTAGGAAACCATTTTATTAAATGGTTATTCGAATAACAAAGATGTTATTCGAATAACAAGCTTTTCAGGAAACCATTTTGTTAAATGGTTATTCGAATAACAAACCTATTATTCGAATAACAAGTTTCCAAGAAAATAAATATTCGAATAACATGATTTTTAGAAGCTATATATTTAAACAATTATTTGAATAACAATGCTGTTATTTGAATAACACATTACAGAGGAAAACACCTTCGTGCTATTTAAAGCCTTATTTGAATAAGGCTTCTCTTATTCGAATAAGAGAGTTTTCCAGAAACAGAAATTAACGGATAGTTACGAAGCATTTAATGCTCCGACCACCTCCCAACAGCTCTAAACTTCAATGGAATATAAATACAAGTTGGTGGGCATTTATGAATGTTAGACAATCAATTTGAAAAACCTTGGTTGAGCATTAAATATGAGTTTCCATCTTTTCTCCATTAATACTTTGTTTTGAGTACAAATTGTGAATCAAATACCCACTGAGTTTCAATTTGTATTATCTGCTCTTTGAAGAGAGTTTCTACCTATTCAATCTTTGTATAATCTATAGAGAGGGTGAGGCATCCCTCCAAACTGTAAAGGGTGAGGTATCCCTTGAAGTTGAGGCTCAAAGCATAAGGGTGAGGCATCCCAAGTTGTTGTTGAGTGCTCCAATCTGTAAAGGTCACAAGCACCTGATTCAAGCTTGGAATTTAGTAGAAAATCTCAAGTGATTGCTTGAGGACTGGACGTAAGTCACAAGGAGTGGCTAAACCAGGATAAACCATTGTATTTGTTTCTCTAAACCCTTCTCTTTACGTTTGTGCATTAGTTTATCTGTTTTATTTTGAATATTTCTCTCTTGGTTGGTTCGTTAGTGAGCAATATCTTCTTATCTTATCTATTCATTCATTTATATCAATTAATAGCTTCAACGAAAGTTGGTAATCAATAATTTTTTGAAAGATTTGTGAAAAGTTTTTATAAACTCAATTCACCCCCCTCTTGAGTGGGTTATAATGATGCTAACTTTTAATAGTAAAATATATAAAAATTAGGCTATTATCCAAAGCCTATACACCTCAATTTTTGTCTTAATGGCAACTTTCTCAAATAATGAGGCTATGTATGAAGCCTTAATAACTAGGCTAGATTTCATTCTTAAAATAGGAGGTAGGAATGTAAAAATATATGGTGATTTGATGTTATTCATCAAATAGGTAACTCGAGAATATAAATGTGTTAATGTAAGTTTGATGCAATACTTAGCCATAGTGGCACATTTACTTTATGAGTTCAATGAGGTGGATATTCAATACATCCCTAAAGCGTCAAGCCATGTGTCAAATGCTTTGGTTCAATTGGCCTCTAGTTATTTACTTCCACCTAGTTAGGAAGTTTAATGGAAATTAAAGATGAAATTTTGCCTATGAAGGAAAGAGAGATATTTTAGGCCGAAATCTTTAATGTAAGGTTGGATAGTTGAATACGAGAATTGAAATCTTGTTTATCAAACCCAAATAGTAATGTTAAAATTAAAATAAGGCTCAGGGTAGTTAATTATGTACTACTTAATATAGAGTTATTTTTTAAGAGTGTTGATGGCCAACTGTTGAGATGCTTGACTAACAAAGAAGCTATTAAAGCAATGGCTGAGGTCCACGATGGCATTTGCAAGGCCCATCAAGTTGGAAATAGAATGAGTTGGACTTTGTGCCGGGAAGGCTATTACTGGCCCTCAATGCATCGAGACTGTATAGATTTCACTAAGAGTTATCTAGAATGCCAATAACATGGGCCTATCTAGCATATCCCATCGAGTGATATGCATACAATTATTAAGCCATGGTCATTTAAGAGATGGGCTATGGACATTATTGACCAAATCTACCCTCCATCTTCTAAGGGTCACTAATACATATTTGTCGTGGTAGATTATTTTAGTAAGTGGGTAGAAGAAGTTTTGTTGAAGAATGTAACATAATAGGACGTTCTTGAATTTATTGAAGATAATATCCTTTGCAGGTTTGGAATCCCTAAACCAATTGCAACAGATCAAGAAACTAGTTTTACTGGAGTCAAGTTCAGGGATTATGCATCCTCAAGGGACATTAAATTGTTAACTTTGAGCCCTTACTATGCATAAGCTAATGGCCAAGCCAAAGCTATGAATAAAATTTTAATAAACTTAATCAAGAAAAGCATTGGCTAGTATCAAAAAAATTGGCACAATGTACTAAACCAAGTCTTATAGGCTAGCCGAACATCTCCAAAAGAGGTGATTGGGTTCCATTCCATATAAACTAACCTATGGCTGCGATCTAGTGCTCCCAGTCAAAGCTAAACTCCAATTAGCTCACATTTTACATTAAGCTGAGTTACCTTTAGCATGATATTGGCAAAATGTGTATGAAGAGTTAGATAATTTAGCTGAGAAAAGGTTGGAGGCATTAAACTATTTGTTAAGTTATAAAGATAGGGTTGTCACAATCTACAATAAGAAGGTAAAACCGAAAACTTTCCAAGCAGGGGATCTTGTTTGGAAAGTAATTTTGCTCATGGATCAAAGGTCTAAGGCATTTAGGAAATACAGTCCTCATTGGGAGATACCTTTCTTAGTCAAACAGAAGTATAAAGGCAATTCATATGCATTATGAGAAATTAAAACCAAAAGAGATTGTGGAATTATAAATGGTAAGTATTTAAAGAAATATAATTCACAGCATAAAATGTTATTCATCAAAAGTCAACAGGAATAAAAAGATAAGTTAAATAAAGACTAATCTAGAATATGCTTCAATCCTTGAAGCATCTTAAGGAGCTCAACAAAGACCTGCAATGCTCATCACGTTTAGTTATGGCTTTTGCCTTTGGGGTCAAACTCCCTCGCATGGAGCTTACTAAATCAGCTTGTTCTTGTAATTTGTCAGCCAGTTATTTTTGGTTGCTGAATTCTACCCCACAATCATTCAATTTGTGGTGACAAGTCGTGCACTCCTACTCAAGCCTAGCTAAATCAGCTTGTTCTCCTTGAAGATGTACCTATAAGGCAAAAATCATCTAAGAAATGGTTGCGATTTGATTATCAATCTTCGTAGCTTGTGCTTTTGTAGACACAACCATCTCTTGCACTATCTTTTGTCTATCTTGACTAATGCTCACATCGTTAAGTATTGCCAAGCAACTCTTAGTGAGATGCTAATGTTGCTCCAGGGTAATCTCAGCTGTGTCGAAGGCCCTTAAGATTAGGTCAAACATTGAAAGAGCCTTGGTGAACCCATGATACACTTCAAAAAATAGACGAGCAATATAGTTCTCTGCAAGAATTGTTACTTAGTCAAACAAATCAATCACCACATGAAGTTATTGCTCACAGGAAGTTGAATCCTTCATAAGTGATTCTAAACCCTTAGATAAGAATGTTTCAAATGCCACAATGACTCTTCAAGCTTGTGCAACATTTGTAGGATCAAGGCCATTAGAAGTTGTAGGGATATCTATAAGTTTAGAAAGAGTCAGGTGAAGAGATCTACTTCATCATTTAAAGAGGGATTGGCAGTAGTCGATGGACCAGCACCATCTTAACTTTGGACTCCTTGCTGTGTAGCAGTATGAAAATGGATTTGCAAAAATGAACTTTGATGAAGTCAGACATAATAACAACTATATACATACATACATTTATATATATATGAGAGCCATGACTTGAGAGGAAGGTGGGGTTGAATCAAGTTTGTGATCTTATGTACCAAAAGGAATGGGAGAAATTATAGGGGCAATCAGCCCTATTGTGGGGCTTGCCTTGCGAGAGCCTAAATAAAGGAGCTATATTAAAATATATCTTTGGATAAATAAAAGAAGGCATTAAATGCAAACAAATCATACCTGAGGTCTTTCTTCCCGATGATAGGTCCTGTGGAGAAAAACAAAATTTCAATGTGAGTTCCTAATAAGTAGAATGGTAAAGCGAAGAACAAATTGTGGTCCACCACTTTGCAAAGTCAACAGTGTAAGAATAATATGGTTGAAACAAATAAAGGCCTTGGAAGCAATCTATAGTCCTTTTGTTCTGGGTTAATATCTTATTAATGTCCTCAGGAGACGTCAACCTTTCTTTATGACTAAGAAATAAAGAAAGATTCTCAAAAGGACCAGGAATGGTCTAGATTAACCCAAGTTGTCGCGATGATATATTTAGAAAGTGATGCATGGAATAACAAATGGTAGTTAACAATCTCTCTGTGAGCTCTCATTAGGTGAATAACTTGGTTTATGGACCTATAAAGGGAAGTCAATAAAAGTTAACCTAATGTATATGGATCATCATCCATTAGAATAACTTCTAATGGGATCTAATTAACTGATACCTTGACCCCTGTGGGTCGAAATACATATTTACATAACCATAGCACTAAGAAGTCTAGGTGTTCCACTTCAAATACTGGGCCAGTCCTACGGTGCCTACTAATCCAACAAGAATAGCTAAGATAGTTTAAGGGGGTATTCCTTAGCATTTGTTGAGATGAAGAGTTTTAGGAGGATTGGATATGTCATCCAGATACAAACCACTGAGCGCGACCACGTCGAAGAGGGTGATGCTCATTATCCCACACTGGAAGGCAAAGGTATTAGTCGATGAGTCCCAGAAGGAAAGTGAAGCCCCTATCATCAAGGGAAACATAAAAACTCATGGCAGCCTAACTCAATGATATAGTATAAGGCATCTTTTTTCCAAAACCCCCCATGAACCTCCTGGACTCGATCTAACCAAGATAAGTATTCAAGACATGCCTTTTGGCAAGTTCTAATGACTCTAACATCCCCCAACAATAGGTAGAGGGAGATTATGGGACTCATTAAACAAGTACTTGTATACCTAATCAAGAACACTCATCCTCATTTAGAGTAACCTCTTGGGCAATTCTTTTGGAGGAAACATCTTCTACTTTCCCTAAATCAAACCAGGAGATAAGGTCAACATCCATCAAATTCAAATGTTTCAAAGAACCCTTGGCAACAGAAAATGACTTAGAATCAGTAGATTTTAGGCGTGCAGATCTTCTACGTGAAGCCATGGCAAAAGGTAGAAAGACAAGAAAGGTACTTTTTTGGAATTTTACAGAGAAATAGAAGGCTTGAAGAATCTTACATTAGGAAACAACATTTAAGCCTTATTGTTTACCTTATTTATAGTAATGTTAGTTACAGATAAGATTTAAGTGCGAATTACAAATAACTTTAGTATGTTATTAAGAGATAAGGTTAATTTTGAAAGTAAAGCTATCTAAACAGTTATAAGGTGACTAATAAAAAATTGCTTAAATTAAGTTACTTGAAGTCGAGATGATGAAAGTAGACAAATAAGGATTACATGTGATAAACCTATATTTTATAGCCCTATACTGAATAACTTGGGGTAATTTGCTTATGTTTATTAATGAATTTTGAATGGATCCTTATCATTAACTTTATTTTTATATATTGAATGGGATTTATCGCATTTCAAGTGAAAGTAGGCAAAGACACCCTGTTTTCAGAGTAAAAGAAGATCATTTTGGCTTAGATAGGACCCTATGAGCGATTGAGAAGTTGGACAGGGCTATGTCTAAGTTGGATAACGCTTTTGTCTAGTGTTTTTTTTAAGAGACATAGTTGTGTCTCTATGTCACACGGCTGTGTCTCCCTTCTACATTGAAGTTACGCTGTTTTTTAAGCTCACATGGTTGTGTCCAGCTTAGACACGGCCGTGTGAGGTCTCCTGAGTGAAAAAAAATGACAAATTTCACCCTAAATATTATAAATAGAAGCAAACCCCTAAACATAAAGGAGACTTTTGCGACGGCAGACTTTGAGAGGCAAAATGGATTTCGTAGTTTTCCTTAACCAAAGATTGGAGGCTAGGGATTTGAAGACAAGGGTAAGAATAATTGAAATTCAACCATTGAAGACATCTTCGCCTTCTTCATCTTCTCCATCTTCTATTTTTATCTTTTTCTTTCCTATTTTTTGAAGATAGAATCATGGTTGTCTCTTCAACTTTTGTTCTTATTTGTGCTACATTAGCCATGAGTGGCTAAATTCCTTTTTCTAAGATTAGGATGCAACTCTCTACTTTTCTATGCTGAATTGTTAATTTGATTCTTTGTTAATGGAAAATTATTGTTCTTGATTCATTCTTGGTATGCTTAATGCTTGTGGTATATTGCCAGTCATATTTACATGATCTTAAGCTTTAGGTGAAGGATCAAAAGATGAAACCTAATTACTAGATAATCTAACAATTGAACTTAGGAATTGAGACCTAGACATAGGCTTAAATCCTTAGAGGAGCAAATGATTGTCATAAAACCTACTTTGTTGGAACTTGGATTAATTTCTATGAGAATGGGATTGATGAAGTTTTAGCATATTTTTAGTGCCAAGAAATTGGGCTTTAAATAATTTAGAACAAATCGCCTTCAAGAACATAATTAAACATTAGAAAAAGTTAGGATTATAATTTATCATAGGGGGTAGTGTAGTGAATTCCTAGTCCTAGGCCTTTAAATCTTAGTTGAATCTTAACTTTTCTAAATTTATTTGCTTACTTTATTACTTTGATTTTCGTCTTGATTTTAATTGAGCTTTCACTATTATTCTTAACTGCTTAAATAATCAAAGTTGCTATAAGAGTTAGTAATCAATCGATCCTCGAGGGAACGATCTTTATTTTAATACTTGAAGGATCCGTGCGCTTGCAGAAAATTCACAATAAGTTTTTGGCACTGTTGCCGGGGATCGTGTTGATATTAACACAAGCGGCAATTTAGTTTATTTAAGCATTTTTTTATTTTATTTTATTTTATTTTATTTTATTTTCATCTTACTTTATATAATTTATTCTTTGAATTTTCAGGTGTCATTTCTTTCTTATGCGTATAACGAATAGTCAAGAAGATCTTACTATCCTCGTTGATCTTAAGATCGAGAGGACACTTCGTAATATTAAAAGGGAAAGAAGAATACTGAGAGTTGAGGAAGACCACATGGCAAACAACAATAACTAAGTCACCAATCAAGAGCAAAGGCTGAGGGATTATGGAACTCCCAATTTTAACACTCGTCAGTCTTCCATTGTAAGGCCATAGGTAGAGGCCAATAATTTTGAGATCAAGACGTCATTAATCTAGATAGTCCAACAATTGTAATTTAGTGGGTCAACAATTGAGGACCCAAATCAGCATTTGGATGAATTCTTAGAACTATGTGACATGATAAAGATAAATGGGGTTTCAACTGATACTATACGGGTCAGACTTTTCCCCTTTTCTCTTAGGGGGAAGGCAAAGAAATGGATTCACTCGGAAGCCCCAAATTCACTTACCACATGGGACTTGATGGAGCAAGCTTTCTTGGACAAGTATATCCAGTTGGAAAAATAATCAAACTTCATCATAACATTACTACATTCTCCCAAAAGGAAGATGAATCACTTTATGATGCATGGGAGAGGTACAATGATCTCATTCGTCAGTGTCCACATCCTAACTTACAAGATTTTGTTGTTATGAAAACATTTTATGCTAGGTTAACTCTTTCTATAAAGCCAAATCTTGATGCTGCAGCTGGCGGTGCTTTGATAGCAAACACTCCAACAGAGGCAATGGCTTTGATTAAGGAGGTCGCTTTGAACATTTATTTGTGGCCAAGTGAGTGATCATCTTCAAAGAAGCAGGATGGAATGATAGAGCTTGATGTTATTACTATGTTGAATGTCAAGTTTGATGCCTTATCTAAGTCACTTAAGAATCTGGATGTCAATGTTGTCGCTACTCCTAACATAACTTGTGAAACATATGGAGGAGGACATTTGGCTTCAGAATGCAATGTAATAGAAACGTATTCTCAAGACCCGTCTTTGGAACAAGTGAATTATGTGCAAATGGCAATTTCAAGGCTCAAAGAAATCCTTTCTCCAACTCATATAACCCCGGATGGAGAAACCATTTCAATTTCTCATATGGTACCCAACAAAACCAAGTGGCTCCATCCAACAATAGACCCCCACCCAGATTGCAACAACCTCAACAATCTTCTCAAGGTGTGAAGTCCAATCTGTAAGCCCTCATGGAAAATTTCAAAGTTACTCAAAAGGAACAAAATTAAGTCATTCAAGTACAAATGAAATAACATGGGGAGTTCATCAAGCAAATCAATGCTCGCCTAGATCAAATGGCCACTCACTCCAAGATGCTTGAAACTTAAATAGCCCAACAAGTAAGCTTATTCAACATGATTCAAGGGTGAATACCAAGTCAACCAGAAACTAACCCAAGGGAAGTGGTAAGCAACTTAAAGGCGCCACAAAGGAAAAAAGGCTTTAGGATAAGCAAACTCATGAAAAGGAAGAGAAGCAAGAGAAGATCAAGGATAAAGAAGGAGATGAAGAAAGCACAAAAAAGTATGTTCCTCCAAAAGTATATATTTCACCTTTGCCCTTCCCTCAAAGGTATCAAAAGGCGAAGCTTGATCATCAATTTGGAAGATTTTTGGAGGTTTTTAAGAAGCTTTACATTAATGTTCCTTTTATGGAAGCTCTCTCTAAAATGCCCTCTTATGCTAAGTTCTTGAAAGAGATTCTCTTTAATAAGATGAAGCTTGAGGACTATGAAACTGTTGCTTTGAAGGAAGAATGTATTGCAATCATTCAAAGCAAGCTTCCACCTAAGCTTAAGAATCCGGGTAGCTTTTCAATTCTATGCTCAATTGGGAACATGAATATTAACAAGGCTTTGAGTGATCTTGGGACAAGTGTGAGTTTGATGTCCCTTTCTATTTGTGATAAACTTGATATTAGGGAGCTCAAACTAACCACCATCTCTCTTCAATTGGCGGATAGGTCAATCAAGTATCTTATTGGCATATTAGAGAATATACCATTGAAGGCGAAAAAGTTTTACATACCGGTTGATTTTGTTATGCTTGAGATGGAAGTAGATGTTCAAATCCCAATCATACATGGGCGTCTATTCTTTGCCACTGGAAGGGCAATGATTGATGTCCATGAAGGGAAATTGACTTTGAGATTGAATGATGAGGAAGTAGTGTTTAATGTTTTTAATTTTGAAAAAAAATCCTAGTTTCTTTGATTCTTGTAATTGCATAGATGCTACTGATGTTGTGGATAGTGCTGAGCTTTCATATCTACAAGGATCTATGATTGATGATATGCTACAGAAGACATTGCCCATAATTGTCACTGACTTTGAGAATGCTAAGCTTTCCAAGGGAAATCCAACAAAGCGACACGGTAGGCATGTCAAGTAGCATGAGTTTAAGCCTGGGGATAAAATTCTTGTTAATAACTCACGTCTATATTTCTATCCTAGTAAATTGTGGTCAAAATGGTATGTACCATATGAGATTGTTTGAGTCTTATCATACGGATTACTTGAGGTGAAGAAAGAAGGACAAAAGACATTCTTGATAATTGGAGAGTGAAACATTATGAAGAAGGAGTGGGGATTGAGCACCACTCTATTGACTTCACCTAAGTATGGCACAGGCCCATAGTCAAGCTAATGACTATAACTTAGCACTTCACAGGAGGCAACATGTGTTTCTATCCTTTGTATTTTTTTAGTTATTTCTTTTTGCTTTGTTTTTCATATATATAATTAAAAAAATTATCTTGACCCGTTTTTGTTTTTTCTTGTGCAGTTTAGACAACATGTTGTCACTCAGTTAGACTAGATGTTTGAGTTCATGGCTACATGCCTCCCTCTGGCTCCACCTCTCACACTACCCTCGTGATCTTGTATTTCTATTTTCAGAGAAATTTTGTTGTCCTTCGTTTTGCTATTTTTCTTATTTAACCTGAGGACAATGTTTATCTTAAGTGTCGGGGTACTTTTATGACAACTGATTTTATGACAATTGATGAAAATTTATTTAAAATTTTTATGAAATCGATGAACACTTGAGTATTGTTTGTAAGCAAGCTGAAATTGTGTGTTAATTTCTTGATTAATTCTGAGCTGATAGAAATATGTTTGAGAGAGGAATCTACTACTCATGAGTTGCTTTTGTGCAAGGCAATATTTTTCAATTCAGTATTGAAACATTTAGCATCTTATTTGAAAATTAGTCATGTCTGCTTGCATTTGTTCTCTTCATTAACATTAGCCAGAAAATGAGTTTTGAGCTTTAATGATTAGATTTTTCATCAACAAAATCCTATTTTCTTCTAAAGTGAGATTTCTCTTGATTGATGTGTGCTAGAACTTGCTTTGATATCTTGTTGAGGCTTTAATGATTCACATACAAACTTGAACATGATTAAGGCAATTAGGCTTAATTTTTTCTTGACTTCCAGAGTTACATTGATAAAGTAATCCCTTAGTTGCCCAATTTGAGCCTAAAATTGATTTCTTTGAATACCTAATTGAATAATCAGGTTAGATTCTTTGGAGCAGCTGATGTGTTAATTGAAAAGTCATAAAAGGTTATTTTTGTCTTCAAGGGTCGAAAGAAAAGAAAAAGGAAAAAAAGAAAGGAAAAGGCAAAAGAAAGAAAAGGATTGTTGGTACAGAATAATGAAAATATCGGGTTGAAAGTGAGAATCTGTTATACCCTTATGCTTATGTTTTGTTATCTTTTCAATCTGATTCTATTTTATATCATTTTATTGATGAATGTTCTTTTTCTTTATTTACCTTTTTCCTACCTTTCATTATACCATTGACCCAGTTACAACCAAAGAAAGTCATTTTGCTTCTTGTTATGTATGTGAACTTGGAAGTGGAGATAAGATTGATAAACAAGCCTATGGTATTACATTTTTAAAGAGAACTTTGAGTGATCTCTTTGTTCTTAAATACTTGAGCGATGGAAAGATGAGAGACCCCAATTAGTTGGTAATGAGAAAATATGCAAGCTAGACCCAAGTCTTTAATTGTTTTAAGTGCTAAATGATCTTGCTTGATGGATTTGATTGCTGAACTTGATTGAATTTTAAAATTATGAAATTTTCCTTTATTCATGTCTTTGGATGCTAAGTTCAATCTTGTTTTTTATGCCTATTCTTTGCTTGAGGATAAGCAATGCTTAGGTGTGGGGAGGTTGAAAAGCCTATATTTTATAGTCTTATACTGAATAAATTATGGTGATTTGCTTATGTTTATTAGTGAATTTTGAATGGATCCTTATCATTGTCTTTATTTTTGTAGATTGAATGGAATTTATCATATTTGGAGTGAAAGCAAGTGAAGACACCGCATTTTTGGAGTAAAAGAATATCATTTTAGCTTAGACTGGACCCTATGAGTGATTGAGGAGTTAGACAAGGTCGTGTCTAACTTAGAAAACGCTTCTGTCTAGTTTTTTTTAAGAGACATAGTCGTGTCTCTATGTCGACATGGCCGTGTCTCCCTTCTACTTTGAAGTTAAACTATTTTTTAAGCTCACACTGCCATGTCGAGCTTAGACACGACCATGTGAGGTCTTCTAAGCAAAAAAATGACAATTTTCACCCCAAATATTATAAATAGAAGTAAACTCCTAAACCTAAAAAGCCTTTTGCGACGAAAGACTTTGAGAGGCAAAAGTGAGTTTTTAGTTTTCCTCAACCAAAGATTGGAGGCTAGGGTTTTGAAGATAAGGGCAAGAGTAATTGAAGTTCCACCATTGAAGACATCTTCTCCTTCTTCATCTTCTCAATCTTCTATTTTTATCTTTTTCTTTCCTATTTTCTTAAGATAGAATCATGGTTGTCTCTTCAACTTTTGTTCTTATTTATGCTACATTAGCCATGAGTGGCTAAATTCCTTTTTCTAGGATTAGGATGCCACTCTCTACTTTTCTATATTGAATTGCTAATTTAATTTTTTGTTAATGAAAAATTATTATTCTTGATTCATTCTTGGTATGCTTAATGCTTGTGGTATATTGCCAGCCATATTTATATGATCTTAGGCTTTAGGTGAAGGATCGAAAGATGAAACCTAATTGCTAGATAATCTAAGAATTGAACTTAGGAATTGAGACCTAGACATAGGCTTAAATCCTTCGAGAAGCAAATGATTATCATAAAACCTAATGGGTTGGAACTTGGATTAATTGTAATGAGAGAGAGATTGATGGAGTTTTAGCACATATTTAGTGCCAAGAAATTGGGCTTTAAACAATTTAGAACAAATCGCCTTCAAGAACATAATTGAACATTAGCAAATATTGGATTACAATTTATCATAGGAGGTAGTGTAGTGAACTTCAAGTCCTAGGCCTTTAAATCTTAGTTGAATTTTAACTTTTCTAGATTTATTTGCTTACTTTATTGCTTTGATTTTAATTGAGCTTTCACTATTACTCTTAATTGCTTAAATAATCAAACTTGTCGTAAGAGTTTGCATCAATCGATCCTCGAGGGTACAATCTTTATTTTACTACTTGAACGATCCATGTGCTTGTGGAAAATTCACAGCAATAGACTAGCAAAAAAATTTCATGGCCGAAAACTATTTGAATAAGTTGGCAATTTAATCCCTAAGCTTAGTAAAAGACTCTATGAAAGTAGGCCATAGAACTTTAGCTTCGGCTAACTTCCTCTTGGCATCAAGATGTCAAGGCCATATGGATTCCCTAGTCTTTGACAATTCCTTGGCTTGGGTAGCTATTTCCTTCCCTTGATTGCAAATATCATATATTGCCTCTGACAGTTTGAAAAGGAGGAATCGTCTTTGTCATAATCCTTCTTTAAGGCCTCGAGTGCTTGCTCCTCCTTTTCTAGTCGACGTTTCAGCTCTACGATAGTGGACTCAGAAATTGAAATCCTATCTTGGAGAGGGGACATTGTCGAGAGGAGAGCTTTCTCTTGAACACGAAGTGAACTAAGAGCATCTTGAGTCTTGGTAGCCATCTCCTTCAGGTCTATCCGATGTGAGTCCAACGCTGACTTCTGCCCAAGAACAAGAAAGGCCTTGTTGGACCTCTTCAAAGACTCTATTGCAAAAGTCTTGAGAGTGGAAAAAATGCCCTTTTGTTTGTCGCTTAAGAAGTCAGAATGATGACATAAGGTAGCAAAGTGAATAAGTTATGGTAAAGAGTTGAAATATTCTAGCACTGAGTGAACTTCATCCTGCACTAATGGTTAAATGGCCAACAGACTCAGGAAGAGGTTGTTCGTCATCACTATCATACAATTGACTCTGAATCTTGGGAAACATATATTGGAATCATTCTCTTTACTGCCAACTTCAACCATGCTAGCAGGTACCTACTAAAAATGAGAAGTTAAAGCAAAAAAGAATAATTGAATTAATCAAGTGTAAAAATGGGATACCAAGCAATATGTTTGACTATGCTCCGATGAAGTTGAAGTTTTGATGATAACAAACCTGAAGATGATGAGAAGACCAAGTCCAAGATCTTCAAAGATTTTTTTTTAAGACTTAGAGTCTCTTTGTATGAGGATCTCTTTGGATATCTCATAGTAAAACAAAAATGTTTTCTTAAACTTTTTCCAAAACTATTTTTGGTCTTGAAAATAACTCTAAAGTGTTATGGTATTTTTGAGAACCTATCTGGGCTGTTTTTTAAGCACTTACAATTATTTTATAAACTGAGTTATTCGAATAACTCATTAGTTATTAGAATAAAGTTTTAAATTTGTTGTTGCACGCCTCTGGTTTTAAAAGTGTTATTCGAATAACACTCTTGTTATTCGAATAAAATGTTTTCAGAATGGCTTATTTTATATAAGCTATTCAAATAACTGAAGAGTTATTCGAATAGACCTGTTTTCCAAAAATTCTTTTCTGACAGTGTTATTCTAATAAACCCAATGCTATTCGAATAACCAATTTTTAGAACTACTTTAAAGATAGCCTTTGTGGCAGTGTTATTCGAATAACCCATATGTTATTCGAATAACTAGTTTCAGAAATGTTTTGAAAAAACACGTGTTATTCGAATAACTGAAGACATATTCGAATAAACACGGGATTCTGATATAGAAAGAAACGACCATATTTTTGAATTAATTATGAGATTAATTGCTTCAACGGCTAAATTCCTTTTTCACTCTATAAATAGAGACCATGGGTCTTATCTGTTGGCTGCCTAGTTATTTGATTAATTTACGCTTACTTTGAAAACTGATTTCTAATTTATGCCTATTTTTTGTGTGCTCTTTTTGCTAAAACTTTGAGATATCCATAGAGAGCTTCTTAGCACTTTAATTTGTATTATTTACTCTAAGTGAGAGTTTCTCTTCATCTATATTCTGCTCTTTTATATCGAGGGTATCCCTCAAGGTTTGTATAAGGGTGAGGTATCTCTGTAGCTGAGGCTTTAGAACAAGGATAAAGTTTTCCTGTGTGTGAAAAGTGCTCTATTTTGTAACGATAGCAAGCATCTATTAAAGCTTATATACATAGTAAAAAATCTCGGATAGTTTTTTCAAGGACTGGACGTAGACCACAAGTGAGTTAGTGGCCGAACTAGGATAAATATTGTGCCTGCTCTTCTTCTCTTAATCTCTTTATTTAATGCAGTTTAATTTTATTGCATATTTATTTATTTGCTGTTCTTAAAGCTCTTCTTCTTCCTCTCGTAATTTCTCCTTATTTATTTAATAGCTTCAATACTTGTGTTTATTTTAAAATTATTTGTGAAAAATTTTTATACTCAATTCACCCCCTCTCTTGAGTATTGGAGTCACTTAGTAACAAGTGGTATCAGAGTTAGACTCTTGTTTAAAGAGCTTAGCAGCTTCAAGAGAACATGGCTTCTTGAAGTGGCTTTTCAAAGGGATATTTCATAAACCGATCACCCTTTTTCAATGGGGATGGTTATGCCTATTGAAAGGAAAGAATGAAAATCTTCATCGAAGCTATTAATCTCAATGTGTGGGATGCTGACGAAAACAGCGCATTTATACCTACAAAAGAGATCGATAGTGTAAAAATCGAGACACTAAGAAGTGATTGGTCAGATGAGGATAAAAGAAAAGTTCAACATAATTTAAAAGCCAAAAACATCATTACCACTACTTAGGAGTATGATGAATTTTTCAGAATTTCAAATTGTAAAACTGCTAAAGATATATGGGATACTTTACAAGTTACCCATGAAGGTACTAGTGAAGTAAAGAGGTTGAGAATAAATTCTCTTACTCGTGAATATGAATTATTCAGAATAAACCAAGGAGAAAATATTCAGGAAATGCAAAAGAGATTCACCCATATAGTTAATTATCTTGCATCATTAGGAAAGAGTTTTTCTAACGAAGATTTGATTAACAAAGTTTTGAGATGTTTGAGCAGGATTTGACAACCCAAGGTAACAGTCATATTAGAATCGAGGGATTTGTCAACCATAACATTAGCTACCCTCTTTGGAAAACTTCATGAACATGAGCTGGAGCTTAACAGATTAAGCCAGAGTGAAGAAACTGACAAGAAGAAAAAGGGAATCGCACTTAAAGCCACCTCCTCTAACATTGATATTGAAGAAGAAAATGATGGAGATGAAGTGGACAACCTTGAGCTGAATAAAGAGAACCTCAGTTTCCTTGTAAAGAAATTTGGAAGATTTCTCAAGAAGAAAGGAACACAAAGAAGACCACTGTTTCCCCAAAAGAAGACTTATCATGAAAAAGAAGGAGCATCATTAACTCCAACTTGCTATGAATGCGATAAATCGGGCCACATAAAGATGGAATGCCCAATCTATCAAAAGAAAATGGAGAAAGTTGAAAAAAAGCCCTTCAAGGACAGAAAAGGGAGAAGAGCCTACATAGCATGGGATGACAATGACATGGACTCCTCTGACAATTCAGATAATGAAGAAGTCCATCTATGTCTCATGGCTAAAGGAGAAGAAGGAGATGAAAGCGACAATGAGGTAAGTTCTAACTGTGACTTATTACCTTCTTATGATGAATTACAAAATACCTTTAAAGAATTGCATGAAGAATCAATAAGGCTTACAAAATTAATTTCTTCTTCTAAAAAAATAATTTTTTCTCTAGAAAATAAAATTCTTGTTTTAAATAAAGAAATTGAAGAATTAAAAATTGAAAATGAAACATTAGGATTAATTAATGCTTGTACAAGTTATTCTTCTCATATCTCAACTTCTTCATCTTGCTTATCATGTCAAAATCTTGAAAAAAGAAATTGAGGACTTGAAGAACACACTTTCTAAATTTACCTTTTGAAGAGATAATTTGAATATTTTATTAGGAAACACAAAGAGCTGTTTTTCAAAAGGTTGGGATAGGTTACAACCCCAAAAATCAGCATAAACTTTATAAAAATTTCTTTGTTCACTCAAGTACTTCTAGCAGTCCTTTTATTAAATGCTTTTATTGTAGGAAGAAGGGACATAGTGCGTCAACATGCAATGCTAGGAAAAATATAAATACAAAGAGTGGAATAAAAATGGTTTGGGTCCCTAAGGGTACTATTCCTAAAACTAACACTCAAGGACCCAAGGAAATTTGGGTACCAAAAGTTAAAAATTAAACATATGTTGTAGGTGTGCTGGAAGGCCAGAAGCTCAAATTGGTATTTCGATAGCGGCTGCTCCAAGCACATGACTGGAGATGACTCCAAATTCACGCTGCTTGTTCCCAAGAATCATGGTCATATTACATATGGTGATAACAACAAAAGAAAGATTCTTGTAATCAGCAAATTCAGTGAGAGTCCTAACTCCTCTATAGATAATGTATTACTTGTTGAAGGACTTAAACATAACTTGCTTAGTATTAGCTAATTATACGATAAAGGAAATAAAGTTATTTTTTATTCAAATTGATGCATAATTGAAGATAAAAATGATAAGCATGTTAAGTTCATCGGTCATAAAGTCAATAATATTTATATGATTAGTCTTGATGATATATCTTCAAATGATGCGGAATGTCTTTTAAGTAAGAATGATGATTCATGGTTATGGCATAAGAGAATTGCACACATTCACATGGATCACTTAAAAAAGTTAGTCTCTAAAGAGCTAGTAATTGGTCTACCCAAACTCAATTTTATAAAAGACAAATTATGTGATGCATGTCAAAAGGGTAAACAAGTAAATGTCTCTTTTAAAGCAAAAAATATAGTTTCAACTTCTAGACCTTTACAACTTTTGCACATGGATCTTTTTGGACTATCTAGAACTATGAACTTTGGTGGGAATTACTATACTTTAGTGATTATGGATGATTTTTCTAGGTTCACATGGACTTTATTTCTTTCAAATAAAAATGATGCATTTCTAGCTTTTAAAAAACTTGCCAAAGTTATTCAAAACAAAAAATTTTTTAATTTCTTCTATAAGAAGTGACCATGGTGGCAAATTTGAAAATCATGTTTTTAAAACTTTTTGTGATAAACATGGCATTGAGCATAATTTTTCTATCCCTAGAACTCTACAACAAAATGGAGTTGTAGAAAGGAAAATTCGTTCTTTAGAAGAAATGGCAAGAATTATGCTTAATGAGGCTACTCTTCCTAAGTATTTTTGGGCGGACGTTGTACGTACAACTTATTACGTAATGAAGAGGGCCCTTATAAGGCCTATTTTAAAGAAAACCCCGTATGAATTATATAAGGGAAGAGAGCCAAATGTCTCACATTTTCATGTTTTTGGTTGCAAATGTTTTGTTTTAAATAACGGAAAGGATAACCTAGGCAAGTTTGATGCTAAGTCTGATGAAGGTATATTTCTTAGTTATTCTAATCATAGCAAAGCTTTTAGAGTTTATAATAAGAAAACTATGACTGTTGAAGAATCCATTCATGTTGCATTTGATGAAATTGACCTAAATGGATCGAGAAAGGATCTTGTTATTGATGATGTTGCAGAAGCTTTAGCAAAAACTAACTTGAATGACAAGGAAATAGAAGAAAGAAAGCAAGAAGAAAGTTAAGAGGAACCCCCAACTCGAGAGAACTCACAAGCTGTAACACCCCAAAAATTATTTATTTCATTATAAATAGTCATTTTATAATATTTGTGATTTTTGAGAATTTTTCTGGATTTTTTCAAAAACATCGAATATTTTAGTATATTCTTCGTTTTACGTGCACACTAAGCAGAGCCAGTGAAACACCCCAAAAATTGTTTGTTTCATCATAAATAGTCATTTTATAATATTTGTAATTTTTTGAGATTTTTTTTGGATTTTTCTAGAAATGTTAAATATTTTAATATATTCCTCATTTTACGTGCGCACTGAGCGGAGCCGAAAAAATGAAATATTTTCCCCGAGGCTAGTAAACCTTGAACTGTGAAAAGGTCGACGGGGGATCTTACTAAACCCAAGGCTGGGCACAGTTTACGAAGTTTATGTTTTTCGAGATTTCATCTGATAAATGAAATCGCTGTACTATGAAATTATCCGATGAACAATAAATACTATTTTTATTAGCTGCAACTTTTGTTCACTAGATAATAGCTCTAATAGAGTGTTAATCATTTTTTTCTAGAGTGTTCACTTATAAGACAACATCACTTTTCACTTTATCGAGAAGCGTGTGAAGCTTCTCAAAGAAGCTTCAAGGAAACTTCCTACCAAGCTTCTCAAGGAAGCTTTGTTCTCTCACACACTCTCTCTCTTCTACACGGCCATAAGGCCTTTGGGAGCCAAAAATTGGCTTTTCATTTATTATTTCATTTTCTAATTTCAAACTCCAAAAAGCTACCATAAATTGTACTATCACCTTCTCTCTCTACATTTTCCCTCCTCTCTTTTCTCTCAACTATTTTCTCCTCCTTCTCTCTTCTTCCATAGCTACACCACTCCTTTCCTCCCCCATTATTGTTTGATTTCAAGCAACCACCTTGCTTGAATCCATCTCTCCATTGAAGCTTTTCTCCTCTTGTTAAAATCTCCTACAAAGAACTCAACTTTTCCTCTCCATTTTCTCCCCTCTTCCACGGCCAAGACCACCATTGTTGGCTATCCAAGCTTTTTCATTCAACCAACCTCATTTCCTACCATTTCTCATCACCTAGAACATTTTCTCTTTTGTGACCACCACCAAAATCCACCATTTTCGTTTTCCCCCTTCAAGCTTTAAAGTTGGAGACTTTGAGGTAAAAGTTCATAACTTTCTCATCTTTCCATCTCATTTTCGTGATCCATGGTCACTTTGGTGATCATGGATGCCTTTTTCAAGCTTTGATTGTGATTCTTGTGAGTTTGATGTTCTTAGGGTTTTTTTGAAGGGTGGAGGCCGAATTTCACAAGGGGCTTCAAGGGAGTTTCTTTGCTTGTTTTCTCTCTTGGTAAGAGGAATACTATCCACTTCAACCTCTATTGGTGGTGGGAAACTTGCATTGTGTGTTGGTTGTGAGAGAATCCATGTTAGGGTTACTCTCTTGGTTGTGTGTTTTTCTTTTATGATTTTTGTATTGATTTTGGCTCTATGTGGTTTATTAGTTATATTGGTATATATTGTTAATCTTGGATTGATTCTTAATGGATTGGAAACATGAATTAGAAGCAAGGGTTCCTTGCCTTCCTTGGTGAGGCTCACGGCTATACCCCTCCATAGAGGGTGTATGATTGAAATTTTGTAATAAGATGAAGAGATAATTAATCAAGTGAATAACAATTAATGGATCAAAGAAAAATTTGGGTTCATACCTCTTTGGGAGGCTCACGGCCTCTAGGGCCATTTTGAATCCAAGTGTGTAATTTTTGGACAACCTTGGAAATTTAGTAATTAAGTGTTAAATAATTAATAATGTGATAGAAAGAAATTTAATTGGTGACCTAGAGCAATTTTTGAACTTAAGGGAAGAATAAGAGTGAGTGTGAGACTTGAGAATCTTAGAATAATACTCTAAGTGAATATGATTCGATTTAAGTAGAGAACTTAACTAATTAAGAGAATTCCTCTAGAGAAAAAGTTCATAAGAAATGTTTAATTAATGTAACACTTCATAATAAACCTTCAAAAGTGCATTGTCTCATTTGAGAATTTGATAATGTGATATTATGGGTCCATGAGTAGGGCCAAAATTCTGTTGATGTTTAACTTGGCCAAATTGTGGCATGCTGTGGAAAAAGTATATCATTGTGGAATATACATGGATATGCATTATGTCATCATGTATTGTGAAAGTCTAATGGACTATTGTTAAGGCCACGTTGCCTCGAAGATTGAATCACACATATGTGCGGGTGCGAATAGACTAGTGTAGGTCGTATTGTTGACCTTGGGGGCGTCGGGGTGCGGGTGTCTCACAATGGTCTGTTGGTAGCTTTTCTAGGCCGTAGGATAGACCGATGCAAACGCACCGACAATCCGGACCAAGACACTATCCTATATCGCGATGTAATGTAGAATGTCTTGTATAATGCCATGATGTGCACTTTGATAAATTGAGAAATTTTAGTACTTGTTGGCCGCGGCAGCCGAGTTACAGACATATCTCCTAATCATTCTCTCTGATATTTGTGTCTAGCTCCATGGAGTAGGATTTTGATATCATGTACATGTGCATAGTGAGACTACATATTATTTGGGATTTGTTTATATGATGATTGAAACTGTTGCCTTATTAATGTCATAACTGCCTGGAACTGTTTAGTTGTTTACTATTTGCTTCTTGATGCTGATCTGAAATGCTATGTGGGTGCTTCGCGCTGTTCTATTTCTTTACTGCCATAATTGGTAATGAATGTAGGATGCCTTACCTCTTTTTTGTATCTCTGTTATTTTGTTTATTTATATGTTCCCTCGAAGACGTCGGTGAAGAATGGGAAGTACAAGAGTTCCCTGACTTTTGGCCTGATTTCGATTAGCTTCCTATTCGATTATGACATCCCGTCCGCAAGGCTTCTTGGGGTATACAAGATTGACTTTTCACGGAGGACCGGAATGCTGGCACATCAACCTGAGTACTGATCGTTGTGTCTACCTCGGAGATGTGACTTTGACCCTTGCTTGGGGGCGTTATGATCCGCCTATTTTTACTTTCCATGCTCGTTTATATTTAGAGTTTTACTTGCCCACACGAGATATATGGGGAGAGTGTTATTAATCCCCACAAGAGGACTCTTTCTTATCCTCTGCGCGAGCCCCCGCTCGTAACTCGGTGGCTCCAGTGAGGATTTCCTCTGACAAAGAAGACCTTGAGGAGGATCCAACTATGGATTCTTCTCATTCACCTTAGGGGTTGATGCTGTTGATAGCCGCTAATGGCTATCAGTAAATCTTTGGCAGGCCTGATATTTTGTCTTTTTGGTGGGCTGCGTATGTATAATCTTTTGGGGCATGTAAAGTTTTTACTTTTTGTACATTTGGTGATGTAACTAAACAAGTTTGATATAAATATATATGTATGTCGTTCGAATGTATGATTTATTTTTATGTAACTACATTTTGTCATTTTATTTTATTATTTCATAATAAAAAAAGAATTCACCAAATCATTGCACAATTACAACTAAACAGACTTATTTACATTATGATGAACTAGGTCTTAGTTGAATAGTTTATTCAGTATTATTTCCGTTTCTTGGTCATGGTGTGACGTTCCCTCCTCAAAAAGGGGCGTTACACAAGCCATGGACCTCCCCAAAGAATGGCGAACTTCAAGATACCACCCGCTTGACCAAGTAATAGGTGATGTATCCAAAGGTGTAAGTACTCGAAACTCAATTAGAAATGCATATAATCATATGACTTTCATTTCTCAAATTGAACCTAAAGACTTAAATAAAGCCTTTGACGATGAACATTGGATCTTAGCAATGCAAGAAGAGTTAAATCAATTTGAAAGAAACCAAGTATGGGAATCGGTTGCAAGGCCCAATGATCATCCAATTATAGGCACCAAATGGGTCTTTAGGAACAAACTTGATGAAGCTGGCCTAATAACAAGAAATAAAGCTAGGCTTGTAGCTAAAAAATATAATCAAGAAGAAGGAATAGATTATGAAGAAACCTATGCACTTGTAACTAGACTAGAAGCTATTAGAATGTTACTTGCTTTTGCTTGTATCATGGATTTTAAATTATATCAAATGAATGTTAAAAGTGCTTTTCTAAATGGTTTTATTTAAGAGGAGGTATACGTTGAACAACCTTCCAGGTTTGAAAATCATGAACTATCCAACCATGTTTTAAAACTTAAAAAGGCTTTATATGGTTTAAAGCAAGCTCCTAGAGCTTAGTATGAAAAGTTGAGTAAGTTCCTTTTAGAACATGATTTTTCAAGAGGCAAAGTTGATACAACTCTTTTCATTAAAAATAATAAGCATGGTATTATCCTTATACAAGTGTATGTAGATGATATTATCTTTGGTGCTACTAACGAGTCTCTATGCAAGGATTTTTCAAATATCATGCAAAGCGAATTCGAGATGTCCATGATGGGAGAACTTAACTTCTTCATTGGACTTCAAATTAAACAAACAAGGAGTGGAACATTCATTAACCAGTCCAAATACTGCAAAGAACTCCTAAAGAGATTCGAAATGGAAAACTCAAAGCATATGAACACTCCAATGAGCACCTCATGCTACTTAGACAAGGATAAAGCAGGTAAATCTGTTGAAATCACCAAATACAGAGGTATGATTGGATCCTTTCTCTATCTCACTGCTAGTAGACCTGATATTATATTTAGCGTATGCATGTGTGCTAGATACTAAGCTAATCCTAAAGAATCACACTTAAGTGCAGTAAAACGTATTATGAAATATCTTAGTGGCACTTCACAAGTGGACTTGTGGTACACCAAAGGTGCCACTTGTTGTCTTGTTGGTTATTCCGACTCCGATTTCACTGGTTGCAAATCAGATAGGAAAAGCACTAGTGGAACATGCCACTTGCTTGGAAGTTCCTTACTTTCTTGGCATAGCAAGAAACAAAATAATGTGGCTTTATCCACCACTGAGGCTAAATATGTTGCAGCCGGAAGTTGTTGTGCCCAAATCTTATGGATGAAGCAACAACTTCTAGACTTTGGTCTTCAACTTGATTACATCCCTATAAGATGTGACAATACTAGTGCAATCAACTTGACTAAGAACCCTATAATGTATTCAAGGTCTAAACACATTGAGATAAGATATCATTTCATAAGGGATCATGTTTAAAAAAGTGATTGCATTTTAGAATTCATTAAAACATCTAATCAACTTGCTGATATTTTTACAAAACCTTTGCCTAAAGAAACTTTCTTTCACCTAAGAAGAGAACTTAGAATTTTGGATCAATCTTGCATTTAAATGTTTATATTTATTGATCTTGAATTCTACTGACTTGAGCATTGGAGATATCCTCAAATTCTCTTTTTGCAGGTAAAATATCTTCAGGTTAGTTTTCAAATCTGAATTTATATCCTCTGAATGTGTTTTAATGTTTTAATGTTTATATTTCTAACACGTTGTTTTGATTTTTTTTTTCTTTCTGATAGGTTTATTCGATAAACCTGTGACTATTGGAATAAACTTCATCTTTTGCCCAGAAAATTTGTTGCATATTTAGTTTTATTCGAATAACACCCTATTTGTTCGAATAAACTGAGTTAAAGCAACTACAGTTTTAATTTCTAATATCGGACCTATTCGAATAACTCCAATGTTATTCGAATAATATATGTTAAATGTGTTTTTGTCTTCATGTTTTATTTAAATAAACCATGATCTATTCGAATAAACCTAAAGTGTTTTCTCTGTCCCTGTGTTTATCCTCTCTACCTTATTGGAATAACTCACTTTTTATTCGAGTAAATGTCTTTTCAAGGCATTTGTTTTGCTTGGGTTATTCGAATAGCCATAGAGTTATTCAGATAAATCTTTAGTAGATAGCTCTCTCGCAGAGCCTGTTATTCGAATAAACATAAAGTTATTTGAATAACTTGAGTTTGAAACGTCACGACCTTTGGGTCTCCTGGCTGTTTTATTCAAATAACACCCCTGTTATTCGAATAAACACGGGTTTTCTATATATCTATCCGTGTGCTCTTCAATGTCTTTTATCTATTTTTTTTTCTTTCCACTTGTTCTATCTCCTTCTCTCTTTCTGATCTATGATCTCTCTTTCTACCTTCACCTTCTTCTCACCTCAAACACCCTTCCTCCCCCATACACCTTCCTTCATGGCCTCCTCCTCTTCACGTGCCAAGTGCCCACGCATGAAGACAGCCCCCTACAACAACCCTCTAGATCTTAGAAGGCTGTCCTCTAGCTAAAAGGAACTGGGTCACTTCGTTACGCACTTTCAGGAGCGTAACCTTGTGCACCTAAAGTACATGGACCTGAACTTCTTCCATAATAAAGGTGGTTTTGACTTCCTTCAACTTCTGGCGACACAGAGAGTTCTTCGCTTCTGCTCACACCATGCTCCTTTTTTCCCAGACTTGGTAAAGATGTTCTACTGCAACATGAAGATAGTTGGAGAAGATCTGCATTCTGACATCTGTGATCAGCACATTGTCATCATTCCCAGTGATTGGCAATAGTTATTTGGGTTGCAATCTATTGAGCGCAACCTTGAAGAAGATCTAGACGCTCTGGATTAAGAGTACAGTAAGCTTTAAGCCATTGAAAACCTACTGAAGCCTGGTTTAGTCTTGCCTCCTAAGGGCGTAAAGGGAGGGATGATGAAGAGCCAAGACAGGCTCTTACACTATGCCTTTGCTCACATTCTAGCACCTTGGGGAGGCAACTACGCTTACCTGAGTGAGGATGACATCTTCATGCTATGGGTCATCAAGAAAGGATATCAGGTCAACTGGTTTGCCTTTATCATGAAGCATATGATGAAGGCAAAGGATAAAGAAAGGTCTGATTTGCCTTATGCTTTGATCGTCTCTGCCTTCCTAAGTAAGTACCCTCAGATCTTAGAGACTGAGCGGGCGACAAAGTTGACTCACCATCATATCTTTGGATCCTTTACCCTGAACAAGATGAAGATGGCCAAAACTCCCGATGGCTGGGTGTATCCTGATGAAGTTGGTGATGATGAGAATGACCCTAAAGACCTTCCTATTGGTCTTGCTGCTGTACCTCCTGCACCTGCTGTTGTTGTCCCTGCCCCTGTTGTCCCTGCTCCTGCTGTCCCTACTCCAGTCACCTTGGAGCAGATCATGGCCACCTTGCGTGATAACCGAGCCTACATGGAACACACCTTTTCTATTCTTTTTGACAGAATAAAAGGTGTTGAACGTGAGGTTGCAGCTTTACGAGCTGTGTCATCTGCCCCTGCACCAGACTCTCCTCCTCCACCACCAGATGCCTATTTTTAGGCCTTGTTTAGCTTTGTTCTGTTTTTGCTTTATATTTTTTTATGTATTTGTTTTTACCCTGGTTGTACATGTTTTGGAAAGTTAATATAAATGACATTGATGTTTTGCTTCTGTGTTATCTATTTATATGAGAAAATTTATATATGTTATATGTTATATATTTGAATTTACTTTCATATATATTATATGTTTTACCTTGATCCCCAGTGCTTTTTGATCATGCCAAAAGGGGAGAAAATTAATGATAAGTATTTCTTGAGAAAAGTTAGGTAAAAATAAAAATAGTTATTGGATTCCAAAAGTAAGGGGGAGTTGCTATGCTCATCTGATATTTAAAAACACCTCTTATGAAAAAGAGGGAGAGTAAGTTTTCTCCAAACTTTACTTTTGTGAATTCCAATTTTTTGTGAACTAATGCTTTTCTCAATGATAGTTTGTCATCATCAAAAAGGGGGAGAATGTGTTTGACTATGCTACAATGAAGTTGAAGTTTTGATGATAACAAACATGAAGATGATGAGAAGACCAAGTCTAAGATCTTCAAAGAATTTTTTTTAGGACTTAGAGTCTCTTTGTACGAGGATCTCTTTGGATATCTTATAGTAAAACAAAAATGTTTTCTTAAACTTTTTCCAAAACTGTTTTTGGTCTTGAAAATAACTTTAAAGTGTTCTAGTATTTTTGAGAACCTATCTGGGCTATTTTTTTAAGCACTTACAACTATTTTATAAACTGAGTTATTTGAATAACTCATTAGTTATTCGAATAAAGTTTTAAATTTGCTGCTACACGCCTCTGGTTTTAAGAGTGTTATTCGAATAACACTCTTGTTATTTGAATAAAATATTTTCAGAATGACTTGTTTTATATAAGCTATCTGAATAACTAAAGAGCTATTCGAATAGACCTGTTTTCCAAAAATCCTTTTCTGATAGTGTTATTCTAATAAACCCAGTGTTATTCAAATAACCAGTTTTTAGAACTGCTTTAAAGATAGCCTTTGTGGCAGTGTTATTCGAATAACTCATATGTTATTCAAACAACCAGTTTCAGAAATGTTTTGAAAAAAAAACGTGTTTTTCGAATAACTGAAGACGTATTCGAATAAACACAGAATTCTGATATAGAAAGAAATGGCCATATTTTTGAATTAATTATGAGATTAATTGCTTCAATGGCTAAATTCCTTTTTCACTCTATAAATAGAGACCATGGGTCTTTATTGTTGGCTGCCCAGCTATCTGATTAATTTACACTTGCTTTAAAAACCTGATTTATAATTTAAGCATATTTTTTTGTGCTTTTTTTACTAAAACTTTGAGATATCCATAGAGAGCTTTTAGCACTTCAATTTGTATTATTTACTCTGAGTGAGAGCTTCTCTTCATCTATATTCTTCTCTTCTGTATCAAGGGTGAGGTATCCTTCAAGGTTTGTATAAGGGTGAGGTATCCCTGCAGGCCGAGGCTTTAGCACAAGGGTAGAGTTTCCCTGTGTGTGAAAAGTGCTCTATTTTGTAATGGTAGCAAGCACCTATTGAAGCTTGTATACATAGTGAAAAATATCAGATAGTTTTTTTGAGGACTGGACATAGACCACAAGTGAGTTAGTGGTCGAACCAGGATAAATATTGTGTCTGCTCTTCTTCTCTTAATCTCTTTATTTAACGCAGTTTAATGTTGTTGCATATTTATTTATTTTCTATTCTTAAAGCTCTTCTTCTTCCTCTCGTAATTTCTCTTTATTTATTTAATAGCTTCAATACTTGTGTTTATTTTAAAAATTTTTGTGAAAAGTTTTTATACTCAATTCACCCCCCTCTTGAGTACTGGAGCCACTTGGTAACAAACAGAGTAAAATACCTCAAGGGAAAAAGTTGGGGTAGAATCTTTAGAAGACAAGGCAAGGATTTTCAAAGGGCTTCGAGGAATAGAAGTTTCCAAGGTGGTGGACTTCTTCGTTTGAACCTCGGCACTCTTGTTTAGCTTAACAACAGGGTCATCAAGGTTAATGGTGTCCTTAGAAGAAAAGGTAGGGGCCGCCTTCTCGAAAGCCACTTCAATGGGGGTCGACTTCTCAGTCACCACTTCAACAGAAGCAGTTCTCTCCTCAGCATTTTAGTCTCTTGGTCCTTTTGACTAGAAGAACCAGCCAGTTTGGTAACCTCTCCTGCTTGGGAATCAGAAGCAGAAATCTCTTGAAATCAAAGACAAAGTTAGAAAATAAATAGTCTAAGATTAAAATTAAGAAATAAGGGGTGAAGTCTATACCTTAGTTGAAGACTTTTTCTTGGGTATTTTCAGCTTCAATCTTGGAGACTTGAATTGGCTACCAAAAGTTGTTTTAGAAGGCACATTCTTCACCTTCTTGGCAACTAGAGAAGAGGTCTCATTTGACTAAACCTCTTTATTGGTCTCATCAGAATTTGAAAATAAAACAAACTAGATGAAAAAAAAAACCCAACAAAGATATAAAAAGGTTAACTGAACCAATAATAGTTAGAAAGATCTTTACCTTCAACCCCTCTCTTCTTGGTTTTCTGCAAATCATAGAATTTACTAGTCAACACCTCAAGAAAGGAATTAAATATATATAAAGAATACCAATGCCACTAATCAAAGGATTCATCGATACTCAAATAAGAAACACCAAAAGGTATGAAGTGTGAAAAGGCGTCGAAGGAAATCCCATTCTACTTTGCTAGAAATTGGGTGTGTTCAAGTTTTACAAACTGGAACCTATTTAGAACATAATTGCCTTTGAAGGGGTGCAACCTAGGGAGAACTTGTATGAATCCTATTTGTTGAGAGGAGTAGTTTGGGATGTGAGCTTGCAAAATGCAAGTTCATTGTCTAGGGAGTTTGATTGCAAACTCCTGACAGCATAAGAAGCTAAGCCAAATTGAGTATTGGTCTCAGCTTAATCCCTTAAACCACGATGGACTAAGTTGTCTTTTAGAAAAAGGTTTAAGAGAGACTGTAGGATCCTTTCAGACAAGTTGAAGAATAATTCAAATTATGAATTAAATTATGAAACATCTTCATCTGTCTTAGGAACTAGGTAGGGCAGCTTTGATCCATAAGTCAATATATCATTCTCCTTTGGCATCCTTTCACTTGTCACCAAGTGGTCAGATAAAATCCCATTCAAACAAAGTTGAAAATCCATACTAGACCTCCAAGATTGCTGACCGAATTAGACATATAAAGATCTAACAAAGCCATTCGAATGAATGGGTAAAGATTGGCCAAGACGAGACCACTGAGGTTTAGTTGCTTACCCTTGTGTATCAATGTTACAAGGGTAAAGTAAGAGAAAGAAATCTTCAGACCCGTTGGACATAAAACCAACTTGTACAACTAATAAAAGATGAAGCTAAGATACCCTTCATCATCTACTTCGGCGAATTTCCTCATACAACTTTTCGTGAATCTAATATAACTCAAGTTAGTTTTCTTCTACAAATTATGTTGGACATCAGTGCTTTAAGGGGTTGAAGTGGGAAGGATCAACTCACTATTTGGACTTAATCCTAAAATTGATGCAATGTCGAACAATGTAGGACCCATCTTTCCATCAGGAAAATGAAGGGAATTTGTAGTGGTGCTCCAAAAGCATAGAGCAACACCTATCATGGTTAGGTTCATTGCTAAGAAATTTGGCAAGTGCACCAAATTGCAAAAGTAATAAAGTGATATGAATGTAACTTTTCCATGAAGATTGAGTTGCCAATTACCACTTCATTAATCCAACTATTATCTAGGCAAAGATTTGATTCAAAGAGAGTTCAAAGGAAAACAATTAATTGTAGGAAAACTAAAACAAGGTCAAAACAAATAAATCATAAATATTAATTAGAACACAATAATAAATTAAGGAGTAAACAAATAATGATAAACATGCTAGGGATCTGATTTCACTTGGTTTTTCTAACTAGTATTTAGGATTTCAACCTAATTAATTTCTAATCAATCAATTGATGGGAGATTCCCTAATTTAACTAACATCCAATTCCTTGGTGTATCAATCATATTTAATTCTAAAAACTTAATTAATCCCTTAATTAAATCCCAAAAATAAAAGGTTTTACGTGATTTATGGAATCTCAAGCAAAACTCACACAACCAATAATTTCTATTTCTAGATAGTTAAGATTATGACATTTATCATATGGTCTAAGTCATGCACAAATTTTCCAATTTTCTACACAACTTATAAGATCAATTTATGAGTGGTCAGTTCATAAAAACATTAAGAACAATGATAAACACTCAATTGAATAAAAAAAACTTAAATCAAAATAAGGAATCCAAATATATCATCATTATAACCAAGTTACACCATCACCCTAGTTTTCTTTTCCTCCAAAGTAAACTCTTTGCCTCTACTTCCACTCCTACACATCCTTGGTTTTGCCCTCTTTTTATAATAATTCAAGGAACCTAGGGCAAACTAGGTCAAGCCTTGCTTTGTAGTTACTTGGGGGTGCAAGTCTCGCATTAATGCCATCTTAATTAAGGAAAGTTGTCAAGAAATTTGTAGATCTCTTTATTATCTTTCAAACACCACTAGAATCAAGTAAATTGCATACTTGTAGAGAAAGTTATGCCTAATTTACTAAGAAAGGTTTGATAGTGATACTTTCCTTAATTAATTTTTGACCAAATCTCTTATTCCTATTTTCTTCTTGTTGAATCCATATAAATTAGAAAATAAATATCCCACTCAAATTAGGAAACTCCTAGATATCCTTGCATTAAACACAAAGATACTTGGTCATCAAGCAAATATTACTTGCACTCCAATTAAGAATCTAACTCGATCCTTAAAATTTATGAATGCTAGTTGACTTTGTCAAACTTTATCATCCAAGGAGCACACAATTTTTCACCTTCTTGATTCATGAACATGGTTTCAATGTCTTCATGAAAGTTGTAGGATTTTTTCTCATCTTTCCATAGACACCAAGATTAGCTCAATCCGAGGTCTGTAGCAAAAGTTATTTAAAACAATGCAGCAATGTCCTTATGCTCTTACCAGGATTTTAGGAACCATGCCTAAAATACCACAAAAGCCCTTAAAATCCTACAAAACACAATAAAAACACATTTAATTTAGTGGCCCCCAGTGTGACTGCTAGGTTGTGAATAAAATTAAGATCAAAATCAGTTGCCAAGTTCCACCAAAAATATAAAAACCTTACAACTAGTTGTAGTTAGCAAGGGTTGATCCACAGAGAACTAATTCGATTAAAACTATAAACTAATTCTTAAATTAAACTCTAAAAAACAATAAATAAATAAAAAGAGATTTTGTTTGATAAAACCAATAATAGAAATTAAGTCCAAAGCAATAGCAGTAAACACGATTTGAATTACCAATTTAAAAGTATTGGTTAAGAGATGGAATCCACCATTATATTTATATGATACTGCTAACTTACATATCCTTTATCCCAAATGATCAATTATGTCTTTATGCGATTATGAGATTAATTCTCTGTTTTCCTTAGGTTTTGGTTAATTTAGCAACAGCTCAAATTAAGCTCTAATCACTAGTTAGCTATAAAGCAATCGCTCTTATATCTACCTAATGATTACATTAATATTTAGGAAACCAATCACACTAAGGTCCAATCACATACCAAGATTGAATTACTTAGATTATATGTCTCACTAGTCTTACTACCACCACCGCACATAGCAATCCTAGTTTTACCACTTTCGAAATTAGCAAAGAATATAAAGACCTTTATATTAAATTAAGATCAGAAACATATGAATAAAAACACAACTGCATTGAAATAAAGAAGTATTTAGGATTCACAAAATCAAAACTAAGATTTCATCTTCCCTTAACCAAATAAGAAACTTAGCCACACATGGTGAATTCAAAATCAAAAGAAAAACAGAAGAAAAACATTGTCAAGAATATAAGTGTGAAAGAAAACTGAAGATCAAACTAGTTTCCAATGATTGAGGTTGATTGATCGTCGATGGTTCGAACCCGAATCTCCAATCTTTGAACGAATCCCCCTGTCTCTTCTTCTTCAAATTCTCTTCAGTTCTTTGGTGGCTTCTATCTCAGAGCCCCCCTTTTTGGAACCCTAAGCACTTCTATTTATACCTTTAGGCCTATACCTTATCATTTAGATTCAGAATTAATTTTCTGGGCAGCAAACACGGGCTGCGTCTGATTACACGACCCCTAGTGTCTGAGTATGTCAACATAATTCATGCAGAATTGAATAGACAGAGAGTTACACCTCTACCCCCTGTGTTTGGGGACATGAGCCGTGTTTTCGTTTGAGCTTAGCGTTGGGTTCAATTTGAAATGTTAGAGAAGGACACAGCCCCCCTGTGTCTAAGGACACGGGCTTTGTCACTTGATTTCTTCATGTTCAGCACTGATTCTTCACATATGATCTTCTCTCCTTACTTCTAGAGGTGATGTTGATCTCCTTGAGTCTTTAGCTTCCTCTTCAAGTGGATAGCAAGCTTAGTTTGACTCTAATGGACTCCATCGCTCAAAGATCTCCTAAAAAGCACAATTTAATTATGGGCGCTTATAATCACACTAAAGCATGGTTTCACATTAATGATTCGATTAAGCTTCATATCAAGAAACTTAACTAAATGCTAACAATTAAGCATATATGGAGTCCAATTAGATCAAACATAAGACACTTAAGATGTAGAAATAATCGACAAATCAAATATCCCTACTGTAACACCCCAAATTCTGACTATGTTGATAGTAATAGTAGAATTACACTGTTTTATATTTTCTATGTGTTATAAAAATAATCTGACTGTTCTGAGATCATTTTTGATCATTTTGTGTGATTTGCTTCGAGTCAAGAAAATAATAATTTTCTTGACCGGAAAAAATCTTATTTTAATTAATTGGAGTTAGGGGATCTTACTAAACTCAATTCTGATTGATATATAAAATAATCTTTTAATTTTTAGGATTTAACGTGTAATAAAATAATTTTATATTATTATAATATTATTTTATGTGATAGTACCTATTGTCTTAAAAATAGTAGAAATCTGCTTAACATGGACCTAAAAAATCTGTGGGGCCCACGTTTAGTGTAGCAGTCAACGATTCTGACTGAACAGAATTCTAAACCAATAAGAATCAGTCAAAATAAGTGGCTTGACTATTCTAAACCAATAGGAAGAAGTCAAAAAAAGAAGCATAGACTTCAATATGGACCATTGGATGAAAAGCATAATTTAGATGCTTTTGATAATAACCGTTGATCCGATCAATGGTGTAAAATGAATCCTGATAAAACCACTAAGTAATATCCACCGTAGATGAGATCAATGGATAAGAAACCAAGTTGATTTTCAATGGCTAAGATAAAGTCAACAATAGTGGCTTGACTTTGATTAGTAACTAATTAAACCTAATTTGGTTAATCTAATGACCTAATTAACAAGCTAAGTAAACTAAATTAATTATTAATTTGTTATAATTTAATTCTTAATTAGATATCCTAATTTTAATTAGAGGATATGATATATGTAATTATATGTCTAATTAATTAGTTTTGTAATTATATAACTAAGTAAGTATGATTAGAAAATTTAACCTAATTAATTAGCTATTTAATTAGCAAGTAATTAGACTTGAATTAAAAACAAATTGAGTCCCTAAATACCCTTGAACCACACGGTCATGCAGTAGCTTGGAGGAGGCTTCTCCATGATTCTTGAACAATCTAAATAGCCATGCAAGTCAAGTTAATGACATATGCCATGTGCTAGTCCATGTGCACTCAAAATAGGATATTTTACTTCAAGTATATCACTTAAATCCCCTACACTCTTACGGCAGCAGCCCTTCTATTTTTACTCTCACAATTTCATTTTCCCTCACATCAAAAATCTTTCATCTTTTCCTCTCAAAAATTCCAAGAACCCTAAGCACCATTTCCTTCCATTTTCTCTCCATTGGTTCGGCCACTACCCCCATGACCACTATCACTCACCTATGATTTTCACTCTCAACATTTTTCTAAAGCTAAACAACATTCTAAACACTTTCCATTTAGGAAGTTTTCCCAAAATCACACTCTAAGTGCTTCAAAATCCAACTTCTACCTTACTTCCCTAGAGGTAAACTTTGATTTTCATGGTTTAAATTCATGTTTGTGATTTTCTAAACCATGTTTGTTCCATGGTTTGTCATTATTAAGTTTTGTTTGTGATTTTACTAATTGTTTTAGAATTGTTAGGAATTGTTTGTGGCTTGAACGAAAACAAGGAAAAGGAGAGGAGCTTGAAAGGCTTGCCTTCAAGAGGTAAGAGGGAGATTTTACCTCACCAACCAAGTTTTGGTGGTGTGGGGATGGTTTTGTACGGTGAAAAATCCATAAGGGTTCTTCACCGATTGTTTGATGTCCTTTGATTGTGTTTGTGTTGTGTATGATTTTATTTCTATGCTTGCATGTGTGATAAAATGCTTAAAGCTTTGATATTGTGTGTGTATGTATAATTATGAAAGCATGAGAATGTATGTGTAATTTAGGATGTGAACAACATGATGAATTGGTTGTATGAGTGCTCCAAAGAGCACTGAGGCTCACGGACTTACCATGGAAAAGAGGACCAAAGTCCTTACACTGATGAATTAAAATGAGAACTGAGAGACCTAAATGAATTTGGAAAAAAGTTAAGTATGGCAAAGTAAAATGATTTTTATATGAATTAAAGAAAAGAAATAACAATTTTTGGGAAACAATACAATTACTAATTTTGAGAGGGGTTATACCACAAATTTTTATAAAAGAAGGACTAAATTGTAAATATTATGTAAAAGAGGGACCATTGTATAAATACTTATTTTTAGAGGGGTCATATTGCAAATATTATTTTTAGAGGGGTCATATTATAAATATTTTATAAAGAGGGACTATTTTATAAATATGAATTTTATGAAGGACTATTTCATAAATATGATTTTTATGAGGGACTATTCCGTAAATATTATTTTGTGAGGGACCATTTTGAAAATATTAATTGAAAAAGGACTAAAACATAATTATTATGTTTTTGAGGGACTATTATGTAAATATAGAAAATAAAGTGAATTTTTAGTATTAAATGAGAAAAATAATATTTTTGGATTTAAAACGTATGAAAAATATTTACGCGATTGGAAAACGTTGGAAAATGACTATGCGATTTTGAAGAGGCGACAAAATTGAGTCGTGATTAAGAAAAATGCGAAAATATGAATACGCGATTAAAATACCGTAATAATACTGTTAGATTATTGTGTGGACCCCGAATATGTGATATGAATTGAAAATGTGAATAGTGCATAGTACATACATTGGAAAAGTCCGATGGACTGTATGAGGCTAGTTGCCTAGGAGAGACTACACCTCTTGAGTGGGTGCGATATGCGTAGTATAAGTCACTAGTTGACCTTGGGGGCATTGGGGTGCTGGTTGCCTACAATGGGCAGTTGGTAGCTCTTCTATACCATAGGTTAGACCGACGCAACACACCAATGATCCTAACCGAGACACTATCCTTAATCAAGATCTAATAAAGAGGCAACCGCGCCCCACGTTTCCATCGTAATCGTGTATATGCTGGATGTGCAAGACTGAGCACGTGGTCCGAGGCATATTGGTACCGATAAATATTTTCGATCACTCTCTCCGACCTGAGTTGTAGCTCCATGGAGTAGGAAATTGAGTCTGTGTACATACATATAGTGATTGAGGGTATTATCGTAATTTCTTTGCATGATAATTGAATTGTTGATTATTTGATTATTGGCAGTGGCATGATCGTAAAGGTTGTTTATTATATGTTTTTGTGATGATAATGATATTAGTGGCATAACTGTAATTATGGTATGATAGTTGTATGAAATATTGTATGTGTTTATCTTCATTGCTACTATACTGGTATTGGCGTAAGTGATCTCACCTCTTTGTATGTATGTTATGTATTATATTTATATTTGTTAAGACGTTGAGCAAGAGGTAGAGCGAGAAGCTGAGGAGGAGCAGATTCCTGCTAAGGACATTGAGTTTTGAAGAGATGGAAATGCCTAGTTTCCTTGGCTACCTGAAGCTGACATTCATCGGAGGAAATGAAGCGTGGACTGTTGATTTAGAGAGAGAGAGTATTTACTATATGGGAGACCTAAATATTAGATTGAGTAGGCAACATTTAGGACACCCTTACTTTTCTGTTAATCTTTTTGGACAACTAGAGTTCCCAATATCCATTAGGCAGTATTGGGGAGCTTACTATCGTACTCCCAGTGTGATTAGTATAGTGTCGTCTGCTCGGACACCTGTCCGTAGGACTGCACCTCATGATAGATTCCTATATGCTGAGGAATCTGAGGAGGACCCGTTTGAGGGTTCTGCTTTCTAGTAGGACTTGGGCAATATGTTAGTTTTAAATTAAAGTTTAAATATTTTGGATGTCTAGTTTGTAAAATATCTAAGTATGACCGTACTAAAGACTTGTATGTATATATGATGTAAAATTATTTGCGATGATGTTGTAATGTTTTTATTTTCCGCTAAGTTTATCTTATTGTAATTAAGAAATTTAACAACTCGTATTTACATTACAAAGCCCGATTTGTCACAAAAGGGTTATTTGGTAAATGAGTAACATAAATGTGATACCCTAAGGTGGGTGTTACACCTACATTTAGCTTTTTGTACTCCTAGGCAAAAATATACAATTAAGCACATGTTTCCCAACAAGCAATGAAAGTGCAGAGCAATGAGCAAAGACCTACACACCTTAGTCTTTTTAAAGAATCCAAGCAATCAGGAATTTCTTCCCTTAACAATCTAAACCAGTAAGTAAAGCCAATCAAATATCGGGTTCAATCAAAATGATAGATCCTTACAGATATACTTTTTCACTCAAGTGTTTAGAGCTTGTGTTTACTCTCAACCCACTCATGAAAACTTGCCCTACCGTAAGCTTGGCAAGCCTCTACTTCTCTACCACCTAGGCCACATGCACACAAAGATTAAAAGATCTTTAATTTGGTTGTAATGGGGTCAGGGTTAATGTAAGATACATTAAGGATGAGCAAAGTTATAGACCATAGGAAATAGAAGAGCAAAGGGGAAAATATTCAATCATTATAATAAAAATTACCCAAACACTTTTCAACCTCAATTCTCCTTTTGTATATTTACCCTTTTCTTGCCTTTCTCCATACAACAATCAAGCTTCCTTTTCTTCTTCATTTCTTTCTTTTTCACTTTTGAGCTTCTCTCTTCTTCTTCTTCTTCTATTTTTTTTGAATACCTTACATCACATCCAAGCATCTTAATATTTTTCCAAATTAAAGTATTCATATGCATACATAGCTAAGCAAACACATTATTAAATTCCCCTACACTTATTCAAAACTAATTTCCCAGCACAATTACTAAGCTCTTCTACTCCCTAAGGTAGGGTAGTGTAATGGTTTTTTACTTTTAGGCTTGTATTGAGCTATGATAGAAGGAATGGAAGAAAAAGTCAATTAGGCCCAAAGGGGTAAAACAATGCATAAAAATGCAAGATTGACTATTTGGCCAGTAGTTATTTAAAAGAAATGCCTTCGTTATTTCAAATGTGTGCAGTGGTCATTTCTCTTAAAAGAAAGAGTCAAGACAAGTTCTAAAGAACACAAAGTCATGAGTGAAATCACACAACAAAGAACAAAGATGGCATAATAGTAGCCATACACATTAAAGCCCAAAATCTCACTAGGTCTCAATCTATCACATTTGAATTAACCCTTCAAATTTTCAAAACCCCACTTGACAAATTTGAAATCAAGAAAGTCTACTCCTTCAAGCTTAAAAACTTATCAATTTTTTTTAAACGGATCTTTTGCTCACCACTCAAATCACTCTAAAACACATTGGAGAGACATGCACCATAAATTTAAATAAGATCATTATTCCCTCCACACTTAAAGCAGACATTGTCCCTAATGTCAAGGCATATACACATAAGAGAAAATAAACTCAACAAAACCAATAGTGCATATTCAAAGACATTAAGAATGAAATGGAATCCATAACTAGTAATCATCATTTATATTCCAAAATAAGATCCAATTACAATGCCAAAATATCAACAGTCAGATTCAAAACATAATCCAAAACAGAAAAAGGGAATAAATCAAGATAGGGTGGGGGATAAAATGCCCTCTGAAGCAAAGCGTCTAGCTTTCCATCTATAGTATTTATCCGCCTAGCAGTGAAGTCCTCCAACTGCTAGAATCATTCATCCAAATGCTGAAATTAGGTGGCATGATCCAATTTCAGTCTATTAATACGGGCCATGACTATATCATATGAAGTAGCTCTAGTGGATGGCCCTACATCTGCTGTAAAATGGGGAACATACTCCGGAAGTATGAAGGTGGTAATATGCTCCTGCTACTCGGGTATCGGAGCTCTCCTAGGTAAGACATTACCATCAGCACCGACCAAGTGGAGGGTACCATTCTGGTTCATGCACATGCCCATGGCTACCAAAATAGACCCATCAATAGCAAAAGGACCCTTTACAGGATCCTCCTCCAACAAGTCTAGATCAATTTCACAATATTTCGTAATAATAGTAATGTAACCTCCAAGAAAGAATCATCTAGCTCTAGTGGACCACACATGCTTGAAATGATTACATAGCCAATAACCCCCATTCACTGTTTCCCCATTAATCAACAGTGAATGAAAAATAATTCAAGCCTACTAAGGACCCCTTAATTTTCCCCTTAGCACAAATTGTATTGGTTAACCACTTTTGTAGGTATCTGTGGGTAGGGGATCGGAGTTTGGAAGCCTTAGAAGATTTGGGCTCATAACGACCAGAATCGACAATAGTCAAAATAGACCAAACATGCTCCTGATTAAAGTCACGAGGAATACAATTGTGCCCCACAAGAAAACCAAAAATGGCACTAAACTGATGAATGTCTAATGCATGGGGTGTCCCTAAGAGTTTAAAAGTTATCTCTCCATGCCAACCATTTTGATCACACAAATGGTACAGTTTGCAGGTAAAAGTAGAAAGGAACTCTCTAGTCAAATCAACATATGTAGGCCTACGCGTGTTAGCAAACTCAACCTATCCTATTCTACCTAATAAATTATAAACCTCCCCATGTAGATCAACGGCTCTTAGTGTACCCTCATCTAGATACCTAGTGGGTACTATTTCTTTTCTATTAAGAGGATTCACAGCTACTTGTCGAGGCGGCTCTGTAGGTGGAGGTGGGGAAAGTGCCCTGTCCCTCCTGGTCGTGTGCTTAATTCACTTCCTTGGAGGCATTGTAGGTGAAACCCAGAGAAATGGAGATGGGTAGCGAGGAGAAGATGAAAGGAGATGAGTTGGAGGCTTTTAGGCATGGATTTAGAAGAAAGGGGAAGTGTATGGTGTTTGGGAATGGATGGAAGGAGGACATAGGAGCTTGATTGGTGCTAAAATGGAAGAAACCTAGGAAATGAGGTGGTGGACGTGAGGAACGGTGCAAGAGAGGGAGAAATTAGGGCTGAAAGTGGCAAATAAAGCCCTAAGTAAGGGTTTTAATTGAGCTATCACCCAAACACGGGCTGTGTTGTGTGACACGGACCCGCCATGTAATGCCCTATGAGAATTTGGGACTCCCTCGTGCGAAGATAAGACATAGCCTCCCCCATGTAAGGCTCTGTGAGAAAAATGTCTCTGTGCATATAAACACGGGTAAGACATGGCCTACCCCGTGTTTGGCTCTGTGTACAACATGGTTTCCCTATTCAAAGACACAGGCTGTGTCATAAGACACCCCCCCGTGTACCTCTCTGTGAACAATTGGCTTCACCTTGTTAGAGACATAGGGTGTGTCTTGAAACACACCCCCTATGTTATCCACTAACTTGACAAGTTTGTAATGCACACTAATTCCCCACTATGTTATTAATTCCCAAGGGTTCTCATCCACCTAAAACTCTTAGCATGACCTCAAATACTCTTCAAACAAATAAATCATGCATTCAATCACAATTCTAGCATTGCAAAACACAATGATTTCTAAGGATTCCTAGGTAATCATTCAAGAAGCACACCAAGATCTACCTAACCTAAGAAACTAATCAAGAAAACAATAAAGAAACATAAAATAAGAGGGACAAAGAAAGCAAATTTGGTTTTCTTGGTGATGGGTTGCCTCCCATTAAGCACTTGGTTTATTGTCCTCAGCCCGACATTGTGCCACTCCTTAATTGTCTTCGTAATGTGGATAGAATAGGGTCATCTCCTCCACTTTTTCATAATCAGGAAGCTCATGGTAAGGCTTAAGGTGGTGTCCATTAACCCTGAATGTTTTTCCAGATGCCTCGTTCATGATCTCCACTGCACCAAAAGGAAAAACATGAGTCACTACAAATGGTCCAATCCATTTAGAACGTAATTTACCTAGAAACATTTTAAGTCTTGATTGGTATAGCAGCATTCTTTGTCTTTCTTTGAAGCTTTTCCTGAAGATCATTTAATGATGGAATGCCTTGGTTTTTGCCTTGTAAGTAAGGGCTCTCTCATAAGCCTCATTCCTCAATTCTTCCATCTCTTGTAATTGGAGCTTCCTTTGCTTTCCAGCACCGTTCAAATCCAAGTTGACTTACTTGATAGCCCAGTAAGATCGATGCTCCAACTCCACAAGAAAATGATAGGACTTCCTATATACCAACTGGAATGATGGCATGCCAATCGAGGTCTTATAGGCAGTCCTATAAGCCCATAATGCATCATCAAGTCTGGTACTTCAATCCTTACACGTCGGATTCACTATTTTTTCAAGAATAAACTTAATTTGTCCATTGGACACTTTGGTTTGGCCATTTGTCTGTGGATGGTAGGGAGTGGAAGTCTGATACGTCACACCATATTTCTTCAAGAGAGCCTCAAATATTCTGTTGCAAAAATATGTCCCTTGATCACTAATTATGGCCCTTGGAGTTCCAAACCTACAGAAAATATGAGACTTCACAAAATCCACAACAATTTTAGAGTCATAAGATCTGGTGGCTTTTGCTTCCATCCATTTTGATACATAAACAACATCTAGGAGAATGTATGAAAAACCAAATGAAAGGGGGGAATGGTCCCATAAAGTCAATGCCCTAAACATCAAAAGCTTCTACAAAAATTATCAGAGTTTGAGGCATTTGATTTCTAGGACCAATATTACCTATTCTTTGACAGTGGCCACAAGACTTACAAAAGTTATAAGTATCCTTGAAAATTGTAGGCTAGTAGAAACCATTGTCAAGCACCTTGTTGATTGTCCTCTTTATGCCAAAATACCCTCCAAATGCATAGGTGTGACAAAAAGAGAGTATGGAGTGAGTTTGTGAGTCTGGAATGTATCTCCTAATCACTTGATTTGTACAATGCTTCTAGAGGTAAGGATTATCCCAGATATAATATTTACAATCACTCCTCAGTTTATCTCTTTGCGCCTTGTTCAAGCCCTCCGGAAAGTCCTTGGTGGCCAAGTAGTTGGCAATATCAGCATACCAAGGAATTATAGTCTTGATGACCATTTGATGCTTATTTGAAAAACTCTCTTTGATAGGAATTTCCTTCTCCTCAGTCACCAACCTACTCAAATGGTCTACTACTAGGTTTTTGCTTCTTTTTTTGTCTTTAATCTCCAAATCAAACTCTTGGAGCAGTAGAATCCATAAGAGAAATCTACGCTTCACATCCTTCTTCATAAGTAGGTACTTCAAGGCTGCATGATCAGAAAAAATAATTACTTTAGAACCAATTAAATATGATTTAAACTTTTCTAAAGCAAAAACCACAGCTAGAAGCTCTTTTTCAGTTGCAGAGTAATTAAGTTGAGCATCTCTTAGGGTCCTTGATGCATAGTAGATAGCATAAGGCACCCTATCAACTCGCTGTCCTAGGACAGCCCCTACCCCGAAGTCATTAGCATCACACATTAACTCGAATAGTAGCTTCTAATTTAGTGACCTAATGATAGGTGCCATAGTCATCAACTCCTTGAGTTTGGTGAAAGCCTCCATACACTTCTCATCAAAATGGAATTAGACATCTTTTAAAAGTAGTGTGCAAAGGGGTAATGATATCTTGGAGAAATCCTTGATGAATCTCCGGTAGAAACCTGTATGACTAAGAAAAGAACGAATTTCCCACACACTAGTAGGTGGAGGTAAGGAATGCACAAGTTCTACTTTAGCTCTATCAACCTCGATTCCCCTAGCAGAGATTACATGACCTAACATTATACCCTCTTCTACCATGAAGGGGCATTTTTCCCAATTCAGCACAAGGTTAGTGTCAATGCATCTTTTTAGTACCAATTTCAAATGCTCTAAACAATTCTTAAATCTATTCCTAAATACACTGAAATCATCCATCAAGACCTCTATAATGTTCTCTATATAATCAGAAAATATGCTCACCATACATCTCTGAAAGGTTCCTGGTGCATTGCAAAGTCCAAAAGGCATCCACCTATATACAAGGGACAAGAGAAAATGGTCTTGTCCTAATCTTCTGGAACAATATCAATCTGGTTATATCCTGAAAATCCATCCAGAAAAGAGTAATGAGTATGACCAGTTAATCTCTCCAACATCTGATCAATAAAGGGCAATGGAAAGTGGTCTTTTCTAATGGCAGCATTTAATTTTTTATAATCTATACAAACACGCACCCTGTTTGTAGCCTAGTGGGAATAAGCTCATTTTTAGCATTTCTTACCACAGTGATTCCAGATTTCTTTGGTACTACTTGGATCAGGCTTACCTACTTGCTATCAGAAATAGGGTAGATCACCCCCATACTCAATAGCTCCAGTATCTCCCTCTTCACAACTTCCATCATAGGAGGATTCAACCTCCTCTGGGGATTTCTCACTAGATTAGGCCCTTCCTCCATTAAGATTTTATGCATGCAAATGGAGGGGCTAATGCTCTTGATGTCTGCTATAGTCCAACCAATGGTCGTCTTGTGCTCCTTCAATACAAACACCAATTTCTCCTCTTGTTCTTGGGTGAGTGACTTAGCAATTATCACTGGGAGTGTTTCCTTCTCTCCCAAGAATATATACTTGAGATGATCAAGCAATTCCTTCAATTCTAACTCTGGTGCCTGCACAACAGAAGGTTTAGATGTATCCTTAATAACTGGTAGCTCAACATAAGAAACCTCATATCCTTTTGAAGTGGAAGAGAGCTCATACAAGGCTGCTACTATATCATCAATGTCTTCACTCCATGGTTTTCCTTCATCATCCCTCTTCTCTTCTTGAAAATCTAAGTTATGAGTAAATACTATATCAAGAGCATCAAAATGATTAGACTCAAAAGCTACAGAAATTAAAGAATCAAAAGCATCAAAGGAGTTAATCAAACAAGCTGAGTGCACATCACTCGAGTATCTCATAGCCTCAAAAATTTTGAATCTGATCATCTCCCCATCAAATTCCATGGTCAACGTCCCTGAGTGCACATCAATTTTTGTCCATGCAGTATTCAAGAATGGTCTCCCCAACAAAATAGAAGCAGAGTTGGGGGATTTATCGTCCTCCATGTCCAGTGCATAGAAATTTGTCAGAAATATTAGTTCATTCACCTGCACCAACATATCCTCAACAACCTCCTTTGGTATGCGTTAGATATATTTGCTAATTGAATAATAACACCAGTTGGCTCTAAAGGACCTAGATATAAAGATACATAAATGGAGTAAGGCATAATATTTATGGATACACCTAAATCTAACATTACTCTCTCAAACCTTGTGTTACCTATAGTGCATGGTATAGTGAATGTGTTAGGGTCCTTACACTTAGTTAGGAGTGTCTTTTTAATTATGGCTGATACATTCTCTCCCACTCGGACCTTCTCATTACCTTTTAACTTTCTTTTATTAGTGCACAATTCCTTTAAGAACTTAGCATACTTAGGCACTTGCTTAATGCATCTAACAAAGGAATGTTAACTTCCACTCTCCTAAAGGTCTCTAAGATCTCTTTATCTACTTCAACTTTCTTATTCTTAACCAATCTACTAGGGAATGGGGCCTTAGTGGCATACTTAGGAAAGGGTTCAGGAATACTTACCTTTGGAGGCTTAGAGTTTTGACCCTCCTCATTTACCTCCTTAGGCCCTTGATCTTTCTCTTTAGTGACTTATGGATAAGATGTAGATTGATCTAATACCTTTCTACTTCACAATGTGACAACACTAGCATTTTCCCTCAAATTCACTTCCAGTTATGAGGGAAGTCTCCCAGAAAGTTAGCTCTGAACCTTGTTGAGGTCTATGGCTAACTGCCCTACTTGGTTCTGCAGGTTACTGATAGTGGCCCTTGTTTCTTGTTGGAAGCTTTGCATAGTGGCCTTTTGCTCCTACTGAAATTGAATGTTACTAGTGGCCATTTGCCTCATTAACTCTGCCAGAGAGGGCTCAGATTGCCTAAGAGTTAGGGCTTGTTATTGTCTTTAAGGGAAAGGTGATTGCCTTTGTTGAAATCCTGGAGGTCCATAGGCTTGAGGTTGATTCTGGGGTAGCTTTCCATAGCTCAAGTAAAGATGATCCCTCCACCCTGGATTATATGTATTGGAGTAGGGGTTGTAATTTTTGGAAGGTCCAAAATATCCCCCTACAACCTTTTCCTCCTCATTTGTGTCCTCTTGTAGAGTGGGACACATATTAGTAGGATATCCAGAAGAGCAACAAATCCCATAAGTATTTACTAGTGCTTTACCATTATCCATCAGCCGCTGAACCATGGTAGTCAACTAGGCCATTTATTGCTACAAACTGGTCGTTTCTACCTTTTTAACCGCTCTCACTCAAGTGTTATTCCTGATGAAAATTTTTTGAGTGTTTGCGGCCATTCTTAATATCAAGTTCCTAGCCTTTTGAGGAGTCTTATCAACCAAAGCTCGTCCACTAGCAGCATCAATCATGTTGCGGTCCATCACTAGTAAACCCTCAAATACTGAATCAGAAGTTGCTTACTGATTTGATGTTGAGAGCAGCTAGCACATAATTTTTTAAACATCTCCCGATAGTCATGAAGTGACTCCCCATGCCTTTGTTGGATGCCTCAAATTTCTTTTCTAATGGTTGCTACCTTTGAGGCAGGGAAGTATCTATCTAGGAAAGCTCAAGACACGTCTTGCCATGACTGGATGGATTAGGGTGGCAAATAGTATAGCCACTCCTTTGCAGAATCTTTCAGTGAGAATGGAAAAGCTCTCAGCTTGACTTGTTCCACTAGAATTCCCATGGGCTTCATGCTAGAACACACCACATAGATCTCCTTCAAATGCTTATTGGGATCCTCCCTGGCTAATCCAACAAATGCCTCCTCATTTTCAAAAATCTCTATGCACAAAGGTTGTTGGTCCAAGTTTGGAGCACCCAACGCCCTTAGAGTATTTTCTATCATCGCCTCCTCTTCAGATGTCTCAGACCTTGATAGATTTATATGGCGGGAAGCTTCAAAGTTAGCAAGTGTGAATTAGAAATTAAATGGATGGAAGGGGAACTGAGGATTTGGGCTGACTTGATCAATGTAGTTCCTTAAATCCCTCACTTTCTTGTCCAATCCTTCAATAGACATAGACATCTACAAAACAGTCAGAAAGAACTTATTAAAGTATTAAACACTAAAACAAAAATAGAGTGAAAAATAAGAAATAATTTAATAACATAATCAAAAAATTAGTTCCCCAGCAACGACACCAAAATTTGGTGTGATTGCTGGGTTGTGAATAAAATTAAGATCAAAATCAGTTACCAAGTTCCACTAAAAATATAAAAACCTTACAACTAATTACAGTTAGCAAGGGCCGATCCACAGAGAACTAATTCGATTAACACTATAAACCAATTCCTAAATTAAACTCCGAAGAATAATAAATAGAAAAAAGAAGATTTTGTTTGATAAAACCAAGAATAGAAATTCAATCCAAAGCAACAGCAGTAAACACGATTTGAATTACCAATTTAAAAGTATTAGTTAAGAGATGGAATTCACCATTAGATTTATATGATAATGCTAACCTACATATCCTTTATCCCAAATGATCAATTATGTATTTATGCAATTATGAGATTAATTCTCTATTTTCCTTAGGTTTTGGTTAATTTAGCAACTGCTCAAATTAAGCCCTAATCACTAGTTAGCTATAAAGCAACCCCTCTTATATCTAACTAATGATTGCATTAAGATTTAGAAAACTAATCACACTAAGGTCCAATCACACACCTGGATTGAATTACTTAGATTATATGTCTCACTAGTCCTATCATCACTACCGAGCATAGCAATCCTAGTTTTACCACTTTTGAAAGTGGCAAAGAATATAAAGACCTTTATATTAAATTAAGATCAGAAATATATGAATAAAAATATAACTGTATTGATATAAAGAAGTATGTTGGATTCACAAAATCAAAACTAAGGTTTCATCTGCCCTTAACCAAATAAGAAACTTAGCCACACATGGCGAATTCAAAAACAAAAGAAAAACAGAAGAAAAACATCGTCAAGAATACAAGCGCGAAAGAAAACTGAAGATCAGACTAGTTTCCAATCATTTAGGTTAATTGATTGTCGATGGCTTGAACCCGAATCTCCAATCTTTGATCAATTCCCCCTTTCTCTTCTTCTTCAAATTCTCTTTAATTCTTTGGCAGCTTTTATCTCAGACCCCCCTTTTTGGAACCCTAAGCACTCCTATTTATACCTTTAAGCCTATACCTCATCAGTTAGATTCGGAATTAATTTTTTGGGTTGTAGACATGGGCCGTGTTTCATTACATGCCCCCTCCGCCAGTGTCTGAGTTTGTCAACATAATTCACATAGAATTGAACAGACAGAGAGTTACACCCCCCCGGTATTTGGGGACACGAGTTGTATTTTTGATTGAGCTCAGCATTGCGAATCGCTGCATAGAATCATATCCATGGCCCCTATCTGTTTTACCATATTGGTGCTTGTAAGCGGGCTACACATATCGAGGATGGCATGAAATTTATCTGGGTTGGCCTTAATATCACAATTTGTCAACAAGAATCCCAAAAATTTACTAGCCTGTACACCAAAAATGTATTTTTCCAAGTTCAGCCTCATGTTATGTTTCTATGTTTGAGCGAACACCTCTTCCAAATCTTTCACATGGTCTCCGGTCTCTGTAATCTTAACTATCATATTGTCTATATAGACGTCTAGCATCGTACCAATTTGTTCTTCAAAAACTTTGTTCATCATTTGTTAGTAAATTGCTCTTGCATTCTTCAATCCAAGCGGCATGACATGGTAACAATAACTTCCTATCTTGATTATGAATGCGGTCTTGTCTTCGTCCTCCGAGTTCGTGGGAATCTAGTTGTATCCAGAATAGGTGTCCATAAACGAGAGTAGCTAAAATTCGAATGAATTATCTACCAATTTGTCTATGTTGATAAGTGGATGAGGGTCTTTTGAACAAGATTTATTTAAGTATATATAGTCGAGTTAACACACATACGCCACTTCCCATTAAAATTTTTAACTAGGATCACGTTAGAGATCCAGGTGTTATAAGAAACCTCTCTAATAAATCCAGTATGTAGGAGCTCTTTTACCTGCTTCTAAATTACCTCTTGCCTCTCAGGTTCGATTTTCCTCTTTCGTTGCACTACCAGCTTCACATCCTTCATGGTGGAAAGTCGATGGCAAATGAATTCAGGGTCTAGTCCGGGCATATCTACAAACGTGCAGGTGTTCTTCACAAGAAACTCAATTTGTCGGGCTCTTTCCTCCTTATTCAAATGTCCTCCAACCTTGGTCACCTGGTCTGACTTGGAACCAAATTGAAAGGGCTGAAGTTCTCCATCAGGTTGAGGGCACGTACCACAAATCTCTTCACCAACATCCAATTCAGTCAAGAGGACGTTGACGGGGTCTGTAATGACTAAAATCAAATTGTTGCTTTGGTCCATGGTTTGAGGCTTCTTGGCAATCTTCAAGATTTTATTATAGCACTTCCTTGCTATAGCTTGGTCTCCTTTAACCATAACAACCTTATCATCTAGTCGAGAAACTTCATGGCCAAGTAGGGTGTTGAGATAACAACATCGAAAGCATTAAGCGAGGGGTAGCCCAGTATGACATTGTAAGTTGAAGGGCAATCAACCACGAGAAATTTAACATTGAGTGTCTTAAAAAGAAAGCCATTCCCCAAAGTCAAATAAGTCTCTATGCATCCCATCGAGGTGATCTTGTCTCTTGTGAATCCGATTAACTCTCTAGTATATGGGGTTAACTCCTTCTTTGATAGTCCCAGCTTTTCATATAAATCTAAGAATATGATGTCAGTCAATCTCCCTTGGTCAACAAATATACAAAAGACTTCAGCATTAGTTATTATTCCTAAGATTACCATGGGATCATCATGATCCAAGATAGTTCATCTGTAATCCTCATTAGTAAACAAAATAAGTGGGGTCTTTCTTGCTCCGCTATCTAACTTTGATCTTGAGAGAGCACACTCAATACAGCCCTGAGTGCTTTTCTCCTTGCATTTCTTAACTCATCGCCACTCGTGAAGCCCCCCGAGATAGTGTTGATTGTCCAGGTTACTTCGGTGTGACAGCAGTCGTTATCCGGATCATTGTCCTAGGATTATGCCCTTTCTTGGTTCTGGGCATTACCCCAGGATTAGCTTGCGCCAGAACTTTCATTCCCCGCAGGTAAGCTTCTTCTCTGGTACGGTGGAGTTGGGCTTCTCTGAGGGTTGTAGCTCTGTTTCCTATAATTTTGTCCCCCCCTCTGATTGTTATTCGAAGATTGACGCACATAATAGCCCAAGCGGCTATCTCGAATCAAAGACTCAATGACATCTTGAAGGTTGATATAATCTTCGGTATTATTCCCATGACCTTCATGCCACGCACAATGTTTAGACTTATCCTTTTGCGTATATTTTCTCAATGGGAAGGTTTTTACATGTCCCTGAACTCCCTGTTCATCAGTTCCTGATAAATTTGAGTCTAAGGTGTGTTGAGGGGGGTGTAGCTCTCATACTTTCCCTTCAGAGGTAACCTCGAGTTCCAGCTTTATTAGTTGGGTTGTCCCGACTTAGGTTTGACATCTCCTCCTTTCTTGAGATGCTTCCTAGCCTAAAAAATGTCTTTCACATTGATGTACTTGTCTGCTCTAGTATAGAACTTGTCCATAGTCTTGGGTTCCTTTTTAGTAAGAAAAAAAGATAGCGGCCCAGGGCAGAGTCCTTCCCTTATGTAATGTATTCTGAGTTTTTCATTCCAGTCACAGATATTTACTATTTCTTTATTGAACTGGGAAGTCTTTAGTAGTGGCGAAGTGTAACAAAAATGACAAGTCTTCTCAGTTAATAATGGATTTAGGAGTTAAAATGGTGAACCATCTCAAGGTGACTTTTTCCAAAGAAAGAGGAAAAGGGCGGCACATGAGTAGATCATCTCCTCCAACGAATAGGAGAGTAGAAACATAAGCATCTAAGTACTCTCGAGGGTTCGTGGTCCCAACATAGGTTTCAATATTTGTTGGATATTTGAAATACCTAGGGATCTCATAGGCCATCAGTTTGTCAAAGAAAGGTTGGTTTTGTGTAACCGAATTTCTCACTCCTTGATCTTGCTCTTTGTTTCCCAAACTAGGATTTTAGCTCTCTAACAGGGTTCCATAATCTTGAAATACTCCAGATGATGTACCCTATCTTAGGATGGGTCCTTTCAGTTTTTTGATGTCTGTTTGGAATTCAGTTCTCGCCTTCTTTCTGCTGGTTGATAGCTCTCTCCAAGTTATGAATACATTCATCCTAGAGTCTAACAAGAGATATGAGTTCTTCTCTGGATAGCTCTAGGAGACTGGATTTGCTCTGGCGAGACCAAACTTCATCATTATCCATTTGTGCTCCTAAGCATTGCGACGTCAATTCCCACTGTCTAGTATCTCAAGAAGGTGCTCCTTGCGAACAAAGTCACTGCCTCACCGGAACTCTCCATGACGAAGGAGAGATATTTTCACTCGTACAAGAAGTCTCTGCCTCTTCCTATCAAGGTTCTGATTGGGCTACGACTAGTTCCTAGACCAGCTCTTGAACTGGTGCGAATGCAGGTAGGTGGTGGCTAGAATAGGGTTAGTTCTTGGTGGCAGAGATGTGATTTCGCCTTATAATGACCATGATGGTGAATTATGGGAATGGATGCTTATCGTTTCCCATAAATGGCACCAATGTTCCAAATAGGTTTCAGAGAATCACTTGAATAAGGTTGAAGAAGGTGGATTCCTCCATAGCACAGTGACAGCAATGGTGGTGCAAGGGGTGGGTACCTGCAAAAGGCATTCTGACGCTCAAGTTAGACCGTGCACAAGGTGGGTAGTGTTTTGAATTAGATGCATACATTTGCTACCTTATGTAATATTTATAGGAGCGTCTTAGTTTATAAGAATCATATTTAAATCTGCATTAAATGTTGTTAATTAGGATAAGAGTCTAAAAAGATTGTTATATCTTATAATTATCTCCTTTATTTATGAGGGATATAATTGATTCTTTTATTTATAATGGATTCTATTAGAGATTTACTCCTCATATATAACTAGATTTACTTATCTAATAGCATGTATGAATATCTGAGATTCAATTCTCTTTTTTTAAGACTATTTAATTATTTTATTTGAGATTTTAGCCAATATTTATTTTTAATTTTTCCTATCTTTTCATAAGAAGATCGTCAAAAATCAATGTTGATAAAGTGAAAGTTTACTTATATAGAACTATCTTAAAAATAAATTTGCATATGGTAAGATGGATTGAAAGTAAATTAGTAAAAAGTTATGAAAGAAAGTGACTATTTTTTAAAAAAATTTCTCTTGCTTTGTTTGAGAGGCAAACAACATGTTGGCATATATCTTCGGAAACCAACTTTTTTGCATGGACAGTTATATGTTGTAATCTCAAAAGTTAACAGCAGAAGTGGTTTGAAGATATACTTGTAACGTCCCGAGACTGCCTGTAGGATCGATAAGTGTCCCCACAAACTAACATGAATCTTTTCAGCGTGCTTTGTCCTCACTCACACGCATCCTAGGAAACTTCCTAGGAAGTAACCCATCTCACAAGTGCTCCAAGTCAAGCACGCTTAACTATGGAGTATTTATGTTCTTGGCTTTCGAAAAGAAGATGCATCTTGTTGATATGGGTGGTGCTAATCAATTCCTTTAAGTCATCCTCAACTATGCAGTTGATGATCACATATTTGATACATTAATAAGCCTTCATTTTTAGTCATTTACACTCTCCATGTACTTAATTGATTGATTTTGATTATGTTTTGTAAGTTTGGACTCAAATTGGACTTAATTGAATTTTTCAGCATAGTTTACGTCTTACGTTGTTTCTGTATTTGGACTATATCTTGGGATGTAGGTGATCAAATGAGGTGCATCTGATGGAATTTTAAAGACAAGAAAGAGTTCTATAACTTTTATGAGACCTCAAAGGCCCAATCACACGGGTAGATAACTTAAATTGGGGTTGAAGCAAGAACTAGAGTGTTGTTCCTGACAGCTTGACCTATATGTACTGTTCATGCTATTTTTTGGGCTAGAAGTTGTCAAATAGGATGATATTTTGATTCTGAATAGTTGAGACCTATATCTACAACTTTCATGTTGAACACTTTTCTAGAATCGGAGGCCTAATGGGTGATATTGGGCTTGCAAGTCAGAACAGAGGAGCTGTGACTGGGCCTGAGCAGTGTGCAGTAATTTGAACATATCTGGAGTTATAGAAATGATATTGGACTCAAACTAAATCCATTTGAAAACTAAGATCCAAGCCTACAACTTTGATGAAGATCATATTTGCTTATTCTGACGTATTCAATGACTTCAGAGCTAAATGATTTCGGAGATAAGGAATCTCCATAATTTTCCACTCACCAAAAGTCATTTGGCATTTTCCACTCATTTTCCACTCATCCACTCACTAATGACTCAACCCCCTTGTCATTTTATATCTCTAATCCTCTATAAAATGGGGCCTTAGCAGATCATTGAGGGTGTTAGGTGTTAGTTACTAAAATAATGTCATTTTGTTACTAGGTTTTCTTATAGTAATTTTCCTTTGTTCTAAATTAAAGTCATGTTCTTCTTCTTCTTCTTCTCTCTTTCTTTCTTCTTATCTATGAGTAACTAAGTTTTATTTTATTTAGGTGAAAGGGTGAAGCTCTTGGTAATAAAATAAGTTTAGATTTATTCTTCTCTTGTGCTTAAATGATTTATATTTTCTAGTAACCATTATACGTATTATAATTTGTTTTTTATAATTTAGAAACCATCTTTGTAAAGAGGAGTTCTTGATTTGTTGTAGATAAAATATTAGCACAATGAATGCTTTAACCCATTTATAAGTGGTGGCAATATTTTTAGGAAATATAATATAATTACGTATATTATTTTAAATGGACTTTTAATGTTGTATTTTCCGATTGGAACCTCCATGTTGCGAGGATTCTAATTGAGTTATAAAAAGAATTAATCTTACCTTTACTTTTTTTACCAAGAGTGAATCTTTTTACCCAAGTAAATAATTTTAATCGTAGTAACAAAATATTTACTTCACCTTAATCTTCAACAATTTCCTGTGGATCGACCTCGGACTCACCGAGAAATTTATTACTTGAGACAACCTGCACTTGGGTTTGCAAATGCGACAATTAAAAAGTGTGTATCAGCAGTCCTATACTTGCACAGTCTCTGAATCCCTCTCTTTCCGGTGTGTATTAAGTTCATTCATGTGTCCCTCTGCCTTGAAGCCTTCCAAGAGCCGCTCTTTGTTTGTGCTTCATCTTTTTGCACTGGCGGCTACTCTTAGCCCTCGTCGGCCCCGGGTGTCACATACCCACCAGCTTCTACATGGTTCGTCCCCGAACCACACCGTACTAGGAGAGGTCCCGCTCTGATACCATTTGTAACATCCTGAGACTACCTGCAAGATCGATGAGTATCCCCACAAACCAACACGAGTCTTTTCAGTGTGCTTTGTCCTCACTCACACGCATCTTAAGAAACTTCCCAAGAGGTCACTCATCCCACAAGTTCTCCAAGTCAAACACGCTTAACTATGGAGTACTTAGCTTTCGAAAAGAAGATGCATCTTGTTGATATAGGTGGTGCTAATTAATTCCTTTAAGTTATCCTTAACTATGCAGTCCCATACTTGCACAGTCTCTGAATTCCTCTCATTCTGGTGTGTATTCAGTTCATTCATGTGTCCCTCCGCCTATAAGCCTACCAGGAGCCGCTCCTTGTCCGTGCTTCATCTTTTTGCACCGACGACCACTCTTTGCCCTCGTCGACCCCAACTGTCATAATACTTATATATGATAACAATTGACACATTTCAAACTCTACTAGAAATGTAGTTTATACAAAATTCTTATAGAATTTGAGGCTAAATAAGTTTTTTACACTTCCTTTAACTTATATGAAAGATTTGATGGATTTATTAGAAAAAATATTAGAGAAAACATTATTCATTATGCATAATTTCATACAATATGAAATAATAATAATTTGATAAAGCTTAGAAAGGAGTCTATATTTACGTATTTCAATTAATAATCTTCTTTGTTATTAGGCACTCATATGCTATGAACAACTGAGATTCTATAAATGTTACGTGGAGTATTTTTATAATCTAAAAACATGTAAAAAGAATAATGTATGAAAGTTTATTTTGGTCGAAAGGTCAAAAGAAATTCCAACAAACAAATAATTATTTATCAAATGAAAATGGGCTCAGGGTTATGTGGTAATCTCGCAGGTTTTGAAAATTTAACTTGAAATAAACAACAGGAATTTGTAAAAGAAAAGTTTAGAAAAGCAAGTTTTAAAGAATTTAAAGAAAATAAAGAAACTAAAGCAGAAAATTAAAGTGCAGAAAGTTTAAGGAAAGCAGTAAAAGAAAGCATGTAAAAGTGTAACGAAATGTAAATAAATTTAAAGAACAAGACTAAAAAGTAAAGGAAATTAAAAGAACATTTGCATTAATTTAAATGACTGGAAACGAAAAGGGAAGGCATACTTGGATCAAAATCCGTTAATCTGCTCGGGTGAGATTTTAGGATTATGTATCAGCAAATAACCTCCTTTTTACATTGTGAATGCTGATATTTATAGATAAATTACAAAAATAACTGACATCTTAGGATTTTGACACATACATGGCAGTTACGCCACTAAAACTTCCCTAATTTCCTGACATAACCAACTTCCAACCATTTTAACATTCTTCGTCGGTTCAATCTCTTAAAAATGCAACCCCTCTGTCGGATTAAACTACTTGTCCGACGTCAATATTTAGTGACTGCATTGAGTCTTCTAATTATTCGGCATTTCCGTCAGCTCAATACTTAGAAGATTTTTCCAACATCACCATCTAGCCGTCAAATAGCCAAATTGTTTATTTTCACTCCCAACATATGCCCCCCAAAATTTTTCTTTCGACACTGACAGGAGGAAGATAAATTTTAATTCAATTTCAACCATATCCCTTTCTTTTCTTTTTTCTTTTTTTTAATCAAAGTTTTTTCAAATGGAAAGTTTTTTTTTATTTAAAATCCTTCCATAAATATCTGGACAGTCACAGCTAAACTTATCATTGCAGAAATTAAATAACTGTTCCTAATAAATAGGAATCATAATTACCCTTATTTTCACAGAAAATAGCTTTTTCAAATTCACACGTTTCTTCACTATTGACTATCTTTAACCTTTTTTACTGTTCACCACCTTCGACCTCATTTCTGCATATTCTCTACAAATTTCTGCCTCCTTTCATGGCTTCCAACTTTCAATCTCTTAGCACATCAACAGTAGATTTAGGAAATCACGCCATTGTTCAAGACCTAACTCTACAGAAATCTGAGCTTTGGCACCTCTCAAAGGTAATTCTTCCTATTAACGATTCTTCACTTTCTTTAGACCCTCCAACTACTTTCTTGGGCCCAGTTTTGCCCAAGGAGTTCATTACTGACAAAATACACTCCTTCTTCCCTTGTAAAAATTCTCTAGAAGTTATCTTGGCTTCCCTTCCTTCTATCCCTATCAGCTATTTTGGTAAGTCTGAAAGGCTCTTCAGAACTCCCCTTACCCATATTAATGGGTATCTTGAACGACTTGATAGAGTTCAAGCTTCTAAAGAAAGCTTATGGAGGGAAATAGGGATCTTTGATTGTATCCAACTCTCTCGTTATCCCATAAAAATGGATTCTTGCATGTTAGGTGCTTCATTTTTCTTCTGGAACAAAACCACCAATTCCTTCCAATTCCCCTATGACATGATGGGTCCTACGCTTTTCGACGTAGCTGCCATAACTGGTCTTCGACCAGATGGGGAGATCATCACACCTGTCCTTCAACCTTCAAATACTATTTATGTCTACTCGAAAGCCCCAACTTCTTTTTCAGGCTTCATCAATTTCTACCTTCTTGAAGCTGGTCCTGTAACCGATGAAGAACACGTAGCTTTCCTTCTTCTTTGCCTATTAGCTTATGCTGTAGGGTCTAGGTCGGTCCAGGTATCCAAATCTTTTCTTCAGCTTGCTAACCTCTTTCATGAAGGTCGATAATTAGCTCTTAATCAATTTCTCCTTACCAACCTCTACCTGAGCATAGGTGAAATTATCTAAAGCATTAGATCTCAAGTAAAGAAAACCAATTCTGGTGGCCTAATATGGCTACTCTAGCTTTAGTTAAATGCCATATTAAGAGACTATTTAGTTGACACTTCTCCCCTGATAATTTCTCTTGCTACTTATGGCATAAAGCTTTGCCATGTAAAACATGAGAAAATCCACAAACAAAACTTCAAAAATTTCATGCACTTTTTCAGTATTTTTCATTCCATCTCTTTCAGTACTGAAGACATATATTTTGCTCCCTTTATCGACCGTTCCTTTGGTCCAGAATGGTTTACCCGACCAATTCTTTCCAATGACCCTTCTACTCAAGCCGATAATATTTCTATTTGTTCCAACTTTCTCTGTCGGCAAATCCTGGTTGCTGGTCTTCCTGGTACGATAGACAAATCCTTAGAGTTATGTCTACCAAATATGGTAGTTTGACAGCTAGGATTTTGTCAAGCCATTCCAGCACCATTTTCTCATAAAGCCAAGGAACATCTCATCAACAGCCATCTACAAAACATGTTAGACCTTGTACGAGTGGCCTCAAGGAATAAGAGGCACAAATAACATTTCAAGATTTCTGCATTTACTCCTTATAGAGGAGTCTCCAAGGATTTTGTCGAATGGTGGACTAAATACTATAGTCTCTACCATGTCGATATTGAAATCTATCGAAGCCGTATCATTGAAACATTGGTTCCTGTGCAGGGTCAGGATCCTTCGGCAAAGACCAAAGGTAAGCATATTCAAGACATCAAAGCTTTTGAAAAATACTACAAAATCAAATGGGACTTTAGGTTTCCTAGCTTAATTGTTCGACACTGTGAGGAAGTCGTGGCCAAATTGAAACAAGCACATAAGGAAAAATACTCCACTAACTTTCTTTCAGTTTCCATTAAAAACCCTTTAGCACGGCTTGAACCTTTTCAAATTCCTTTTCCAAAACCAGTTCTTCTTCCTTGTGCTCTTTTTGGTTTGGCCGACGAATTCTCAGATAAACCTACAAGGGCTGGTAATTTTCCTATTTCAGATAGAATCTATTCTGCGAGTAATATCTTTCTTACAAGAACTCCAGAAGTCAAGTTTACTCGTCAGTTTGCCTTGTCATATGAACAATTTGCCAGGAATACCCGGGTCATCACTAAAATACCTGAAGGTATATTTTATTTTTATATTCTGATATTTTGATTCTTTGTCCCATCTACTAAGTATATTTTCTTTCTTACAGCACTCCCTTTGAAAAGACCCTTGGAGTACAAGCAGCCTCAAGAAGATGATGAGGAGGAAGAAGAGGAAGCCATTTCTTCAAAAAAGAAGAAAAGCAAAAAGACTCAAAATTCTCCCATTCCTAAGGCTCTAAAAGCCAAATCGACCGCACCAATTTCTACAAAAAAACTCCTCGAAACATGGTGCTGCTGCAAAACCTCCAAAACCAAAAACCCTAAAGGTATACATACTTTTCTGACTAATCCTCAAAACTTGGTTTCTAAACTTGCTCAAGTTTAATTTGATGTCGAATACAGATTGGTGAATCTACCCCTATCACTTCTGCTGCACTTGTCGAGTCTTCAATCACATCTCCTGAACATCCTCTAAAGGTATACCTTATACTATTATATTTCTCCATCATTTGGTTAAATCTTACCTTGGCTTTACCTTTGCAGAAGAAAAAGAAAAAGATTCAATCTACAAGTTCCACTTTGAAGCCTACTGTCGAATTGGAGATAGAAACCATCTCTCTTTCATCCAAGGTAATATTTTAATCGACATACTTCTTTCCCTCAAATCTCAACTCTTACCATTCATCCAATATCTATTCTTATCAAATTCAGGATCCGGAGGTTGAACAATCTACTGATCATCCTCTATAACCTGTTGTCGAACCAAGAGTTGAAGAGCCAATTCGATAATCTCCCGAGGTAATGTATCTTACCAAACTCAACTATTTTCAAAATGTTATTTATTCTGAAATCTCCGCTGTTTATCTCTAGGATTCAGCAAACTTGGTTATATCCAATAGCCCACAAAGGCTAGGAACCAAGAATCCTCCAGAATCCCAAACTTCTCTGGCCCTTGCAACACCTGCTGTTTCTTCACCACTTCCGACAGAAACTCAGACTATCGAAGTCTTAGAAAAAACTCCAATCCCCCCAGGCATTGAGAGTTCCTCTCATTCAGACAAAGCCAATCCTGTCTAAATTCTCTCAGAAGAATTCGACATGGATACTCTAATGGCAGAATTTGCCCTAATTGATCCACCTTCATCTCCTCCAGCCAACTTAATTATTTCTGTGCTAGAATATACTGAAGACATGGAGGCAGATTTAGACGAGTTCATAACAATGTTGTCAGGTGGCCACAGAAGTTCTCCTCAATCAGCCCGTTCTTTGACACAGCTTGGACAAGGCTCTAGTGATTCTCATATCACTGGACTCTTAATCGAATTGAAAATTGCCTTCACCTATTCTTTCGAGCACTTGATTTCTGATCAACCCATTCAAGAAAGAATGGTGGCAATTGTAACTGAACTTGAACCTCTTGCTCAACAATTACCAATAACCAGTCGAGCTCTTCTTATGACTGTTAAAGAATTTTTCAAAGCTTAATAGCAAAAATGCCTATTATTTGTCGAGTCATTCCTACTTATACAAAAGAAATTCAAGAAAAGTCTAGAATTTTGAAGTAGTTGATAGACGCAAAGAGTGAAAATGCAAACTTTAAAGGAAAATCTGGTAAAAGGAAAAACCAAATAGGTAGAGCTCGACAAGGAGATTGAAGACTTGGAGAAGAAACTTGAAGCAGCCCATCGTCGAGAACAAAAACTTCAAACAACATTGCAACAAGGGGCCGCTAGGCAACAAAGTATTGCTAATAATACCAAACAATGGGCTGTCGAAGCCAAGGCTGTGTTGGCAAAAATAAATTTCCTTGAAGCGGAATATCAAACTGCCTGTTCTGACAAGCAATCTTTAGAAGATTCTTGGGGGTTCTTCAAAAATTCTAAGTGTAACTTTTCTTTCATTTTTAACTAATTGTTGATTAATTCTTTTGTAAAATTTTAGTAATATCAAGTTGTAACATCTGTCTAGCATTCTTATTTTGACAATGTAACTTGTAATCGCCAAACACATGAACAAAGACTTCATTTTTGTCAATTTTTACTTCACATATTATCGCTCTATATAACTTTAAATATTTGCCATTAATCGACTTAATTCTTAAACCAGAATTAATTTTGACAAGCACATAAGCATTTCCTGAAAACTCTTGAGTCACTTTAAATGGTCCTTCCCACTTTGGGGACCATTTTCCATATTCTTGACAATTTCTATCCATGGGCAAAATTACCTTCCAAACCAAATCATTGACCTTAAAATATTTGTATTTAATTCGACTATCATAAAATTTAGTAATTCTTTCTTTTTGTCGAATCAAATTCTCCAAAGCAATTAATCTTTCATCACTCAATTCATTTAATTCATCAAACATTAAGTCCCAGTAATGTTCAACTGGTAACTCATCTTGTTTTTGAATACGAACTGATTGAAGATTAATTTCGACGGGCAATACTACATCATGACCATATACCAATTTGTATGGTGATGTGCCCGTCGCTTCTCTTGGTAAGTTTCTATACGCCCATAATACTTGATTAAGAGTATTATGTCAATTCCTAGGCTATCGACCAATATATTTTTTAATCAGATTTATGATTATTTTATTCATGGCCTCTACCTGCCATTTGCCTGGGCATAATATGGCGTCGACGTGACCATTTTAATTTTCCTTGAACTGGCATATTCGACAACTTTCTTTCCAATCAATACTGATCCTTAGTCGGTTGTCAAAGTTTGCGGTATTCCAAACCGACAAACTATATTATCTTCAATAAAGTTAATCACATCCTGTTGGGTTACATCCTTCAAGGCTACAGCCTCAACCCATTTGGTGAAGTAATTAACTCCTACTAGAATATATTTGTGTCCCTTCGACGAGACAGGATGAATTTGGCCAATTAAATCCAAAGCCCACCTTCTGAAAGGCCAAGGTTTAATTAAAGCATGTAACTCACTAGCTGGAATATTTTGTATATGGTCATGTCTTTGACATTCTTCACAAGACTTAGCAAACATTATATAATTCCTAACCAATGTAGGCCAATAATACCTTTGACATCAAATAACCCATTTCATCTTTTCACCTGCCTGATGAGCTCCACAAATTCCTTCGTGGACTTCTGCCAAGGCAATATAAGCCTCTGCTTCACTCAGGCAAACCTCTAAATTTCCATTGACAGACTTTCTATACAAGGCTCCCCCTAATACTACAAATTTCGACTCTTTGTACTTGAGCTTTCTATCCACATCTTGACTTGGATTTTCCAAATAACTTAGTATTGGTTGTCTCCAGTCATTAATTATCGACATATCATTTTGCAGTATATCTCTTTCTTCTAATGGATATAAAAGTTCCCTTATTTCCATTAGATTTGTAAGAACCTTGGATGAAATTCTATACCTAGAGGCTACTTGTGCTAATTCATTAGCTTCCTCATTTAAACCTCTAGAAATGTGTTTGACAGTTACTTCATCGAATTGCTTCATTAGCTTACTCGCCATAATATAATATTTTATTAGATTTTCACTAACACATTTATATTCTTGGGCAAGTTGTTTAATGAATAACTGTGAATTACCAAAAATATGCACACTATGTGCTTTCATTTCTACTAATATTTCTAATCCAATAATTAAGGCTTCATATTCAGCCTCATTGTTGGAGCAGGTATACTTAAGTTCAAACATAAACTTAGTTGGAGTACCTTGAGGAGAAACAATTAAAATCCTCACTCCAATTCCATTCTGATGCCTTGAACCATCAAAATATAAACACCAAGGTTTTAAACCGACAACATTTATGTTATCCATATCCAAATAAGGGTGGTCGACCAAGAAGTCAGCAATTACTTGGCCTTTCACCGCTCTCATTGGAACATATTGTAAAGAAAATTTTGACAAAGCAATAGTCCATTTTCCAATACGTCCATTTAACACTGATTTTGATAACATATATTTTATTACATCAGTTTTTGACATAACCAGTATATTACAAGGCATTATATAATATTTAAGTTTAGTACATGAGAAATACAATGCTAAACAAAGTTTTTCTATTACACTATATCTTCTCTCTGCATCATTTAAAACTCGACTAAGATAATACACAGCTCTTTTGACGTTATTTTCATCTTCTTGAGCCAGCATACTTCCTATGGTTTCTTCTGATGCTGATATATACAACTTCAACGATCGTCGAGGCACTGGAGACATCATGACCGGTAGATTTATCAAATACTGCTTTATCTAGTCAAAGGCTTCTTGGTGGTAAGGTTCCCACACAAAATCTTGTTCAACCTTCAACTTGATCAATGGAGCAAAAACTCTGGTTCTTCCCGATAAATTGGATATGAATCTTCTCAGGAAATTAACTTATCCTAAAAAAGACTGCAATTCCTTTTTGTTTGTCGGCGGTGCGGCCTCTAAAACTGCCTTGGCTTTATTCTTGTCCACTTCAATACCTTTTTTATGGACTAAGAAACCCAAGAATTTAGCAGCCGACACTCCAAAACCTTATTTTTCTAGATTCATCTTAAGGTCAGATCCCGTCGAATGTCATGGCTTTCCTTTGTTTCCGACTTGACAATAACATCATCGATGTAAACTTCCATAAATTTTCTGATGACATCATGGAAAATTGTGTTCATTACTCTCTGATAAGTGGCCCCCGCATTCTTTAAACCGAAAGGCATCACTACCCATTCATATGTCCCAATGGCTCCAGGACATCTGAAGGTAGTTTTCGACACATCCTCCTTGGCTATAAAAATTTGATTATAACCTGCATGACCATCCATAAAACTTAACAATTCATGTCCAGATTGTTATCAACTTTCCGCAATATAGGATACTCATCTTTAGGTGTGGCAGTGTTCAAATTTCTAAAATCTACACATATTCTTAACTTGCCATTTTTCTTGACTACAGGAACAATATTAGAAAGCCATTCGACATAGCTAGTTGTTCTGATAAATTTGGCTTTGAGCAATCTTTCGACTTCTTCTTTTATCTTTAAAAAGATCACCTCAGGTACAAATTTCCTATTGGCTTACTGGACAGGTCTGCATCCTTCTTTCAAAGGCAATCTGTGCTCGACAAGATCTCTACTCAATCCAGGTATTTCATCATAATCCCAGGAAAAACAATCTTTATATTCCATAATTAACTTGACAAGCTTTTCTTTAAACTCCTCTAGCAGAAATGAACTCACAAATATAGGCCTCCTGTCTGTTTCAGTGCCCAAGTTTATTTCTTCCAAACGATCTTCCACTTCCACATTTTGCTTTTCATCGAGCCTTTTTTCAAACCCTAAAGGACCATCATCAATTACACAATCTGACAGCATACTTTCAGCAGTGTATAGTGCTTTGTCGACCAAATAAGCTGACAGTCTTTCTGATAGATCTTTAACACTCATAACTGGTGCCTGGCCGATCTCCTTCGGCCTTCTTCACTAATTGAATGCCAAACTGGTCCATCAAGCAAACTTCGAGTACCTCTTTGTTAATGACCCTATCACTAGCTGAGATTGGCTTGACGTTTGGAGCATATATTTTAAAATCGATGCGAAGTTGTTATAGATAACAAGGACTATCATCTGCCTCTATTATTTCTACTTGATCATCTTCATTTCAAAGAATAAGTTTTTAATGAACCATCGATGGTATTGCCCCGACAACATGTATCCAGTCTCTCCCTAGCAAAAGATTGTAACTTGACTTTGTCGGAATAACCACGAATAATGTCGGCCTTGCAATAAATCTGACTTGTACCTTCAACATCACAACTCCGTCTAACGGGGAGGTTTTACCACTGAAATCAGCGACAATCATATTGGTCGACATCAAATCGGAGTCACATTTCCCAAGTTTCTTGAGCATCGCCCTTGGGATCAAATTAATAGTTGCCCCCCCTGGTCTATCAAAACTCTATTAGTGGGCTTTCCTTCTAATAGAGCCTTAACATGTAATGGTCGTAGATGAGCCTTCTACTCTTCAGTTGGTTTCTTAAGCTATGCTGTGTTATCAAACACTATTACCATGTTGTCTTGAAAAAGAAGCCAGTGATCATCCAAGTCATCCAGATCTTCTTCGTTTTCCCCAGTGTATTCAATCTCATGATATCCTTCAAATTCTGTAGGCAACACTGAAATTAAATTTACACTCATTTACTTCAAGAATTCTTCCTCATCAAACAGCTCTTCATCACTTCTATATCTTCCAATTCTGAAGTAATCTTCCGACGACAAGTTAGTATCCATAGCCATTAGAATGTCTTCCAAATTGTCATCCAAGTTGATGTCCATGTCGAATTGCTCATCATCACCAAGGCCTAAAAGATCCTCTGGATCATTTAAGGCCTCAATAACTTTATCAGTCATTAAGTCCATATCTTGGCAATCAGGCTTTGCCAATCTTTCTCTTTCTTTATTTACGTCGAGCACTTTTTTCCTCTGCTCAACATCTTAATCAGGATCTTCTAGCACTTTCTTGATTTCTTCTTTTGACTTAACCATTTCCTTATCTTTCTTGACTGGTACATTATTTTTCCTTACCTCTTCTTCTGCTGTTATTAATCCAATTGGCCATTTTCTCTTGGTTTTGTTTAGAACAGGCATTTGGACTTGCTTACCCCTTTTTATATCTTCTAACTTTTCCTGTCGAAGCTTATCATTCATGTCAAACTGACTAACTGCATTTGTTGTCTGCTCCTTTGGAAGCGACCTCCCTGTATTTATGAATTCTTTTGTAACAATACTTCTCAACTTCCTACCATCTTCATTCTGATTCTGATTTGATACTAGCTTGTTTTTGACCACCAGACAACCTGTTTCTGTGGGCTGTTCTTTGATCATTAATCCTTCAGCCATGTCCCTCTTCTTTTGTGCTTGTCTTAATCTCTGCAATCTCCTTTTCTTACTTTTCGACATTGGAAATGATTTTGACGGCCCTGCTACATCCTGGCCAATCATAATTTTACCTTGATCAATTCTACCATTTCTATAATCTTCATTCCAAAATGGTCGATCTCTTTGAAATTTATTCTTCTTGGCAGCCACGTTTCGTCAAAAATACATGCGACTTACCATTATAGAATTTTTTAGCCACCTGTCCATAGCAACATTGGCAGGTGGCACTCTAGTTTTAACTGGCCCGACATAACCTCTGCTTCCCACAGGCTCATGTGGTTCCACTAACCAGTCATTCATGTTAGACCTAGGCGTATAGACTGGACTTGGCCTTGGAGCATAAAAAGGCTTTTGTGGTCTCTAGATTTGCTTGTCGAAAACCTTCTTCTTACCTTGTGGGATACTCAATTATTCTTCAGCAGCTTTCTTTGCAGTAATTTCATAATAAACTGCATTACACTTTGGCATAATCTTACATTGCCCCTTTCTTTCTTTCTCTCAAGAAATGCTTCAAGAGATTCTTCTGGTTTCGGATAGATGTCGAGTGCATCCTCTGTGTCGACGTTGAACCCTTGCAAATTCCTTACATTGAGCATCCCAACATTCAAAGGAACTTGCTATTCAACACAAGATACTCCAGCCTAAAATGGATCTGAATATACCTTCATATCTGCTTTAGGCTTATCGACAAATTTCAAATGCCCATCCATTATTGTTTTTTGGATTATGTCTCTGAAACGAACACATTCATTAGTAACATGACTGAAATTATTATGAAACTTACAATACTTTTGGTTTTTTATTTCATCAAATTTTAACAACCTATGACCTTCCGATAACTTAATTTGTTTATATTTTAGTAGTAAATCAAAGATTTTGTCGGCTTTTGTTACGTCGAATGTATAAGTTTTTCTATTGACATAACCTATTTTCTCCTTATTTCTTGTAGGTTGTAGAGCCTGACAAACATAAGGGAGACCATTCTGAAGTTTAGCAATGTTAACTTGGAACTCATAATTGCTATCTTCAGTTTCATTGTCGGATTCGTTTAATCCGATAAATGCCACCTTCTCTCTTTTAAGAAATCTTTTTTGTTTTTGAATTTTTCAACTTTCAGTTGCTCTATTTGCCTAACATTCTCACTTAATTGGGCAAGATTAACTAAATGTTGATTCACTAATTTCTTCCTTATGTAATAATCTAAGCCTCCTGCAGCTATCTTTACTATTTTGACCTCAGGTATAGGAGTAAAACATCTACTCCTCATTTGTTGAAACCTAGCAAGATAATCATCCACAGTTTCATTGTACATTCTTTTAATATTAAAGAGATCTGTAAGTCCCACCTTCAAATCTCCTCTAAAGAATTGATCATGAAAATTTCTTTCCAACTGAGCCCAGGAATGGACTGAGTTTGGTCTCAATGTCGAGAACCAAGAAAAAGCATTTTTTTGTAAGGGAACTTTGGAAGAATATCATTTTAAGGCCTTTAGTAGTGGCCAACTCCCCTATTTCTATTGTATACCGTGTAATATGTTCGACGGTCGATTCCCCTCTCTCTCCTGCAAACTTAAAACGTTTAGGAATTTTAATTCCTTTGGGCAACTCTGCTTGTTGCACCTATTCAGGAAATGCTGAAACAAAATAAGGTTGGTTGGCATATCCAACATTAAACCCAAACCTATTCAACACTTGTTCCACTACTTGATTTATATTTTGTTCAGCCAATTGGTGCCCCCCAAGATTCTATCGAAACAATCTCATGGCTACATAATTTCTAACCATTTGATCCTCATCACCTCGACGAAGCATTTGGACATTACCATATTCCAAACGTGGCTAATCATTTTGCCTAAGTTGATCTAAGTTTTGTTAATTTTTCTCGACATTTGCCTGTGGTGTAACCATTTCTCTATTTACCCCAGGCTGGGTTCCTTGAGCATTTTCATTGGCCAATTCACCTATTCCTAAGGCTTGGTTTAACCTTGCTATTTGCTGAGCCAATGCGCTACAAACATTATTTGTATTTTCCATGATTGGCGTAATCACAGCACCCATTTGCTGAGTAAACATATGCACCATTTCATGGTTGCTTTCATCCATTTGTTGTCGAAAGCTAGACAAAGAATTCATAGTTGGCACTGTTATACTTTGGGGATTGTCTCTCGATATATTTGGGAAACTGGTCCCAAATTCAATCTCTCCTGTCGAAAGAGGGTTGGATTGCTTGTACCTGCAACCCCTACGCCTTGGCCATTAAAACTTGCTAAGGCCGAACTTATCTGTGTTTAGCCTTGTGAAGCTACTGATTGGCCGACAATATTGGCCAAAGTGGAGCCAAGTCCCATTTGTGCCATCATAGGGGGAACATAATTAGGTGGCAACCCATATTAGGGCACAAACCTTGAATTTGAATTTATTATGCTTTGGTTACTTAGCTAACTCGGCGATGGCTGAGTCATTCCAGGCAACACATGTTCTACTACTTGATTACTCCGGAGAGCAACCATTGTTATAGGATCATCCACCAGACCAGTACTAGCAATGGTCGAGGGTGGCACAGTAACGGCTGTCGAAGGTATATCCGACGCCTGGCTACTTACATTACTCATGGTTTGCGTATTTTGAGAAGAGTAGATAAATCTTCCACTTTTAAATGCATAAAACCATTTCTTGTTGACACTACGAGTTACTCTAAACTCGTCCGACTGGGCGTGCCAATTTGTTTAAGTGGAATTTTGGTCGAAAGGTCAAAAGAAATTCCAACAAACAAATAATTATTTATCAAACGAAAATGGGCTCAGAGTTATGTGGTAATCTCACAGGTTTTAAAAATTTAACTTGAAATAAACAATAGGAATTTGTAAAAGAAAAGTTTAGAAAAGCAAGATTTAAAGAATTTAAAGAAAATAAAGAAACTGAAGCAGAAAATTAAAGTGCAGAATGTTTAAGGAAAGCACTAAAAGAAAGTATGTAAAAGTGCAACGAAATGTAAATAAATTTAAAGAACAATACTAAAAATTAAAGGAAATTAAAAGAACATTTGCATTAATTTAAATGGCTGGAAATGAAAAGGGAAGGCATACTTGGATCAAAATCCGTTAATCTGCTCGGGTGAGATTTTAGGATTATGTATCAGCAAATAACCTTCCTTTTTACATTGTGAATGCTGATATTTATAGACAAATTACAAAAATAACTGACATCCTAGGATTTTGACATGTACATGGTAGTTACGCCACTAAAACTTCCCTAATTTTTCGACAGAACCAACTTCCAACCATTTTAACATTCTTCATCGGTTCAATCTCTTGAAAATGCAACCCCTCTGTTGGATTAAACTACTTGTCTGACATCAATATTTAGTGACTGAATTGAGTCTTCCAATTATTCGACACTTCCGTCAGCTCAACTCTTAGAAGATTTTTCCAACATCACCATCCAGCCGTCGAATAGCCAAATTGTTTATTTTTACTCCCAACAACCAGTTTTTAGAGTGAGATTGTTCAGTTTTTTGAGTTAAGAAATAAGGCAACAATTTAGATTAAAGAAAGATTAACTATGTAAAGAATATAAGTTTAGAAAAAGTTTGGGGGGCATCCACTACCCCTGCCGAAACTAAGTTCCACTTGAAAGTAAATCATACATGACTCAGTTTGAGGAAGGTCTTTAAAGAATTTAATTGTAATTTAGAGCTTACTAATAACCTTTTTTTTTCAAATTTTTTTCATATGATAGGTAAGAGACTATTCTCTTGAGGTACGATTATGCATCTAAGCAGAAATCACTTTTAATGATATTATTTTTATATATATGAGTCTCAAAATTAAACATATTATTACATACTTAAGAGACCTGAACCTCTTCCACTCGAACTACCACAAGTTGGAAGAGCGTACTAATAAGTTGGTTTTTTTAATATTTTTTAAAACAGTTAACTGTGTTAAGTAATCAATTAGTCAAATTAAAAAAACAAAGTGAAGCCTAATTTGTAATCAAGATTGTGGTTTGGTGTCGTTTTAACAACCTCAAGATAGTGGAGTATTATTGCAAAAGTTGGGAATTGGTTAATACCGGTGTAAATGAAAATTAATTTTATACTATTAAAATTTTTTAATTAAATATCTTTCATAAAATTACCACCTCGTTAGATTAAAAACTTTTACGATGTAATTCATAAGCAAGATTTTGTAATTGTTTCCGTCAATAAAAAAATTGTTTTATGTCTCATTGATATATCTTAAGATTACTATAATATTGCATAATGTATTTCATGGACTGTCGATTTATCATTTTCTCAAAATACAAATATAGCCACAAATTTCTATAAATAGAGATTTACATCCTCTCTTAGTATAGGATTACGATGAATGTTATAATTTTTTAAAGCCTTAAAATACTTACAAATACATGAGACGTTAGGGCAATTAATATTATATAAATTTAAAATTTTAAGAAGTAAATCCCACATAATATACAAATAGTAATTCATCTTTGTGACAATAAAAGATATATAATTTTGTATAAATTGAAAATTAGTTCAAACGAGACCCGTTCATTCTTTATCAAATGTGCAAAAAAGCCTTTTATTCTATTGATGTTTATCTGGTTAACGAAAATCATTGTGTCAGCATCACTTACGGACATAAAATTATTACTAAATGCATCCATATGTTTCGTCGAAATCTAAGTAAATCTATAAGAAAAGTTTATTTCTAGCGTATTTCTTTGACAGACCAACATCCGCTAGAAACGACTTGTCGAAAATCAATTTCTGGAAAAAAAGTTTCAGATTCATCACCAAAAAGTTTTTGTTGTAAATGTTTGTTACTGTTCTGGACCATGATCTGAGATCCCGTTTAGTTGGATCAACCCAACATATGTATAACCGGATTTTGCCTTGAACGACGTAGCTAAGGTCTTGAAGGCAGGTCAGACCTCGGAGCCATGCATACTAAGCGACGCTGGGCCATAATATCAAGATTAGTAGATACGTGCAAAGGATATATCATTAAATATCTGTAATTATCAATCATCTATTTACGATATTATAGGACTCGTAATTGTCTCATATTGATGAGTAACTCTCGAGTTAAGAGTTCCTAACTTATAGGGATTTATCCCAATAATATTAGGAAAGTAATCCTTACAAGGATACTAATCCTAAATACCTACATTCAATACAGATTGCATAAGGATTCTATACACGCTCTATAAATACAAGGCAAAGTAGCCTTAATCAAGTATCAGTAAATTACTCAATATACATTGTCTTACTTGCGCACAGCCTAACTTGAGCGTTGGAGTCCCTTTGCAGGTACTTACCCCCTGTCTCAACACGCTCGACCACTGCTGCTCAAGGAGGAAACCACCGTACATGTGTCTATCTCAGGTAACCTCTCAATCTACTTCAGAACGTTGACGCCATCTGTGAGAATCAGTAAACTTATAACCCCACATGAACATGGTGAACACACGTCAATACTAAAGGAGGGACGTTGCGCAACCTCCTGTGGATCAGAGACAGGAGCAGCACAACCCCCTCCTCAACCAACTCACTACCAAAAATTTGGGTTTTAGTGACCGATTTATTTAGATCTCTATAAAGACTGAAATAGAGACCGACTAAAAAAAATTTAATTTGCTACCGAAATAAAATCAGTCTCTAATTCGGTCTCTAAATTTTTTAAAGGCCGAATTAGAGACCGAAATTATGTTATAAAAGAAATTTAAAAAAATAAAATTTTATCTTTTTGTTAGAGACTGAAATATCGGTCTCTAAATAAAAAAATTGACAAAAAAAATAAATAAATAAGTAACAACCGCAAATTCAATTGCTAAAAAAAATAAAAAAGTTTTAGAGACCAAAATATCAGTCTCTAAAAAAATTTACAAAAAAAAAAGGTAGCGATCAAAAATTCGGTCGCTAAAAGATTAAAATAAAAATAAAAAGTATGATTTTCCTTTTGCTCCCTCTTTCTGATTTCATTTCCCCCAAAAATTCACCTGGAGTCCCTCATTCTGAATTTTGAGCCCCCCTCTCTCTCATTTTTGTCTTTCTCTCTCTCACTCAGAATCCACACCAAGGAGCGCCGCCAAAACCGCTCCCACCATCACGTCACCAGCGCCTGATCTGCAACTCATGAGCTCTGCCATTCTGTAAGCCCAGCCGCCATGAAACTCGCTTCACCGTTGTGCCCCCACCTCTGACCGGAGCTCCACCACCATGCGTGACTCGAAACCGCAACTCACCTGCACGGATCTCTGAAACCACTAGCCAGACCATCGGAAGCAACGCTAGATCCACGAGCCACCATGTCCCTCGCGCAAACCACCACTGCGCACCGTCGTGATCAATCTAGTCGAGACCAGTAACTCTTACTGTAACTTCTTTCCCAATACCTATACCTCGTGCCCACTTCTTTTGTCCCTTTTGAGTTTTCTCTTTTTTATTTTTTTTAAAAATTTTGTCTTGATTTCCTATTGACGCGAGTTTGGTTATTTATCTCACTGTACTTCAGGGAGGATGACTCTGAAAGCTCTGTTCAAGGTGCCAGTCCATTGGCCCATCAGTTGATCAAATCCTTTCCTTTTATTCAAACTAAAGATGTTTACTTATTCTCCTCTCTATGAAACTCACTGTGATTTTGGTGGCTGATATGTTTCTTTTTGCAAAAACTGCTGAGGATGAAAAGGAGTTGACGAACCCCAAAATAAAGCTTGTAATGTGGAGCCAAGATCCTCTCCAGTAACTGGAGGATCCTGTGCTTCTTTTACATGTAAAAATCATACATACATTTTATTATATTATATTTTATTTTATTATATTTTATTACATACATATAAAAGAAGCACAGGATCCTCCAGTTACTGGAGAGGATCCTGGTTCTGTAATGTGGGTATGCACATAACCCCTATTACTAGTTTTAATTTAACAGTGCTTTTAACTTAATCATTGTTGTTGTTTATTATTATTTTGTGTAAAAACTAAAAAGATGTTGAGAAGGCTAGTAAATGCTTTTTATTTTGCCAAATATTTGAATTTTTATTGTGAACTCAAAATACTTGAATGTTTATTTGAATGATGACAATAGCATAGTAGTACACATCTGAGTGTAGCTGTGGAGCATGATAATTGACTTAATAGCTTCTGACATACCAACCGATATGGTTGGATTGAACAAGAAGACCTTATGGCTTCATATCACAATGACAACAGCTTTAAATTTTTTGTTTCTATCAAAATTTGAAGTAACTAATCAATTGGCATTAGAAAGAATGAAGAACTCTTTATGGTTTTTTGTCCTCCTTCCTGTTTCTGATAGCAAGAAACTCTATTGGGAAAAGTTCCACCAATTTTGTGTAGAATATATGTCATTAGTGAATTCAGATCTAATATTCATATGGCATGTAACTTTAAATTTTGGACGTAATTGGTTCTCATGATGTTTACTCAGTATTTTGGGCAATGTGATATCAAAAAGTGCACAGGGCCCAAGCTTTCAAGACTGGGCTTGCTAAAAGCAAGTATTTGTTCTCTTTTTTCTTCATTCTCTGGTTACTTTTTACATAGGGTTAAGAGTACATACATATTTGCATATATAGGCATAAGCATGAATATATATACATAAGCATGTATGCATATCTTGTATTTTAGTTAATTGGATGTTAAGTGTCATTGTCATGATTTGGTTATTGTTTTTTCTTTGGCACATAAAATAAATCACACCTAATAAAATGGAAGTTCTCAAACGAAAATACAAAATGGTTTTGAATGCTAAGGGTAGCAACAAAGTCATTGGTTAAAGTTAGTTGCATAATGTTGGAAGATCATATTGGATATCAAAGTCAAAGGCCTCTAATTGGTATTTTTTTTCCAAGTTCTTTCATTGGAGGCTTCTTGGTATATGTGAAACTACATATAGAATACTACACAAGAGATTCTTGAAAAGATCAAAGATACAGTGATAAAGTAAGAGCATATCATGATTGAAATATAAAGAGCGATTTCCAAAATGACAACTTCAGTAAGATGAACTATCTTTTAAGAATTCCAACTTTTTAAATAGGGAAGTCCTTTGAGTTTAGGAAGCCTTTTGATGGCTAGGCAGCATAGAAGAGAAGCTTTTGCTTAAATTAATGAATGAGTAAGCATCTAGAGTTTTTGTAATGCCACAAGTACTTTAATCTGTGGTAATTACTTGCTGTAGTAGTCCATCGAGATATCAAAGTATCTACACATCTTTCTTAACTTTAGCATCGTTTAAAGTTTCTCTATCTTTTTTTTGTTAAATTTTTTAATAAAACTTACTTTGGCAGCCGACGATATGCGAAAGTTGTTGTCTTTAGCAAAGTATCTTTGCTAAATTACCGCCCTAATCTAGATGATAAGCATCCACAAAGAGAGGTATCACTTGCATCGAAGTTTTCCTTTCTGTCCTTTGGATTCTTATATAAAGGAAAAATGTGTTTCTTCTTCCTCTTTAAGAACTTATGAAGAACTTTTTATGCATAACCTTGATTAACTGAATCAATCTGGTGGACCAACAGCTTTGGGTTAAGAAAACCCTTTTTAAAGGACACATAATCTGACAACATAATTGGAATTTAGTTCTTGATCAGAAGTATAAGAAGACGAAGAAAATAACCTAAGCATAGCACTCTTGAATTCTTCGTAATATCTCTTAAGTTGTTCTTTATTGCTTTGTAAAAATTTCTTTAATAGATGTGGACTTCTTCTACTTGTAAAAATAATCCTATAATAAGACATCCTTTTTATTTCAGACATTCAGAAATTGTCTAGTTTTTGGAATTTGCAATAAACTCTAATGTGAGTGGATTTTGTTCAGCAGCGAGAAGAGGAGTAGATCAGCTTTAGAGTTTCACTACTAGGAAGAACTCTAGACTGCAAAATCTGGGGGCTTGCAATAATAATGTTTGTAATACCCCCTCCGAAGGGTATCACATTCATACCAACTCCTTATAAATAATTAAATTCCCAAGTTATAAAATATTTAATATTACTAAAATACGGGATTCAAAATTTCTTTTTCGTGGAAAACATCTATTGATTAATTTAAAGTAACTCAGAATATAAAAACTGAATAAATATACTTTCCATATAAACAGAGTTTACTACAATTATTCATTCATTATCTTTACATATCCAAAAATATAACACCTAAGACATGAGCCCTCGTCAGAAGACAAAGTCCTTAGTTGGGAATGTCTTAACGGATAAAAATTCGAGTAAAAGATATTTCGGAGTCCTCCCTAGGAGTATAGTGAAAATCATTCCACATCTCCCTGATAGGTAAACCTACAGATAGAGTAATGTCACTACAATACTCTATATACTCTAAGTCCCAATGGACATGCCAAGCAGTAGCATCTTCAAGAAACTGTAGTTTAAAGAAACTTAACTGATCCCTCCTTGCAGCCATCGCTGTCTTCACAGACATAGACATAAAATAGAAATAGACAGAACAAAACAATAAAGAGGTGAGATCCCCTACATCGCATACCAATAAGGCAGCAAAGAAACGATACGAACAACAACATTGTTCCATACACCCAGTCCATAGAATAATAAAAATCAACAGATATATTCATAGCATTTAATAGATAAATAATCCAATAAACTTGTAGTACAATATCAGACATAATGATAATTCCACAATAATATTATACTATCATAATATTATATCACCACAATACTATATCACCATAGTGTAAATGCTGAGTATGCTCATGAATAATGTGTACACTAGCTATGCACATACTCAATGAGTACAAGGACCATCATTATGCACAATACAACCTGATCCTACTCCATGGAGCTAACTCAAGATTAAAGATGAACATTCCAGAAGATCAGTCCCTCCTAAACAGACAGTCTATACTGGATCATGAAAAGGAATACTGTTGTCAGGTCTGCCAGTGCGTTGCAATCAGTGTCCACAGGTCAGGGGTATTACATGATATTATAATCACGAGTGGTAACATCTCCACCGTGTGAATCACCATGCCCTGACATCCTCTAAGATCTATTACGATCCACTATCCTGTAAGTTCCCGTTCATTCTTTAGGCATAAAACGCCCCAACAAATACTGTCATTGATCACACAGTATTGTACACAGTATGCATGATAAATGATTCAAACATATACTGTCATTGATCACATAGTATTTCATATTCACACGCCGTCACATGGCGGTACCACAGTATAATGTTCAAAAGCACCTTTAATCGAAACAAAGTACCGTTATACTGTTCCCAATGATATTAATGTAACCGCACATGCACACACGGTTGTCCAATACATTTAGTATCTATGATATTATATAACCGCCCATACAATCGATAATACCAAAGATCCATTCGGGTCTAGTACTTCAGTTTCACAAACGTCAGCCTCACAACACAACTCGATGTTCCTTTCAATCGCGTAGCAATATTATCGCATTTTCACAATTGCGTAACACTTCTGTTACGTTTTCAAATTGCATAAAGATTTTTCAACGTTTTCTCAATCGCGTAGCTAAAATTTACTATTTTTAAATCGCGTATAAATTTTTCTACGTATTTTCAATCTCGTAAAATATTTCCAACATATTTTAAGTCCAAAATAAGAGTTTTCTCATTTAATACCAAAAATTGACTTTATTCTCATTATTTGCATAATAGTCCTTCTATAAAATAATATTTACATAATAGTCCCTCTTTAAGAAATATTTTCAAAATAGTCCTTCTTTAAATAATAATTTTACAATAGTCCTTTTTAAATAATAATTTCACAATAATCCCTTCAAAACTCAATATTTCTACTATTTCCCAGAAGACTGTATTCCTTTTGTTAACTTGGGATATTACAGCTCAAAAATTCTTAATGCACTTCAAAACCCAAGGGGTGAGCTATATGTCAGTAAATTTCAAGTATTCACTTTTATTTTACTACATATCTTAATTAGGCTAATTTTAATTCTAAAAATTAAATTACTTTCATTTTAAATTCCTAAACTTGCCAAATTGAATTCTTACTATTAAAATGCCTAAGTTTACACTTAGTAAAATAATTTTGGATCTTGATCATCAAAAATTGGCATGTTGTCCGAATTTATATAGTGCTTAAAAATTCATATATAAATCATTTTCTAACACTTCAAATCCTTATAAAATTACTTAATTAAATTTCTTGTCACAAAATCCTTTAATCCCCAATTAGGAAAATAATTTAGGACTCTTGGTCCCCTTTGTAGTGATAAGGCCATGTGCCTCTAGGCTCTATGGGGCCTTCATACAATTTTTCTCATCATGGTATTCACATCCTAAATTACACAAGCATCATCATGCTTCCAAATTCACATAGGCAAGTATACTATCAAAGCTATAAGCATATCAAACACATATACAAATCATGCATAGTTATCAAAGCAATAAAACAATCACACAATATAATCCAACAAACACAAACCAATGATTACACAATCGAGTGAATAAATCCTCACATGAATTTTTCACTCACAAACACAAACAATTTCATTCCTTCACTGCCATATATGGCCAATGAGGTTAATCTCCCTCCTACCTGGTTGATGCTTCCTAGTTCTTTGTAAAACTCGCTTTGTATCAATCTTTTACCACCAAATAGATCTTAGAATCACAACAAACACATACACATTAGTATCTAAAGTTTGATTAAGATGACCATAGATCAAACATGGCATTAGGATTCTAAAAATCAAACTAGAAATCAAGTTTTCAAGATTTTTACCTTGAAACCCTAGAACTTAAATCCAAGATTCAAGCATGAAGATGATGAATTTGTTCTTGATTACAACATGAAAGTTGCTTAGATTGATGAGAGGATTCAAGAAGTATGGTTGGATAAAATTAAACAAACTTGGAAGATGGTGTTTGGGTGGTTGGCCGTGAGCTTCGCAAGGCAAGAAAGGTAAGAAGTTTTTTATCTTCAACTTGAAGAACAAGGTTGAAGATGAATGAATCTTGAGAAGTTCACAACATGAAAGTGTTTTAGAATTGTGTATAGGTTCTAGATCTAAGGTTGTATAGAATTATTGAAACTTGGAAGTAGGATTTAGGAGTGGAGGCTGTGAGGTGCTTTGGAGAAAAGGAGAGAACTTTTTGGTTATTCTTGGTGTTCTTAGATTTCTTGAAAAATGAGAGAAAAGATGAAAGAAACTTATGGTCACAAAGTGCTTAGAAATGAAATACAAAGTCTAATTTGTATGTCTTGGCCGTGGAGTAGCCTTGGAGAAAAGGTTCAAGCTTGTTCAATAAGCTATTAATTGCTTCACATGGCTTCACATGGATGCACATGGCCTTGGTCATCAAGTGTCATCATTTGATCATAAAAGATGAATCGGGAACCTCCTAGAAAAGCTTAGTGGCCGTGGAGCTCAATAGGAAAGGTAACCAAGTCTTAATTCAGTTAGCTTTCGAGTTACACTTAGTTAATTCAATTAGTTACCTAACTAACCATCTAGTTACATTTGAACTAATTTAGTTAAACCATTTAGTTACATACTAACCATATAGTTTCATGATTACATCATGCGTAAGTAATGATTCTAGAAACTCTAGATATTTTTCTAGTAACTAAAGACTCTAAGTATTAGCAAACTTAGTTAGTTCCATTTAATTACTACTTAGTCTATTAGAGTAACTGAGTTAGATTATCTAGTTACTCAACTAACAAATCTAACCTTTAAAATTCACTTCATCTCCTAACCATTGATTAAATCTAAAGTGGATATCATAAGCCTCTTTATCAAGATGGCTCTCACACCATTGATTAGATCAATGGTGATGATCTAAGGCTTCTTTATCAAGTTTTCCATCCAACGGTTCATAATAAAGTCTAGCCACTAAGTTTGACCAATTCCTATTGGTTCGTCAAAAAGCTATGTAATGATGGCTCATCATTATTCTTAAGATATTTAACTTAGATATTTTCAGCTTTCATGATTATACTTGAGATATTTAGCTTTGATATTTTCATCTAGAAATTTATATTCAGATATTCGTCTACGATATTTTACTGAGATATTTTTTCGTTAGATATTTATAACTAGATATTTACTAGGTGAGTCATCACAGAATTTTCTAGAACAGCTAAGTCAGCATGGTGAATCATAGGGTGTGTCAGCGTCCTTCAAGCTTCTAGAATGTGGCGAGTCACCATGGCGAGTCATCATTTCTAGAACATGGCAAGTCATCACGCTGAGGTGTCACGCCAGGTGTCCAGCTTCTATTGGTCCGTCACTTTGAGTCATCACCGTCAAGATATTTTCTAACAGATATTACCCAATGAACAATAGCTATTGCTATTATTACAGAATGGATAATAGAAAACTCAGATATAGAAAATTCCTGTCAACTGTTCCCGGTTTTGGATTTAGTAAGATCCCCTGATCCCGCCTTGACAATATAAAACTTTCTGGTTCAAGAAAAATTTTTATTTTTCCGGGCTCGCCTCAAACACACATACAGCTTAAAATAATATTAAAATAATAATAAACTCAGAAAATTTCACAAAAATTTCCAAAATTCATAAAAATTATAAAACTTATATATTTTCAGAAAAAACTAAATTTGGACATATATTTCAAAAATAATATCAAAATAATCAAAATAATATTAAAATATTCAAAATAATTAAAAATTCACAAAAACTCTTAAATATTATAAAACTCATTTATTTCAAGAAAAATAAAAAATCGGGGTGTTACTACTTTTCTCCTCAAAAAAAAAAAATCGTCCTCGAAATTTCTCTTACATAACACACAAAAAGGTTATTACTCTTTTATTTTATCTTCAACTTCCACGTAGCATTTTCAGGTATGTCATTTCAGATGATTCTCTTACTTTTCTTGGATTTCCTCCATCAGATTATTCGAATAATAATCGTAGTCAAACAGATTCTCCTTATTCATCATAGCAAATATACTAAATATATTTTCTACTTAAGGCATTCGCCACGATATTCACCTTTCGGAATGACATTGAAGTTGAAAATTGTAGTCCTTTGAAAATTCTAACTGTCATCTCTTCCTCGTATCAAACTCCTCTTGATCGAACAAGTACTCCAAGCTCTTGTGATCACTGTAGACATTGTAGGTTGATTCATAAAGAAAACGTCTCTAGATTTTTAAGGTGAATACGACTATCGCATAATTCTAAACGTGAATCGGATAATTCTTTTCACGCATGTTCCACTGCTGTGAAGCATATGCCACAACCTTACCTTTACTTGAAATTCGTACTTGGTCAGTCTCGTGTAACTTCTTCTTCTTCTTTAGAGTTTGAAAAACCACATCAATATGTTCAGCATGTTCCTCCGAACTTCGAGAATAGATCAGAATATTGCCAACAAAAATAACAACAATTCTGTCTAAATAAGAAAGAAAGATCACATTTATGTATTTTATGAATATCACAGAAACATTCGGTACTCCGAATTGATCTTGAAGAAAACAACGACTTTCTTCATTTGGTCTTCTAGTTTCCATATTGTATCTCCCATCACATCATTCTAGATTATCTTCATCAAGATAAGTTGTTTCACTCGTTTATCCTTAATTTTAACAGAAAATGTCTCATAGGTCAAGTTATCTTCTAATTGTACTGTATTTAATACTATAACATGGGTTGAATCAAGAATAATTCTTCTCAATTGAGGTATAGGGAAACACTTATGAAGGTTATAAAGAAAAGTGAGAAGACTATTCAGTAGATTATCAGATTTATCTAATAAAGAATTTGATATGGTCTAATAAATTTAGAAATGAACTTTCTGGATTCAATTTCTGGATTCAAATCCAAAAAATCTCAATTCAAGGAAACACTAAAGTTTCATTGAAACAATCTAGTAGGATATGGTTGGAAAATAACCAATCCATTTATAAAGTCAAGCTCTCAAATAGATGTGATTTTAGATAAGCAAATCAAATCAACAGAAAAGGTTTGATTTTTAATAGAAACAGGGTAGATTTAGAAAACTAGAGTATAAACAACAAGTTTAACCAAAAGAGCAGAAATACTCAGATCAAAAGATAACAAAGACACAGATAACTCAAATCGATTTACTTAGTCTATTTTGTGAAAAAAAATAGACAAACCAAACCAACAGAAAAGTTCCAATCGAAAATAGTAATAGGATAGGTTTAAACATGCTTGAGTCGTAACAGCAAGTTTAGAAGTTGAAATAGCATTATCCAAGTCAAAAAGAAATAGAAACACAGATAACCCAAATGGCTCACACAGTCACAGACCATAAGAGAATGGGTTACCTCGCAAGTTATACAATTCAATTTTAGGATTACTCTCTATGGTACAGCTTCCTTGTTTCTTAAGTCTTTATATTTGAACGCTTCCATTTCATTCTTTGTATTGACTCTTTCTTCTACTTGAGATCTTGAAACACTTGCATTACTCTCGGAAGGTTCCGTCTTCGATTGTGCATAGCCTCTAGAAATGTGTCCAAGTTTCCCGCATCTGAAACAAATAATTCCTTTGATCGTACATTCCTTTATCAAATGAGCCTTTCCATACTTCCAACATTTTGATGTTGATGCTACAGTCTGACCAAATCCGTTGCCACTAGTACTTCCTCCATTTGTTCGTTGTTGCTTCCCCAATGGTCGTATATACGGCTCTTGCTGAAATCGATTGATCTTACATTTCCTTCCCTTTTGAATCCTCAAGGATCTAAAATTACAGCTTCTTGCATCCTGAGACTGCTCCAACTCTAACAAGCTTTGAAGTTCGGTTATCAGTTCCTGCTGCTGAACGATCTTCTGACTCTGTTGTACTGTTACATCAGTCATCCTCTGCATTATGCTTCTTGCAGCGACTATACGATCATCATCACTTCTCGTGTCAACATACTTACGCCTACCGCAATCCATCGTCATTCTTCAAAGACAAATAAATAAAAAAATAACAAAACTAAACGTAACTATTTCAAACAACATCATCTCCTTTTGGAAACCAAACAATATATCTCTATGTCCAGTGTCAGAGAAAAACACAGCACAAACAAGACAAACCTACCCACAAACCCAAAAGACTCTAACTTGGGCTCTGATACCAACTAATGTAACACCCCCTCCGAAGGGTATCACATTCATACCAACTCCTTATAAATAATTAAATTCCCAAGTTATAAAATATTTAATATTACTAAAATACGGGTTTCAAAATTTCTATTTTGCGAAAAACATCAATTGATCAATTTAAAGTAACTCAGAATATAAAAATTGAATAAATATACTTTCCATACAAACTGAGTTTACTACAATTATTCATTCATTATCTTTACATATCCAAAAATATAACACCTAAGACATGAGCCCTTGTCAGAAGACAAAGTCCCTAGTTGGGAATGTCTCACCGGATAGAAATTTGAGTAAAAGATATCTCGGAGTCTTCCCTAGGAGTATAATGAAAATCATTCCACATCTCCCTGTTAGATAAACTTACAGATAGAGTAATGTCACCACAATACTCTATATACTATGAGTCCCAATGGGCATGCCAAACAATAGCATCTTCAAGAAACAGTGGTCTAAAGAAATCTAGCTGATCCCTCCTTGCAGCCATCGCCGTCTTCACAGACATAGACATAAAATAGAAATAGACAGAATAAAACAGCATAGAGGTGAGATCACCTACATCGCATACTAATAAGGCAGCAAAGAAACGATACGAACAACAACGTTGTTCCATACACCCAGTCCATAGAATAATAAAAATCAACAGATATATTCATAGCATTTAATAGATAAATAATCCAATAAACTTGTAGCATAATATCAGACATAATGATAATTCCACAATAATAATATATTATCATAATATTATATCACCACAATACTATATCACCACAGTGTGAATGTTGAGTATGCTCATGAACAATGTGTACACTAACTATGCACATACACAATGAGTACAAGGACTATCATTATGCATAATGCAACCTGATCCTACTCCATAGAGCAAACTCAAGATTAAAGATGAACATTCCAGAAGATCGGTCCCCCCTAAAAAGACAGTCTACACTGGATCATGAAAAGGAATAGTGTTGTCAGGTCTGCCAGTGTGTTGCAATCAGTGTCCACAGGCCAGGAGTATTACGTGATATTATAATCACGGGTGGTAACATCTCCACCGTGTGAATCATCGTGCCCTAACATCCTCTAAGATCTATTACGATCCACTATCCTGTAAGTTCTCGTTCATTCTTTAGGCATAAAACGCCCCAACAAATACTGTCATTAATCACACAGTATTGTACACAATATGCATGATAAATGATTTAAACATATACTGTCATTGATCACACTGTATTTCATATTCACACGCCATCACATGGCGGTACCACAGTATAATGTTCAAAAGCACCTTTAATCGAAACAAAGTATCGTTATACTGTTCCCAATGATATTAACGCAACCGCACATGCATACACAGTTGTCCAATACCATTAGTATCTATGATATTATATAACTGCCCATACAATCGATAATACCAAAGATCCATTCGAGTCAAGTACTTCAGTTTCACAAACGTCGGCCCTACAGCACAACTCGCTGTTCCTTTCAATCGCGTAGCAATATTATCGCATTTTCACAATCGCGTAACACTTCTGTTATGTTTTCAAATCGCGTAAAGATTTTTCAACGTTTTCTCAATCGCGTAGCTAAAATTTACTATTTTTAAATCTCGTAAAAGTTTTTCTACGTATTTTCAATCTCGTAAAATATTTCTAACATATTTTAAATTCAAAATAAGATTTTTTTTCATTTAATACCAAAAATTGACTTTATTCTCATTATTTGCATAATAATTCTTCTATAAAATAATATTTACATAATAGTCCCTCTTTAAGAAATATTTTCAGAATAGTCCTTCTTTAAATAATAATTTCACAATAGTCCTTTTTAAATAATAATTTCATAATAATCCCTTCAAAACTCAATATTTCTACTATTTCCCAAAAGACTGTATTCCTTTTGTTAACTTGGGATATTACAACTTAAAATTTTCTAACGCGCTTCAAAACCCAAGGGGTGAGCTATACATCAGTAAATTTCAAGTATTCACTTTTATTTTATTACATAGCTTAATTAGGCTAATGTAATTCTAAAAATTAAATTACTTTCATTTTAAATTCCTAAACTTACCAAATTGAATTCTTACTATTAAAACGCCTAAGTTTACACTTAGTAAAATAATTTTGGATCTTGATCATCAAAAATTGGCATGTTGGCCGAATTTATATAGTGCTTAAAAATTCATATATAAATCATTTTCTAACACTTTAAATCCTTATAAAATTACTTAATTAAATTTCTTGTCACAAAATCCTTTAATCCCCAATTAGGAAAATAATTTAGGACTCTTGGTCCCCTTTGTAGTGATAAGACCGTGTGCCTCTAGGCTCTTTGGGGCCTTCATACAATTTTCCTCATCATGGTATTTACATCCTAAATTACACAAGCATCATCATGCTTCCAAATTCACATAGGCAAGTACACTATCAAAGCTATAAGCATATCATCACATACAAATCATGCATAGTTATCAAAGCAATGAAACAATCACACAATATAATCCAATAAGCATAAACCAATGATTACACAATCGAGTGAATAAATCTTCACATGGATTTTCCACTCACAAACACAAATAATTTCATTCCTTCACCGTCATATATGGCCGATGAGGTTAATCTCCCTCTTACCTGGTTGATGCTTCCTAGCTCTTTGTAAAACTCTCTTTGTATCAATCTTTCACCACCAAATAGATCTTAGAATCACAACAAACACATACAAATTAGTATCTAAAGCTTGATTAAGATGACCATAGATCAAACATGGCCTTAGGATTCTAAAAATCAAACTAGAAATCAAGTTTTCAAGATTTTGCCCTTGAAATCCTTGAACTTAAATCTAAGATTCAAGCATGAAGATGATGGAATATGATCTTGATTACAACATGAAAGTTGCTTAGATTGGTGAGAGGATTCAAGAAGTATGGTTGGATAAAATTAAACAAACTTGGAAGATGGTGTTTGGGTGGTTGGCCATGAGCTTCACAAGGCAAGAAAGGTAAGAACTTTTGAATCTTCAACTTGAAGAACAAGGTTGAAGATGAATGAATCTTGAGAAGTTCACAACATGAAAGTGCTTTAGAATTGTGTATAGGTTCTAGATCTAAGGTTGTATAGAATTATTAAAACTTGGAAGTAGGATTTAAGAGTGGAGGCCGTGAGGTGCTTTGGAGAGAAAAGGAGAGAACTTTTTGGTTGTTCTTGGTGTTCTTAGATTTCTTGAAAAATGAGAGAAAAGATGAAAGAAACTTATGGTCACAAAGTGCTTAGAAATGAAATACAAAGTCTAATTTGCATGTCTTGGCCGTGGAGTAGCCTTGGAGAAAAGGTTCAAGCTTGTTCAATAAGCTATTAATTGCTTCATATGGCTTCACATGGATGCACATGGCCTTGGTCATCAAGTGTCATCATTTGATCATAAAAGATGAATCAAGAACCTCCTTGAAAAGCCTAGTGGCCGTGGAGCTCAATAGGAAAGGTAACTAAGTCTTAATTCAATTAGCTTTCTAGTTACACTTAGTTAATTCAATTAGTTACCTAACTAACCATCTAGTTACATTTGAACTAATTTAGTTAAATCATTTAGTTACATACTAACCATATAGTTTCTTGATTACATCATGCATAAGTAATAATTCTAGAAACTCTAGATATTTTTCTAGTAACTAAAGACTCTAAGTATTAGCAAACTTAGTTAGTTCCATTTAATTACTACTTAGTCTATTAGAGTAACTAAGTTAGATTATCTAGTTACTCAACTAACAAATCTAACCATTAAAATTCACTTCATCTCCTAACCATTTATTAAATCTAAGGTGGATATCATAAGCTTCTTTATCAAGATGGCTCTCACACCATTGATTAGATCAATGGTGGTGATCTAAGGCTTCTTCATCAAGTTTTCTATCCAACGGTTCATAATAAAGTTCAACCACTAAGTTTGACCAATTCCTATTAGTTAGTCAAAAAGTTATGTAATGATGGCTCATCATTATTCTTAAGATATTTAACTTAGATATTTTCAGCGTTCATGATTACACTTGAGATATTTAGCTTTGATATTTTCATCTAGATATTTATATTCAAATATTTGTCTACAATATTTTACTAAGATATTTTCTCTTTCGATATTTATTTCTAGATATTTATAACTAGATATTTACTAGGTGAGTCATCACAGAATTTTCTAGAACAGCTGAGTCAGCATGGTGAATCATGGGTGAGTCGGCGTTCTACAAGCTTCTAGAATGTGGCGAGTCACCATGGCGAGTCATCGTTTCTAGAACATGGCAAGTCATCACGCTGAGGTGTCACGCAAGGTGTCCAGCTTCTATTGGTCCGTCACTTTGAGTCATCACCATCAAGATATTTTCTAACAGATATTACCCAATGAACAATAGTTACTGCTATTATTACACAATGGATAATAGAAAACTCAGATACAGAAAATTCCTGTCAATTGTTCTCGGTTTCGGGTTTAGTAAGATCCCCCGATCCTGCCTTGATAGTCTGAAACTTTCTGATCCAGGAAAATTTTTTTTTTTCGGGTCCGCCTCAAACACACATACAGCTTAAAATAATATTAAAATAATCATAAACTCAGAAAATTTCACAAAAATTCCCAAAAATCATAAAAATTATAAAACTTATATATTTTCAGAAAAAACAAAATTTGGACATATATTTCAAAATAATATTAAAATATTCAAAATAATTAAAAATTACCAAAAATTCACAAAAACTCTTAAATATTATAAAACTCATTTATTTCAAGAAAAATAAAAAATCGGGGTGTTACAATGTTCAGTAATTGAATTTGATGTTGCTATCTTGATGCTTAAAGGGAACTCTAAATATAAGTCATAATTATTTTTATGTGTGTGCTTACAATACCATGCTTAGATTCCTCTTGATTGTCTTTATGGTGATAAATCATAGGAACCTACTTTGAACATGTGATTGAAACTATGTTTATTCTTATGCTGGCCTATTTTTCGACTTGCTATGATATTTGTTTATTGCATGTCAAAAGTCCCTATTTTATTTTCAAAGAGGAATATTTTAACTGCGCTATCATCTCAAATTGAAAACAAACAAGCTTGCAGCTTTTAACATGTGATTAAAACCACGTTTATTCTTATATTTTATGTGCTGCTTTAAATTTTTGCATTAATTAGTGTCATATTGGTATTGATAAACCAAATTTGCAAATGAAATGCAAGAAATGACCCAAAGAGCATCAGAGTAGGGAGCTCCTCCCCCAAATGAGTTGGATGTGTGGCGCAATGTGGCTGGAGTAAAAAAAGGTAAAATATATGGTCTTGGAATTGAGTCAACCGTAGTGGTTGGAAGACCATAATATCGTGGCTCAAGTTCTTCATCATTTGACTGGGTATGAAGAGATGAACTTGAGAAATTAAGAAGTAAGGAAAATGAGCTTCGGGCTCAAGTGGCAGATAATAGGAGACAGATTGAGGAGACAAACTAGATGGAACGAGAGATGATGCAGTCGATAAAATTTCATCCTTCTCAAACATTCTCCGTTCCCGTGACTGATGGAGCAGAAGATGAGGACGACGACGATGAGAAGGAATTTTTATGGTTAGAGTTTAGTTTGTGTTATGTTCAACTTTCTTACATTTGAAATGTTGTAGTAATGAGATATTGTAGACAATGCTTTGTTTAGTTTATTCTAGAATGTCTTGATGTTTAAATGAGATATTTTAAAGACTGAATTAGTTTAGTTTACATTATTTTTTATTTATACGTTTGGTTATAAATGAGATTGTTGATTATTGATTGTTGTTTATTAGGTGTCTTAAAAATTTAGATTTTAATAAATTTAAAAATAATTATAAATACATATAAAAAATTAGAGACCGAATTAGAGACTGAATTTATAAAAAAGACATATAACGACTGATTCAGAGACTAATAAATTAGTCTTATAATATATTCAACCATTTAGAGACTGATTTAGAGATTGATAAATTAGTCTCTATTTTAGATACTGATTTAGTGATCGATTTTATAAAATATATAATATATTCAGAGTTTTAGAGACGAATTAATCAGTCTCTAATTTAGAGACCGATTTAGTGACTGATTTTATAAAATATATAATATATTCAGAGTTTTATTTAGAGACTAATATAGAGATCGATAAATCAGTCTCTAGTTTAGAGACTGAATTAGAGACCGATTTTAAAAAATATATAATATATTCATGCTTTTAGAGACCGATTTAGAGACTGATATAGAGACCGATTAATCGGTCTCTATAAAATCTGTCTCTAAATCAGTTTCTAATGTACTTTTTTGAAATATAATTGACCAATATTTGACCAAAAATTAGAGACCAATTTAGAGACCGAAAAAATCAGTCTCTTTAAATTTGGTCTCTAAATCGGTCTCTAATATTTAGCAACGAGGCTTTTAGAGATCGATTTAAATCGGTCTCTAAATCGGTCTCTAATTATTTTAGAGACCGATTTTCTTAATTTAGAGACTGATTTTTAGGTCTCTAAAACCCAAATTTCTAGTAGTGACTCCACTGGTTGCGACAAAAGCTTCAACCGTTAGAGGCCAAGTACACGTCTCAGAACTTCTATGCGATGGACATAAAACCTCACTTTTCGACGAAAGTCCACATCCACCACGCAGAACGTCCGTCTTGGATAGACTTGTCCATCCTGGAGATAGGGCAACTAACCCCGCTCAAGTGTCTAGGGGCCCCATGCAATCACACCTAGGCCCTAGAAATAATAATACTACTAATCATGCTTCTAGTCGAGTCCCTACCCATTCTGAGTTAACCAGAAATCGCCTCCAGGAACTGGTAGCCCAGCAAATTCCGCAAGTGGATGAATAATGCCGCCAGTTGGATAACCAACGGCGTCGGATCGATGAGCTAGAACGATTAGTACACGTGGAGAATATCCACGAAAGGAGAAATGTGGCTAACAACCAGAGAATGCTACCTCGCGATGAAGACAGCCATGTCATCGCCAACAACCTTCCGCTTTCTGGCATCCAGCAACAGCCTTTTTCGGATGAACTAATGGCGTACAGGATTTCGAGAGGCTTTAAGCTCCCCTCCAATCTCGAACAATATGATGGTACGATAGACCCGCAGGAACACCTCGATGCCTACATCCACTCCAAGCAGTTCCACAGAGAGTCCCCATAATTGCTTTGTTGAGCTTTCCCCTCTTCCTAAAGAAGGGTGCCCCCCGTTGGTTTTCCACATTGCAACCAAGGTCTATCACTGGATGGGACGACCTCTCGCAGCGCTTCCTGTCACACTACACCACTGTGAAAGAGTAACCTAAGTCGGTTGACTCTCTTTCCGGGATTCGTCAGGGGAGCAACAAGTCCCTTTGCAAGTATATTAAGAGATTCAGTACCACCTTTGCTCGTGTGTCCAGCCCGGATGACCGGATTACTCTTCATTATGCCCGGAGCAACCTTCGGACCGACTCTGATTTCTTCCAGTCTTTAGTGAAAAGGAAGGTGAAAACTATGAATGAGTTCCACGCTCGCTCCGCAAAATACATTGAGTTAGAAGAAACCATTAAGGATAAAGAGACTTTGGAAAAAGATGAGCCCACTCACCAGAAAAATAACTGAAGCTCTAACCAAACCCGGACTACCACCAGAGGCGATCCCTATTGCCTGAAATATTCTGACTACACTCCACTGAATACCTCACGAGAAACCATTCTCAAATAGGTACTTCAGACCGAGCTCCGGAATATTAAAAGGCCACCACCTCTAAGAAAGGTGAAGGACCACTCTAAGTACTGTAAGTGGCATAAAGGCTATGGCCACGAAACAGAAGAATGTCACCAGCTCCAAATGTCATCGAGTCTTTTATTAAGGAAGGTTGGCTTCAAAAGTATATCGTTGGGATCTGGAATAATGATAACCCAGGGAGACAGAGAGAACGAAGACATAATCATAGCCCTAGGTGAAGTCTGACCCCAAGACAGAGGAGGAGGACACGCAGCCCAGCCAAGAAATACCAGACTCCACCTTGCCGTGACGCTAGTAACCGGCAGGATCGGACCCAAGATACTCAGAACGGTGCTAACAGAACAGATCGGTTAGTCAGCACAATCTCTGGAGGATTTGCAAGAGGAGGCTTATCCAGTAATTCCTTGAAGAAAGCACTATGGACAACGGTATTGAGCGTTTCTGGCTCTATGTGCTTACTCCATGCTAACGACAAGGAAGAGCCACCGATATCATTCACCACTAAGGACTACGACGATATTATCCGAGATCACAATGATCCTCTTATCGTATCCGGTATAATATCCAATGCCGAAGTCTGACGTATTTTCGTAGACTAGGGTAGTTCAGCAGATATAATGTTTATGGATGCCTTCCAGAAGCTGGACTTCCCCATATCTGCCCTAACCCCCTATGAAGGCAAGCTCACGAGGTTCTCCAGTGAGAAGATCACCTCGGTGGGTTACTTCAAAACATTCCTAACCCTTGGGGATAACAAAACTTACAGAACCATAAAGGTTAGATTTTTAGTCAATAGATTGCCCGTCTGCTTATAACATTATCTTGGGGTGACCTATTCTGAATGGTATCGCCGCTGTAGTGTCCACCACCCACCTGACCATGAAATTCCTTAACAAAAATAATGAGGTGGCCATGGTCCAGGGAGACTAAATTGTGGCACGCAAATGTTATAATGAGAGCCTCAAGATCTATAGAACTCCAAAGAAAGCAAGAGCACGTACGTCTACCCCAGCCTTGGACCAAGTCAACATCTTAATGACTGAGTTGGATGTTAGGGAAAAAATTCGGGGTACCAGACCCCAGCCAGAAGGAGAACTACTTCCGCTTTAACTAGGCGACAAGCCTAATCAAGTCACCCAAATAAGCGCAAATCTGGAAGAACAGGAGAAACGCTAGCTGATAGAGTTCATTCAACGAAATAAAGACCTATTTGCATGGATGTCCTCTGACATGCCTGGGCTCGACCCTGCCTTCATCTATCATCGCTTATCTATTAAACGGGTCGAGAAGTCAGTCTCCCAAAAAAAGAGAAAAGTCAACCCGAAAAGACAGCAGATAATTGAAGAGCAAGTCAAGGAACTACTTAACGCTGGATCCATTAGGGAAGTCTCCTATACCACATGGCTCTCCAATGTGGTCCTAGTAAAAATGTCAAATGGAAAGTGGAGGATGTGTGTGGACTATACAGACTAGAATAAGGCATGCCCTAAAGATCCATACCCCTTCCCCAACGTTGACAAGTTAGTTCACAGCTCGTCCGGATTCTGGCTACTATTCTTTATGGACGTCTATTTTGGGTATAATCAAATTCCCATGTACCTTGGAGATGAAGATAAAACTACTTTCATCACTGAAAAGGCAAGTTATTACTATAAGGTTATGCCTTTTGGTTTAAAGAACGCGGGAGCTACCTACCAGCATATGATGAATAGAGTCTTTGAGGGTCAAATAGGGAGAATGCTTGAAGTATACATTGACGACATGATCGTCAAGACCCCAGAGTCCGGATCCCACACTGCCGACCTCGAAGAAGTGTTTGTAGAAGTTAGAAAGCATAATATGAGACTCAATCTTGAGAAATGCGCTTTCAAGGTCCGAGCCGAGAAGTTTTTGGGCTTTATGTTGACACGAGAAGAATGTAAAATGAAGTTGCTCGACATGCAAGCTCGAGAATGTAAAAGAAGTTCAGTAACTCACAGAACGAATTGCAGCACTCACACGCTTCCTCGCTAAAGTCGCTCACAAATCTCTCCCCCTCTTTAAATTATTAAAAAAAAAGGATGGGTTTTGAATGGACCCAAGAGTGTGAGGATGTCTTCACGTCTCTCAAGAATCTGTTATCATCTCCCCCTATCTTGACTAGGCCAGAACCTGGAGAGACTTTGTATGTATACCTCTCTGTTCATGAAGAAGCCATTAGCTCAATTCTTATCCGAGAAACAGTCGAAGGTCAAAAGTCGGTCTACTTCGTGAGCAAGGTGTTGCAAGGTCCCGAGCTCCGTTATCAAAAGATCGAGAAGGTTTCACTTGCCTTAGTGCCATCCGATCGTATGAGGACAGATCAACCAATCCGCCAAATATTGCATAAATCGGACCTGATAGCAAGGATGATTGCCTGGTCCATCGAGCTCTCCGAGTTTAGAATTTCATATGAACCAAGACTAGTAATTAAGGCATAAGCACTTTCAGACTTTCTTGCAGAACTTACATCAGACCCCAGTGACCCAGAGCAAGTATCATGGACTGTATTCATTGATGGATTATCCAACCCTAAAGGAAGTGGTGCAGGGGTAATCCTAGAAAATCCAGAAGGCATGACGGTCGAAAGCTCTTTGAAGTTTGAGTTCCCCACTTCGAATAACCAAGCAGAATATAAAGCATGCATTGCTGGACTAATGATGGCCAAGGAATTGGGCGCAACAAGAATCACACTTTGCTGTGATTCCTAGCTTGTGACATCCTAGATCTAGGGCGACTACCAAGCTAAAGAGCCCCTCTTGCAGAGATATCTAGCTAAGGTACAAGGACTCCTTAAGGAGTTTCGAACGGTGAACATGGAATACATCCCCCGAGAACAAAACTCAAGGGCCGACCTCTTATCCAAGCTGGCCAATATGAAGAGCTCGGGGAATAATCGTTCGGTGGTACAAGAGACCTTAACCCAGCCTTCAATCATGGTTTCAGCCATTTCCCAGATTGAAGATTCAGAGCCCACGTGGATCACTCATATCATGAAATATCTATAGTCCGGTATCCGATCTGAGGACCTAAAGGAAGCCGCCAAGCTGATCAAGACTGCAGTCCGATACACCATCTACGATGGGCAGTTATACTGGTGGGGATTCTCTTCACCTCTTCTCAAATGCCTGACCCCAAAGAAGCAGAGTATGTATTAGCAGAAGTCCATGAAGGGAGTTGTGGACACCGTTTGGGAGGCAAAGCCCTAGCTTTGAAAGCTCTCAAAGCTAGTTATTATTGGCCCACAATGGAGGCCGACGCAATAGCACATGTCCAAGTTTGTGACAAGTGCCAGTGCCATTCAAATCGTTACCGCGCTCCACTTGAGGAACTCTCCACAACATCCGTACCCTGGCCATTCTATAAGTAGGGTATCGGCATTCTAGGCCCTTTCCTTCAAGCACCCGGACAACTGAAGTTTCTAGTGGTAGCAGTGGACTATTTTACTAAATGGATCGAGGCTGAACCTCTGGTTACCATTACCTCGACCAGAATCCAAAAGTTCACATGGCACCACGTCATTACAAGATTTGGAATCCCAGAGTCCAATGTGATAGATAACGAGATGTAATTCAAAGACAAAGGGTTTCAAGAACTACTCGCTGGTCTAAAAATCAAACACCATTGCAGCGCTGTAGAGAACCCCTGGACTAATGGGCAGGCTGAAGCCACCAGCCGGGTTATTATCCGCGGGCTCAAAAGAAGACTGGACAAAGCTAAGGGGAACTGAGCCGAACAGCTCAACCACGTCCTCTAGGCCTATTGGACTACGCCCCACTCTACGACAGGTGAGACTCCCTTCAAAATCACTTATGGGTATGAGGCAATGATCCCAATAGAAATAGGAGATCCCAGCTAGTGCCTTCAACATTTCTTAGCAGACAGCAACCCCGGGCTAATCAGGGAGGACTTAGACCTCTTGGAAGAAAAAAGGCACATCGCTCATATACGCGATGCCACCATCAAATAGAAGACGGCAGCACGCTACAACTTGAAGGTTATCCCCAGAAGATTTCAGGTAGGCGACCTTGTACTCCGTAGGACTGACGTCAGAGGAAAGTATACCTCCCAAAGGAAGTTAGCTCTAAACTGGGAAGGCTCCTACCACATTATGACCAGCACCGGTAAAGGAGCTTATACCATCAAAACTCTAACAGGCAAGCCAATAAAGAACTTTTGGAACGTGGACAAACTCATGAAGTACTATAACTAAATGCCTTTTAAGGACTAGTTTTAGTTTACTTCAAATTCAATCTTCCCAAAACACTACGGGAATGCTTTGTATGGACCTTAGTCCTTTCTTGAATCAATAAAACAAAGTGATATTTTACTCTACTCAAAGGACGTTCTAGAAGGATCATTACCATGGTATCGCCCCGAGAGTGTCTCGTGCTAGAAAGGTTATGCAGTAGAAAAATCCTAAGTCTTGGGAAAATTCTCACACTCAACCATAGGCACTAAAGACCCTGGCAAGGACCATTTATGCCAAGGTCAAGAGGGATCCTAAACACCCAAATGATTGGTGATGGACCCCAGACAAGGCTTTATTTATGCCAAGGTCAAGTGGGATCCTAAACACCCAAGTGATTAGTGACGGAGCCCAGACAAGGCTTTACTTATACCAAAGTCAATAAGGATCTTGAAAGCTAAATTAATTAGTAATTAACCCTAGACAAGGTGTCTTTATTCCAAAGCCCCAAGGGGATCCCCAAGCCTTTGAAGGGCACCAGACCGTGGGCAAGTCCTATGGGGAACAGCCAGTCCAAAAAGGGTATTGGACCCTAGACTGCGGATTCCAATCGTAAACTTAACATCATAATGGGCATTGGACCCAAAGAAATCAATACGAAAATAAGCTAGCATACAAGGTAAAATAAAGATTAAAATGGGAAATAAATTAAAAACCCCCGAGAACCAGGGTGATCATCTATACAAAGTTAACAAACCCTACGCAGGGGGCAGAAGCAAAAACAAATATAAACATTTTAATCCTAGGTGATCCCTTTATCAATGGCCATTGCGGATGAAGTTCCAGCAGCATTTGGATTAGCCCTAGGATCCTCCAGCTGCCTATCCCGTACCACATTACAAGAATCCAGACCGCTCAAGACCAGAGCCACTTCGGGATTAAAGAGCTGGACTTGATCAATGACGTTCTGAAATTATTCTCCACTAATGTTAGTGCAAACGGTGACAAGTTTCTGGACATCATCTCGCGGCAACTTAATCTTAGCACTAGATTGCTGATCCTTGTTACGAAGACCCTCATTTTCAGCCTTTAGTATGGTCACATACCTCTTAAACTCGGCCAAGCTAGAGTCTTTTTGCTTTCCAGCATCTTTCAGGGCAACCATCTCCTGCTCCAACTCTCGAACCCGAGACTCAGCCTCACTTTTGGTCTTCATGGCGTCCTCCATAACCTTAAGAGCTTGGTTTTCACCCTGCTCAATGGCCACTGCTCTCTCTGTCATCTCCCGCTCACGTTCCTCACAAACCTATTCCAGGTATTGTGTCTCGGTGGCAAGGCGGAGACCAAAAGTCTCAAATCACACGAAGGTATCCTTCGTGCTACGAAGGGCAATGTGGTTTGTGACTCATTCATCCAAAAGATTATAGTCGATGAACTCCTGAGAATCTGACTCTTCGAGATACAGATTGATTGGACCATTGACATCGTCGACTGCCGTCCTTTTATTTCGACCGCTCGATGACCCATCCTTTGTCGCTTTCCTCTTGCAGTCCGCGATAGCTTGAGGAGAATCCTCCACCTCGATAGGCTCTGTGTCCATCCTTGGGACTTCAATAGGTGAGAGCGGAGGAGCCACAACTACATCCGCTGGAGGATCCAATGGCTCAGTTGTATTCCTTGCCCAGAAGGCTGCAAGAATCTCCAAGGCATTCCCGGTTGACATTTCGGCTAAACTTTCTGTAAAAAGAATAGAAGATCGAAGTTAAGAAATTGCTATGAGGTATTATGAAAAATGTTAAGCCTGCGAATTAATATTTGGGCAGTGGTTTAAACTACCTAACATAGCCAAAAGAGTCTCATCATTTGGGGTATCCAAGATGTCTTTGGGCCGAATTGAACTAACCTTTTCGACCCACATTTTGAAAAAATTAACGCATTCTAGTTCTTCGTCATTCAGATGGCTCGCTTCCCTCTCGAATGATTGAGTAGGAATGCTCCAAACCCCTGGATTCTAGTACAGACTAAATGTCGGTTCACCATCGTCGCCTAACCAAAAGGGGTGCATGCCGCGAGCCACCTTTAACTTGAAGAACTTCTTTTTGAAATCTTTATAACTCTCAAGGTATGGGAGAAAAACCTTTTGTCCTTATCGAGACTGAACCAAAAGCTAGGTTTTTTTAGCAGCCTCGGTGCCGTGAATGGAGTACCAAGTATGAAAATAGAAGAACGCCCTATCCGAGCACTGCAACTCGACCAACCGATATATCCTTTCAAAGGCCATGATATTGGCCAAACCGTTGGGGTGAGTCTGAGTCGAAGCGGCATTCAAATTCTGAAGGACGATAATCTGGAAATCAGTGAAGGGAAGCCGGAGTCCAAACCTGATGAAGAAGTCCTCATACATATAAGTGAAGTGTTCTCCTGCCTGGTGAGTAGAACACACCCTTTCGTTCCATGGTGACAGGACCTCGAATTCGTGGTCCCTACTCTTCCCCTCCGTCAACACTAGATAACTTTTCAACTCCTTAAGAAGCTCCCCCAGTTGGAAATGGGATATCTGACCATAAGCATCGTCCACGACCCAAAGGTATACCAATCCCGGACTACGGCGAATACGGATTTCATCTTCCATGGCCACTTCCCATTCTCTCGGCTCCTCTCCCTCTGGGACCGGGGCAACATTTGGAACTAGTTCTTCAAGTCTCACCATTCTTTTTCTGGCCATTTAAAGTTCCTGGATACACACAAAGGCCGACAGTTAGAACCATTCGAGTTCAAAGTTCCAGAAATTGATATAAGCAAGTAGAAAACTGCTCACACCCACACACTAGCCTCCACTCCCACCAAGGCCGAAGCCTCAGTAGGACACTCCCGTCGCATGGGATACGATGGAGAAGGTGATCCATAGGGCAACACTGTTGAAAGGAAGAAAAACTTTTTCCCCACCCTTAATTGTAGAGAAAACAGGGAAGCACACTCCACTAAAAGGGCGTGCAACCACTCATAAAGCAAAATAAATATGGACGAGTCAGGGGGAAATGAATACCTCAAGGAAAATGGAAGTAAGTGGCAAAGAATCCAGTCACCGGAATGGCAAAGTGCTAAATAGAAGAGTGTTGAAACTGCCTCCCTCCACCACTGTGAAACTTGTCGAAAGTCACCTCAAGCCATCAGTTTTGAGAGATGAATAATGAGATGAAAAGAGGAAAGTTAAACCCCTATTTATAATGGCTGAATGGTTGAAGGGTAATTCTGTATGATTAATCCGAATTTGAAAAGATACTCACTATGGCGCGCAAAGCACTATGTATATATTCTCAACCAAAATACGTTACGTGGCTCTCACAGCTGTCATAGCAGTTGAGAGGACGATTGTGCAGCAAGCCAAGGGACATGCAACCTCAGTAGAGTTTATCAACTCGTATTTGATACCTCCCACCAATCACGGGATTTATTAGAGTGCTCTCCAGTGTCCCCACGCATCGGTTGACGGAAGTATCATTCCATCCTAATAACACACTAGGTCAGAAACCCCCATGTACGCCAAGAGAGAAAGGCTTCTACCTCTCTAAATGCATGGCAACTCAATATTACACTAAGAAAGAAAAGCTTCTGTGAAAAGAGGAAATTGCTTGCAGAGAGTTAATCACCTTCAAGAATTTTGAAAAGATTAAGAGAATAACCCTTGCAGGGGGCAAAACCCTTATATACGTGCAAAAAATGGAGGGGAAATTACTCTCTAAAAAAAGATCATTTTCAAGTCTAGTTGCAAAATGAAAAGAATGCAATGAAAGGAATACCAGCTTCAGTGCAAACATTCTCTATTTATAGAAAGAATAAAGTACTCTGATTGGCCCTGTAAAAAATGAACTAATCGCATGATGGCAACCACGTTTAATGCTTCCAGTTTTTGATTTGTCACGGGAGTAGCGGGCAGTTGGGAAACAGTACGAAACTGAGATCCACTTTAAAGGATATTTAATTCCTAATAAAGTCAAAGCAACAACTTCCCAAAGAATCACACTGTTACTACCTGCAGTTTCAGATATTATACTCGGAGTTTGTACAAGAAACACTTGAGGAAATCTCGAGAATTAATACTTGGGGGCAATGAATATGTGGGATGTAACAGCATACTAAGGACATTGGCATTTCGCGTGAAATATCCGGGGTTCGATGTCAATTTTTCAGACTCTTGCGTCAGCTATGTGCCCGGATAATCCTACTAAAACTTGACACTTGGCTATCCTTCCAAGTGTCAAGCTGGGGCCAATTATTCTGGATCGTGATCTGGAATCCCATTTAGTTAGATCAACCTGGCATACATATAACCAGACTCCGCCCTAGACGACATAGCTAAGGCCTTGAAGGCAGTCCGGACCTCGGAGCCATGCACACTGAGCAAAGCTGAGCCATAATATCAAGATTACTAGATACATGCAAATGATATATCCCTAAATATCTGTAACTACCAATCATCTATTTACGATATTATAAGACTCGTAACTGTCTCAGATTGATAAGTAGCTCTCGAGTTAAGAATTCCTAACTTATAGGGATTTATCCCAATAATATTAGGAAAGTAATCCTTACCAGGATACTAATCCTAAATACCTGCATTCAATACAGATTGCATAAAGATTCTATACACGCTCTATAAATACAAGGCTAAGTAGCCTTAATCAAGTATCAGTAAATTACTCAATATACACTGCCTTACTTGTGCACAGCCTAACTTGAGTGTTGGAGTCCCATTGCAGGTACCCACCCCCCTGTCTCAACATGCTTGACCGCTGCTGCTTAAAAAGGAAACCACCATACACGTTGTGAATGCTTATGTCTTGAAGCATATCAAATGGGTTTTTAATGATAACAAAGCCAAAGATAAAGACCAAGATCAAAAGATAAAGACCAAGATCAAAAGAGGTATATTAGATATAGGTCTTAGAATATTAATGTAAAATGCCCTTTAAGTATCTCAATGATTCTCAAATGGTTTTCCAAATATCGTTTTCAAAATCAGCTTGTAAATTCAAAGTTAAATATGTTTTTCAAGAAATGTTGATTTTAATCTTGGATTCAATATTCATGAAGGCATTTATGTTTAATCCAATGATCTAAGTGTTAGAAATGACTTACATACTCAATTGGACTTGAAAAATGTGTTCAAAGGCGAAGGTAATCGATTACATGATGTTTGTAATCGATTACACAGCAAACAGAGGCCTTGTAATCGATTACATGTGTATTGTAATCGATTACAAGCAAGTCAGAGGCCTTGTAATCGATTACACCAAGCTGGTAATCGATTACAATAAGCCCAGAAAGGCAAGAACACGTTCAAGAAGCCCTGTAATCGATTACAGAGAAATGATAATCGATTACAAAAAAGTCAAAGGCATTGTAATCGATTACACCAAGCTGGTAATCGATTACCAAGTGCCTAGAAAGCCAAGAACATGTTCAAACAGCCATGTAATCGATTACAGAGATTGTGTAATCGATTACCAGTGGTCTGACAGCAGCCAACGGCTATTTTCTTGGCTTTTAATGTTGCCATAAATGCTACCCAACAGTTCATTTCTTCCAACAACTTATAAATACTTGCCTTGGGGCTTCATTAATGGCTAACCTTTAATTCAGAATATCAATCTAACACTTATATATGAGAATCAAGTTTTGAAAACATTTTTGCCCTATTTTTGTGAGAAAACTTGAGATATTCAAAAAGGGCACTCTAGAGCTTCAATTTGTATCAATCTACTCTTTGAGAGAGTTTCTATCATTCAAACACTTTGTTTATTCTGTAAAGAGGGTGAGGTATCCCTCTAGTGAAAAAGGGTGAGGTATCCCTTATTGAAAAAAAGGTGAGGTATCCTTCAAAGGTGTAAAGAGGGTGAGGTATCCCTCAAAGGTTGTAAGGATGAGACATTCTTGTTTTGAGACTCAAAGCACAAGGGTGAGGTATCCCAAGGTGTTATTGAGTGCTCTAATTTGTAAAAGTTTTCAAGCACCCATTCAAGCTTGAAGTTTAGTGAAAAATCTCGAGTGGTTCACTTAAGGATTGAACGTAGGTCACAAGGGGTGGCTAAACCAGGATAAATCCTTGTGTTTGATTCTCCAAACCCTATCTCTTTACATTTGTGTATTTATTTTATATGCTTGCTTGAATGTTATTCATCTTGGCTTGTTTAATTTGTGAGTGAAGTATTCAATCTCATTTATCTATTTACTTCAATTATCCAATAGTTTCAACGAAAATTGATAAATAAACGTTTTACGAAAGATTTACGAAAATATTTTATAAACTCAATTCACCCCCCTCTTGAGTTTGAGGCCACTTGGTAACAAGTGGTATCAGAGTTAGGCTCTTATGTAAAGGGCTTAGTAGCTTCAAGAGAAAGTGATGGCCTCCTCAAATGATTTTTCAGAAAGTTCTTCTATCTATAGACCTCCCTTTTTCAATGGGGATGGGTATACTTATTGGAAATAAAGAATAAAAATTTTTATTGAAGCTATTGACTTAGATGTGTGAGATGCTATTGAAAATGGTCCTTTTTTCCCCACACAAGTTGTGAATGATGTAAGAGTTAACACACCAAGAAGTGAATGGACCAATGATGATAAGAAAAAGGTCCAATATAATTTGAGAGCCAAAAACATCATTACCACAACTTTGGGGCATGATAAGTTCTTTAGAGTCTCAAATTGTAAATCTACCCAAGAAGTGTAGGACACTTTACAAGTTACCCATGAAGGTACTAGTGAAGTGAAAAGATCAAGGATAAATACTCTCACTCATGAGTATGAGCTCTTTAGGATGAACCATATTGAAAGCATTCAAGAAATGCAAAAACGTTTTACACATATTGTTAATCATTTAGCTTCATTAGGAAAGACATTTTTTAATGAAGATCTTATTAACAAGGTTTTAAGATGTTTGAGCAGGGATTGGCAACCTAAGGTGATGGCTATCTCGAAATCAAGAAATCTTGCAACAATGACCTTAGCCACTCTTTTTGGCAAGCTCCAAGAACATGAATTGGAGTTGAATAGACTCAAACAAAATGAAGAGCTTGACAAAAAAAAAAGGGATTGCTCTCAGATCCACCTCTTCCATAATCAACGATGATGATGATGAAGATGATGGAGATGGCTTGGAAATAGACAAGGAGAATCTTGCTCTACTAGTTAAGAAATTCGAAAGATTCTTCAAGAAGAATGGAGCTCAAAGAAGACCTCCCTTTCCCCAAAAGAATGTCTATCACAAAAGGGAAGGAACCTCATCCACTCCTAAATTCTATGAATGTGGAGAATTGGGTCATATGAAGATAGAGTGCCCAATTTATCAAAGAAAAGTAAAAAAGTATGAGAAGAGATCCTCAAAGGAGAAGAAAGAAAGAAGAGCCTACATAGCTTGGGATGATAATGACATAGATTCAACCGATAGCTCGGACAATGAGAAAGCCAATCTATGCTTCATGGTTAGAGGAGAAGAGGAATATGAAGATGACATGGAGGTAATATCCTCAAATTCTGAATCAAACTCTTCACCTTCCTATGATGAATTGCAAGATGCATTTGAAGAATTACATAATGAATCTATGAGGCTTGCAAAACTTATTTCATCATCTAAGAAAATAATTTCCTCATTTGAAAATCAAATTTCTATTTTAAATAAAGAAATTGAGGAATTGAAATTAGAAAATGAAACTCTTGGGTTGATTGATGCAAATTCTTCATGCATGACATGTTTATCACTTGATAATGCATCTACATCCTCATCTTGTTCATCATGTAAAACATTTGAAATTGAGATTGAGGATTTAAAAAATACTCTTTCAAAATTTACCTTTGGAAGAGATAATTTGAATGTACTGTTAGGGAAATAAAGATGTGTTTTTTAAAAGGCTAGTTTAGGGTATAATCTCAATAATCAACAAAAGTTTCTCAAAAAAATTTTTGTTTCATCAAGTATATTAAGTAGTCCCTTTATTAAATGCTTTCATTGTGGTAGGAAAAGGCATAGTGCATCAACTTGCAATGTAAGGAAGAATATCAATAATAAGTTAGGAACTAAAATGGTTTGGGTTCCCAAAGGCACTTTGCCAAAAACTAACACACAAGGACCCAAGAAAATTTGGATACCAAAAGACAAAAATTGAAGTATGTTGTAGGTGTGCTTGAAGGCCAAGAGCTGACTTTGGAATCTTAAAAGTGGCTGATCCAAGCACAAGACCAGAAAATACTTCAAACTGTCCTCCTTGTCTCCTAGAAGCTTGAACTTGCATCCTTTGGTTAAGTGGAGACTTGCTCTATGCTTTACTAGTTTAACATCTTGAAAAATATCTCTCTATATCTTGAATATGCTTTTTATGTGAAAGGTCATGTATAATATCAATATCTTTGAACTTGACATAATGGATTAATCATGCATCTAATTCTGTCGTACAATACATTAACTTGCTGCATAATATATTGCTTTGCTGCATAATGTAATATCTTGCTGCATAGTATGATATCTTGATGCATAATATGTCGTTTTGCTACACAATTATGTGTTTTGGATCAAAGATTGGTTACATGTTGTTTGGATTTGATTTGGGATGTTTTGGAACTATTTTGAAGGCTTTGAGATTGATCAATTATTGTTTGAAATGCAAAAACTGATTTCAGCAAGCTTATAATCGATTACAGGATGTTTGTAATCGATTACAAAGGCTCTGTCAAGTGTTCCAAGCCAAGTTAGAAAGCATGTAATCGATTACACAAACTTTGTAATCGATTACAAGAAAAACAGAACGCGTGTAATCGATTACAATAAAAGTGTAATCGATTACAAAACTTTTTTTTCTAAATTTGCTTAATCTTTATATAACCCCATATTGCTCTTGTATATCACTCTGAATTCTATTGGCATGAATGATAAATACTATCTACGATTTTCTTCATATGCATTTGTTGTTGGTATCACATATTGATGTGCTAAACAGTTTATACTTTGATATTGATCCTACTGGACTGAAATGATTATATCCAATCTGAATGCTTATGTCTTCTTTTTGATAATGCCAACGGGGGAGAGATTAGTGAAATATATTGCATGTGTATGGGGGAGTTTTGTGCTTTCACATATTCTATCTCATGCATACATTACGGGGGAGAGTTGCACTTAAATATCTGATAATCAAATAAATAAAAATATTTCTCCTTCTGTTGAATGTTTAGTTTGTCATCATCAAAAAGGGAGAGAATGTGAATACTTATATCTTGAAGCATATCAAATGGGTTTTTGATGATAACAAAGCCAAAGATAAAGACCAAGATCAAAAGATAAAGACCAAGATCAAAAGAGGTATATTAGATATAGGTCTTAGAATATTAATGTAAAATGCCCTTTAAGTATCTCAATGATTCTCAAATGGTTTTCCAAATATCATTTTCAAAATCAGCTTGTAAATTCAAAGTTGAACATGTTTTTCAAGAAATGTTGATTTTAATCTTAGATTCAATATTCATGAAGGCATTTATGTTTAATCCAATTATCTAAGTGTTAGAAATGGCTTACATACTCAATTGGACTTAAAAAATGTGTTCAAAGGCGAAGGTAATCAATTACATGATGTTTGTAATCGATTACACAGCAAACAGAGGTTTTGTAATCGATTATATGTGCATTGTAATCGATTACAAGCAAGTCAGAGGTCTTGTAATCGATTACACCAAACTGGTAATCGATTACAATGAGCCCAGAAAGGCAAGAACACATTCAAGAAGCCTTGTAATCGATTACAGAGAAATGGTAATCGATTACAAGAAAGTCAGAGGCCTTGTAATCGATTACACCAAACTGGTAATGATTACCAAGTGCCCAGAAAGCCAAGAACACGTTCAAACAACCATGTAATTGATTACAGAGATTGTCTAATCGATTACCAGTGGTCTGACAGCAGCCAACAACTATTTTCTTGGCTTTTAATGTTGCCATAAATGCTACCCAACGGCTCCTTTCTTCCAATAACTTATAAATATTTGCCTTGGGGCTTTATTAATGGCTAACCTTCAATTCAGAACATCAATCCAACACTTATATACGAGAATCAAATTCTGAAAACGTTTTTGCCCTGTTTTTATGAGAAAACTTGAGATATTCAAAAGGGGCATTCTAGAGCTTCAATTTGTATCAATCTACTCTTTGAGAGAGTTTTTATCATTCAAACACTTTGTTTATTATGTAAAGAGTGTGAGGTATCCCTCTAGTGAACAAGGATGAGGTATCCCTTGTTGAAAAGAATGTGAGGTATCCTTCAAAGGTGTAAAGAGGGTGAGGTATCCCGCAAATGTTGTAAAGGGTGAGGCATCCCTATTTTGAGGCTCAAAGCACAATGGTGAGATATCCTAAGGTGTTGTTGAGTGCTCCGATCTGTAAAGGTTTTCAAGCACCCTTTCAAGCTTGAAGTTTAGTGAAAAATCTCGAGTGGTTCGCTTAAGAATTGGACATAGGTCACAAGGGTGGCTGAACCAGAATAAATCATTGTGTTTGATTCTCTCAACCCTATCTCTTTACATTTGTGCATTTATTTTATATGTTTACTTGAATGTTATTCATCTTGGCTTGTTTAATTTGTGAGTGAAGTATTCAATCTCATTTATCTATTCACTTTAATTATCCAATAACTTCAATGAAAATTAATAAACAAACGTTTTACGAAAGAATTACGAAAATATCTTATAAACTCAATTCACCCCCCCTCTTGAGTTTGAGACCACTTGGTAACACACGTGTTTATCTCAAGTACCCTGTAAATCTACTTCAGAACAGTTACAAAGCTAATATGTTTGGGGAACATCTATTAATACTCCTATTTATCTATTATAATTCTTCAACAAATTTCTTTCACCTTTTTTCGAAAATATCCTTTATTGAATAGTTAAATCAAACTATTGTTCTATTGCCACTCTTATACTTATCTAAATTTCTTACTCACAATGAAAAAATTCTAAATATAAAAATTACTTTTACTTTATTGGTGGAGTCAAGCAAGTATAAGAATCATTTCTCCTTACTATAAAATTAACAAAATATGTAAATTGATTTTTTTTTTATACATTGCATGTGAAAGTTAGGGAGGACAAAAATTTTCACAATCATAAGAATCTGCGAGAATTACTCCGATGAGAGAAGAGATGAATACCCATTTAATAAATAAAAATGGAGGTGGGGATCATAGTTTCCATCTCACAGGTATTGGTGAAACATATTTCCTCATTTAATAATCTACACATATTATGATTATTTCTTTTACAATTTGAGATGATCATGAAAATTTATATATTTTTATTACTTTATAATGAGTTTTTTAGTGAATAATCCAATAATGATAACAATATTTTTTACATTTTTTATTTGGATTTGTCTAATAGTGTCCTAAATACACTTGTTACATAATCAAAAAATAGAAAATATTAAATGAAAAATAAAGTATTTAATAAAGAGAAAACATAAAAGGTTTTACTTTTAATTTAAGAGTTTTATTATATCTTTAAAAAAAATTATTGCATATTCTTGGAGTACAATTAATATATACTCTTAAAAAGATCTCTACTGTGAATTTTTGGTAAGAACTTAAAATTTAAGTGAGTTTGTTTAATATTAATGATTGAGATCCTTCTTAAAATATGTATTTATTGTATTTCAAAAATGTACTAAAATATTTCTTAAAACATTCTCTTACTAATTTTTTAATAAATATTAAATAAAAAATAGATATATTTAATATCTTAAGGAAAAAAATTCAATATTTTCGAAGTTAACGAAAATGGTAATAACAACTTCACATACTCACATAAAATTAATACAACAAAAAATGCTTCAATTTCGACAGCAACCTAAGCAAATTTGCTATAAAAAACTGATTTTTGGCAAATTTCTTGGCAAACCAACATTCATTGGAAACAACTCGCTGAAAATTAGGTTTTAGAAGATTTTTTTCAGATTCACCAAAATTGGTGGCTGAAATTTTTTATCCACAGACAAATTTGATGTAAGCCAATTAATTATTTAAAAATGATCATATTACTTTATTTTTTATTTAATATTATTTTTTATATCTATTTTGAATATATGCGATTAAGTAAAAAATAATAAAAAATATAAATATAATAAATAATATTTAAAAAATATAAAAATATATATATATATTTATAATAAGAATATAATTATTAATTATTTAACATGTGACGCTGTGATCTTCTTTATTAGTCAATGATTTTTTCTTTTTTTATATAAACACCAGTTGATACACAATGCAAGCACAGCCAAAGGATTCTTTATTAGTCAATGATTTTTTCTTTTTTTATATAAACACCAGTTGATACACAATGCAAGCACAGCCAGAGGATCCATGTGCATTGACGTCAATTCTTTGGATTATCAAACACCCAAACGAAAACGAAATATTATGGAAAAGGACAATTATCAATTGACTTTGTAATATTATCGGCCTACAAGACCGTACAATATGGAGAAGGTGGACAAATTGTGGTTAGTTATAATTTTGTTTTTTTTAATAAAGGTTAGTATACATTGAAAAATGCCAATTCCTTGGTTGTTGGTACAGGGTTTTATTATTATTATTATTATTATTATTATTATTATTATTATTATTATTATTATTATTATTATTAAAGTTTTATTAATAAATACTTTAAAAGATCTTAATATACTAAATGCTTTAATTTTTGTTTAATATTTTTTATTTATAATTCTTTTATTAACTAACTAAAAAGAAGCCTCTTGTCTTATCGAAGTTAAAAAAAATGGTAATAACAACATATACTTAACATAAAATAAATACAACAAAATGGATCAATTTAGGCACCAATTAATGCAAATTCGCTATAAAAATTGAATTTTTGCGAATTTTTTGGCAAACCAACGTCCATTGGAAACAATTCGTCGAAAATTAATTTTTCGAGGATTTTTTCAAATTCATCAAAATTTTCTAGCCGGAAAATTTTATCAACAGACAAATTTGATGTAAACCAATTAATTATTTAGCATGCGACACTTACATGACCAGTTTTATTTGTTAATAATTTTTTCTTTATAAACACCTCTTGATACACAATGCAAATATATCAAGAGTATCCGGGTGCATTGAAGACAACGATTCTTGCAAGTATCAACCACCTAAACCAAAACGAAATCTAACGGAGAAAGGACTATGGTCTATTGACCTCACAATTTGTCCGGTCTTGCACAATATGGAGACGGTGGACAATTTTTTGGTTAGTTATAATACTTTTTTTTTAATAAAGGTTAGTTATAAATTGAGCAATGCCAATTCCTTGGCTGTCGGCACAGCGTTGTTTTATTATTATTATTATTATTATTATTATTATTATTATTATTATTATTATTAAAGTTGTACTAATAAATTTTTTAAAGAATATTAATATATTAAATGCTTTAATTTTAGTTTAAAATTTTTATTTATAATTCTTTTATAAATAACTAAAATGAAGTCTTTTATCTTATCAAAGTTAAAGAAAATGGTAATAACAACATCACATACTCACATAAAATTAATACAACATGCATCAATTTTGGCACCAATCTATGAAAAAATCGCTATAAAAAATTATTTTTTGCCAATTTTTTTAGCAAACCAGCATCTATTGGAAACAACTCATCGAAAATTAATTTTTGAAGATGTTTCAGATTCACTAAAAATTGTTGGTTGGAAAATTTTATCAGCAGAATAAAACTTTAATTGAGTTTGGAGGGACAAGAACTTGAACACTACATATAAATTGAGTTTGCTTTTAAGCTTTATATTCTATGTTATTCAAATATACCAGTTTTTAGAGTGAGATTGTTCTGTTTTTTGAGTTAATAAATAAGGCAACAATTTAGTTTAAAGAAAGATTAACTATATGAAGATTATGTTTAAAAAAAGTTTGGGGCATCTGCCACTCACACGACTCAAATTAAGGAAGGTCTTTAAAGAATTTAATTGTAATGCAGAGTTTATTAATATATTTTTTCTCAAAATATCTCTCACTTGATAAGTATGAGATTAATTTCTTGAAGTACAATTAGACATCTATGCAAAGATCTCTTCTAAATATATTATTTTCATATATATGAGTCTTGAAATTGAACCTATGATCACATACTTAATGGACTTAAACTTTTTTCATTCGGACGCATACACATTGGTAGTGTTTACTAATAAGTTATTATTTTTAAATATTTTTTAAAACCCTTAACTGTGTTAAGTCATCAATTAGTCAAATTAAGAAAAAATGTGAAGTCTAATTTATAGTCAAGTTTGTGGTTTGGTGTCGTTTTAACACCCTCAAGATAGTGGAGGAGTATTATCGCAAAAGTTGTAGATAATTTAATAATAATAATAATAATAATAATAATAATAATAATAATAATAATAATAATAATGATGATGATGATGATGATGAAATTGGTTGATATCGGTGTAAATGAAAATTAATTTTATACTTTTAAATAATTTTTTTATTAAATATCTTTCATAAAATTACCACCTCGTTAGATTAAAAACTTTTAAAGTAATTCATAAGCGAATTTTTTTAATTGTTTCCATCAAAAAGAAATAATTGTTTTATGTTTCATTGATATATCTTAAGATTACTATAATATTGTATAATGTAATTCATGGACTGTCGATTTATCATTTTCTCAAAATACAAATATAGCTACAAAATTGTATAAATAGAGATTTGGATCATCTCTTAGTATAGGATTACGATGAATGTTATAACTTTTTAAAGCCTTAAAATACTCACAAGTATATGAAATGTTAGTACAATCAACATTATATAAATTTAAAAATTTAAGAAGTAAATCCCAAATAATATACAAATAATAATTCATCTTAGTGACAATAAAAGATATATAATTGTGTATAAATTGAAAATTAGTTCAACAGAGACCCATTCATTCTTTATTAAATGTGCAAAAGAGACCTTTATTCTATTGATGTTTATCTGGTTAACGAAAATCATTGTATCAGCATAACATACGGACATAAAATTATTACTAAATTCATCGATATGTTTCGGCGGAAATCTAAGTAAATCTACAAGAAAAGTTTACTTCTAGCGTAATTTTTTGACAGACCAACAGCCGCTTGAAACGACTTGTCGAAAATCAATTTCTGAAAAAAAAAAATCAGATTCATCAAAAAATTTTTGCTGTAAAAGTTTGTTACAAAGCTAATATGTGTGAGGAACGTCTATTGATAATCTTATTTATCTATTGCAATTCTTCTTTAACAAATTTCTTTTACTTTTTCTTAAAATATCCTTTTATTGAATAGTTGAATCAAACTAACGTTCTATTGCCACTCTTATACTTATCTAAATTTCTTACTCGTAATAATAAATTCTAAATATAAAAATTACTCTTACTTTGTTGATGGAGTCAAGCAAGTATAAGAATCATTTCTCTCTACTATAAAATTAATAGAATATGTAAATTGAATTTTGTTTTTTATTATACATTGCAGGTGAAAGTTAGGGATGACAAAAAAATTTGCATTCATAAGAATCTGTAAGGATTACCCGCGACAAGAGGGAAGATAGATACTCGTTTAATAAATAAAGGTGAGAGTAGAGTTCAGAGTATCCGCCTCAGGTACTTGTGAAATATATTTCCTCATTTAATAATCTGTCACATATTATGATTTTTTCTTTTACAATTTGAGATGATCATGAAAATAAATTTATGTATTTTTATTATTTTATAATGAGTTTTTAGTGAATAATCTTATAATGATAACAATATTTTTTACATTTTTTATTTGGGTTTATCTGAGTGTCTTAAATACACTTGTTACATAATCAAAAAATAGGAAATATTAAATGAAGAGTATTTAATATAGTGAAAACTTAAAAAGCTTTAGTTTTAATCGAACAGTTTTGTTATGGACAAAACTTAAGTAAAATTTTTTAAGTGTTTGTGTTGTTGTTCTCTAATCCAAATATGACACATGTCTTATTCTTCAATAAAAATATAACATGTGTCTTAGGTTTTAATTACTTAATCATCTTTTTTTAAGTTTTCATTAATGAGTTGTAAAAATATATATATATGTCATATTTTGATTGTAGAATAACACCACAAGCACTTGAAAATTTTTACGTAAGTTTTGTCCTTTTGTTGTATCCTAAAAAAAAATTATTGCATACTTTTAGAGTACAATTAATGCATGCTCTTACAAAAATCTCTATTGTGAATTTTAAGTTTGGAACATAAAATTTAAGTGAGTTTGTTTAAAATTAATTGTTGAAATTTTTCCTAGAACATGCATTTATTGTAATATGGTAGAATTTATCATAAAACATTCTCTTACTATTTTTTCTAATAAATATTAATAAAAAAGTAGATCTATTTAATATCTTAAAAACATAAAAAAATATTCAATATTTCCTTCATTTAGTAATTAGTAAAATTATTAAGATGATTAATTAAGGGAATTTAGAATTATGCTTTAAAAAATAAAGAAATGTAATTTATAGTTAAGTTAATTTGTAGGTTGTTTTCGTTTTGACTAACTTCATGATAATAAAGTGTAATTTACCCTATCTCCAAAGTTTTAGATTTTATTAAAAATAAAAATAATGATAATTTTTACGTTATTGAATAATTTTTTATTATATATTTTTCATAAAATTTACCACCACATTGAATTATAAAAGTTTTTACAATGTAATTCATACCCATAAATTTTTAATTGTTTTATCTCTCATTGATATATGTTAAGATTACTATTATATTGCATAATGTAAAGTCTATGAAGGATGGATACATTATTTTTTAGGCTTGTTCGCGTATTGAATAGTATTTATGTCAGATATATGAAGATATCCGTACGATACACTTGTTTTACATGTCAGAATGTGTCCGATTAAAAAAATTATTTTTTTCAATTTGAATACGTCTCGGACACGCTTGGACATGTCTCGGACATACTTGGATACGTCTCGAACACGTTTGAACACGTTTATGTCACGATTTAGATACGACCCATTAATATATTTTTTAAAAAAATTAGTTTTCATGATTAACATTTAATTAGTAAGCTCGTAACTCATTCAAGCCTAATCACATAACTAACATCCCAAGCCACTATTTTCATATATCAGTATTTTAAGTTTTATCTTTTCACACATCACTATTAGATTTTTAAATTTTATCTTTTCATATACTACTATTTTCATCTACTCCTTCTACTTTTACTCGTACCAAATCGTCCCCTTCATCATCACCGAAGCTTACTTCACACCAATATTCTCTCTAGTTAATTTTTTTTATGCACATGTACTCATACGTGATTAGTTTTATTTGGAGAACTTTGTTTAATTAGGAGATTTTTTAGAATATATCAATAGAAATCATACTCCATATTTTTAGGAGAGACTTACGAGGTAGTAAATATTGACACATATGACATATATTAAGATATTGTAAATCTTTAAACTTATAGAAATGATATTAATGAATTATGAATCTTTTTACTTAAATTTTGTAATTATATATATACATATGATGTGTCCATGTCATATAATTTTTAAATTTAATGTATTTTTATATATGTATCGTGTCTCATATCGATATCCGTATATGTGTCATAGTGTAAAGCACATCATGTTTTACACGAGTGTCACTCTACGTTTTCTCAAAATTAAATATAGCCACAAACTAGTAAAAATAGGGATGTGGATTTTCTCGTGCCACAAAAATCACGCACACACACAAATAGATAGATATTATATATATATATATATATAGACACACATAGAGATATATGTCGTATTCATGTTAAAACATATCATGTTTTATACGTTTTCTTCATATGCATTTGCTGTTGGTATCACATATTGATGTGCTAAACAGTTTATACTCTGATATTGATCCTACTGGACTGAAATGATTATATTCAATCTGAATGCTTATGTCTTCTTTTGATAATGCCAACAGGGGAGAGATTAGTGAAATATATTGCATGTGTACGGGAGAGTTTTGTGCTTTCACATATTCTATCTCATGCATACATTACGGAGGAGAGTTGCGCTTAAATATATGATAATCAAATAAATACAAATATTTCTCCTTCTATTGAATGTTTAGTTTGTCATCATCAAAAAGGGAGAGAATGTGAATGCTTATGTCTTGAAGCATATCAAATGGGTTTTTGATGATAACAAAGCCAAAGATAAAGACTAAGATCAAAAGATAAAGACCAAGATCAAAAGAGGTATATTAGATATAGGTTTTAGAATATCAATGTAAAATGCCCTTTAAGTATCTCAATGATTCTCAAATGGTTTTCCAAATATCGTTTTCAAAATCAGCTTGTAAATTCAAAGTTGAACATGTTTTTCAAGAAATGTTGATTTTAATCTTAGATTCAATATTCATGAAGGCATTTATATTTAATCCAATTATCTAAGTGTTAGAAATGGCTTACATACTCAATTAGACTTAAAAAATGTGTTCAAAGGCGAAGGTAATCGATTACATTATGTTTGTAATCGATTACACAGCAAACAGAGGACATGTGCATTGTAATGGATTACAAGCAAGTCAGAGGCCTTGTAATCGATTATACCAAACTGGTAATTGATTACAGTGAGCCCAGAAAGGCAAGAACACGTTCAAGAAGCCCTGTAATCGATTACAGAGAAATGGTAATCGATTACAAGAAAGTCAGAGGCCTTGTAATCTATTACACTAAGCTGATAATCAATTACCAAGTGCTCAGAAAGCCAAGAACATGTTCAAACAGCTATGTAATCGATTACAGAGATTGTATCGATTACCAGTGGTCTCACTACAAGAATTTTTAAAATTTGCTACGAAAAAATCCATAGCAAATCCATAGCTAATCCGTAGCTAAATTTATTAGCTACGGATTAGCTACAGTTTGGTTACGGATTGGTCTGTAGCAAATTTCTCATAGCTAATCTGTAGCTATTTTTTAAATTTTCGTAGCTAATCCGAAGCTAAGTTGTAGCTAATTTTCGTTTAGGTTCTTCTTCATTTCCATAGCTAATTAGCTACGAAACTTTCCGTAGCAATTTCGTAGTTAATCCGCAGCTAATTTAAAACATCCGTAGCAATTTCGTGGTTATTTTCTAGTTATTATGTTGCTAAATCCATAGCAATTTGGTAGTTAAGCCGTAGCAATTATCTGTAGCAATTTTGTAATTATTTCCTAGTTATATATTTCTAATTCCGTAGCAATTTCGTAGCTAATTCTTAGCTATTTTTGTTACTAAATCCGTAGCAAATTCGTAGCAATTATCCGTAGCAATTTCGTAGCTAATCCATAGCAATTATCTCTAACAATTCCATAGCTAATCTGCAGATATATATGTTATTAATCTGTAGCAATTCCATAGCTAATCCGTAGCAATTCTTCCTAGCAATTCCGTAGCTAATCTGCAGCTATATATGTTATTAAATTCGTAGCAATTCTATAGCTAATCTGTAGATATATTATTAATTTGTAGCAATTCTGTAGATAATCCATAGCTATTTATATTTTGCTATATCCATTACAATTTTATAGCTAATTTGTAATAATTATACCTGTACAATATAATATTTCAATCCAAACAGAAAAAACTCAACAAATAAGTTGTACAAAACAACACAAAATATAATATTTTCATTAATAAGTTCCAAAACATGTTCTATAAAGAAAGGATAACTAATTAATCTATGTTAATACAAATAGTTCTAAACAAATTAGTCATCTCACCAATAATAAACACAACTAATCAATCTAAGTTAGTGTCATGATCATCCCCAACTACATCGCCTTGTGAACCAGCCTGCGGCACACCACTATATGCTTGGGAGCTTGTTATCTCACGGAAGATGGGCATCAATTGCGTCTGGACAAAAGAAGTCATCGCTTCATTAACAGCTTCCTTTATGGCTTGTGTCGGAACAGTGCAGGAGGAACCACCAACCTGTGGGGATGAACTAGATCCATAAATATCAATACCTAAACTGTGACTCATGTCATGGACCCGTCCCTTCTTGTTGGGACCCGTCACTTCCATCCACACTTCTTGATCTACCACAGGATGAAGTGAAGAGTCTTCTCCATACTTGTCTAACATCGTGGTGTCATAAGTGTCCTGAAACCAAAAAATGTAGAAAACTTTATCAAAATAATCAACTTAACAAATATGATTAGTTTTTAAATTTGAAAGACACTTATAATGAAATTCTTTGAGCGTTGAGTGACATATTCTCCATTTTTCCTCTTATGAACACTTTCATACAAATCTTTGAAAGGGACTGGATGATTCAACTTTGCCTCCTGTAATCAACATCTATTAGAATATACAAAAATAACAACAACCAAGTCTTTTTCTCACTAGGTGGGGTCAGCATGGATCAAACAATGTTATTGTATCCTATCATAAAAAATCACTACGCAAATAATGCACCAAAAACACATATTTTAGCATCTTAAGTAAATATGAGTGCTCATGAACTTGATCAAAACCAAATGACCTAGTTATTTTCCAAACTACAGAAAATTTTAAACAAAACTAAAACTATCATTCACAGAAAAGGATGAAACAGAAGAACATTCATAAGGCATATTCTAAAAAATCACAGAACCAAGCAACTTCTACCTATACACTCAAAAATATAATAAAGAAAATCAATACCCTATGAACTCAATATTTAGTTACACAGAAAATGTGTAGTAAACATACTTGAGTTCTGACCTAGTTATTTTTCAGACTACAAAAAATTTTAAACAAAACTAAAACTATCATTCACAGAAAAGGATGAAACAAAAGAACATTCATAAGACATATTTTGGCATGCCTTACAAAATGTCAAGGCCAATAAGCAATGTTATATTTCCATGTAATGCTTGATAGAACCATTTTATGGATTAAAGCAAGCATTGAAATATTGAATTAACAACCAACAGTAAAAGTTTAATGAGATAGCCAAAATAGAATTTGATTGACAATGTTCATTCTTTCAATATGAATATTCTCATAAATTCTCAGACAAGCTATTTTTTTTTTTGGGAGGGGTGGGGGTGGGGGAAGTAGAGGATGAAAACTCTAATTGAAGAAAAAGCTCATAGTGGGAACAATTTAAAGAGTAAAATAATGTGACACTTTTTTTATCAAAAGGGAAAAATTACCTACCAAAAATTTTGAGTTTTAAACTATCCTATGTATATAGCTCATAGCAAGAAAAAACAAACCCAGAACATGGATTTACAAATTTATTTTACATATTAGAAGCCATTAAGTAGTAAAAGGGATATCAACAATTTAAAGTTTAAACTAAATCTAGCCTCACAACTTTATGCAATTTATAGTTTAAACTAAATCTAGCCTCACAATCACGACTATTTTCTTGGCTTTTAATGTTGCCATAAATGCTACCCAACGACTCCTTTCTTCCAATAACTTATAAATACTTGCCTTGGAGCTTTATTAATGGCTAACCTTCAATTCAGAATATCAATCTAACACTTATATACGAGAATCAAATTCTAAAAAATGTTTTTGCCCTGTTTTTGTGAGAAAACTTGAGATATTCAAAATGAGCATTCTAGAACTTCAATTTGTATCAATCTACTCTTTGAGAGAGTTTCTATTATTCAAACACTTTGTTTATTCTGTAAAGAGGATGAGGTATCCCTCTAGTGAACAAGGGTGAGGTATCCCTTGTTGAAAAGAATGTGAGGTATCCTTCAAAGGTGTAAAGAGGGTGAGGTATCCCTCAAAGGTTGTAAAGGGTGAGGCATCCCTGTTTTGAGGCTCAAAGCACAAGGGTGAGGTATCCCAAGGTGTTGTTGAGTGCTCCAATCTATAAAGGTTTTCAAGCACCCGTTCAAGCTTGAAGTTTAGTGGAAAATCTCGAGTGGTTCGCTTGAAGACTAGACGTAGGTCACAAGGGGTGACTGAATCAGGATAAATCCTTGTGTTTGATTCTCTCAACCCTATCTCTTTACATTTGTACATTTATTTTATATGTTTGCTTGAATGTTATTCATCTTGGCTTGTTTAATTTGTGAGTGAAGTATTCAATCTCATTTATCTATTCACTTCAATTATCCAATAACTTCAACGAAAATTGATAAACAAACGTTTTATGAAAAAATTACAAAAATATTTTATAAACTCAATTCACCCCCCTCTTGAGTTTGAGGCCACTTGGTAACACACGTGTCTATCTCAAGTACCCTCTGAATCTACTTCAGAATAGTTACGAAGCTAATATGTTTGGAGAACATCTATTAATACTCCTATTTATCTATTGTAATTCTTCAACAAATTTATTTCACCTTTTTTTGAAAATATCCTTTATTGAATAGTTAAATCAAACTATTGTTCTATTGCCACTCTTATGCTTATCTAAATTTCTTACTCACAATGAAAAAATTCTAAATATAAAAATTACTTTTACTTTATTAGTGGAGTCAAGCAAGTATAAGAATCATTTCTCCTAGCTATAAAATTAACAAAATATGTAAATTGAATTTTTTTTTATACATTGTATATGAAAGTTAAGGATGACAAAAATTTTCACAATCATAAGAATATGTGAGAATTACTCCGATGAGAGAAAAGATGAATACCCATGTAATAAATAAAAATGGGGATGTGGATCATAGTTTCCATCTCACAGGTATTGGTGAAACATATTTCCTTGTTTAATAATTTACACATATTATGATTATTTCTTTTACAATTTGAGATGATCATGAAAATTTATATATTTTTATTACTTTATAATGAGTTTTTTAGTGAATAATCCAATAATGATAACAATATTTTTTACATTTTTTATTTGGATTTGTCTAATAGTGTCCTAAATACACTTGTTACATAATAAAAAAATAGAAAATATTAAATAAAAATAAAGTATTTAATACAGAGAAAACATAAAAAGTTTACTTTTAATTTAAGAGTTTTGTTATATCTTTAAAAAAAATTTATTGCATATTCTTGAGTACAATTAATATATGCTCTTAAAAAGATCTCTACTGTAAATTTTAAGTTCAGAACTTAAAATTTAAGTGAGTTTGTTTAAAATTAATGATTGAGATCCTTCTTAAAATATGTATTTATTGTATTTCAAAAATGTACTAAAATATTTCTTAAAACATTCTCTACTAATTTTTTAATAAATATTAAATAAAAAATAGATATATTTAATATCTTAAGGAAAAAATTCAATATTTCCGAAGTTAACGAAAATGGTAATAACAACTTCACATACTCATATAAATTAATACAACAAAAAATGCTTCAATTTCGACAGCAATCTAAGCAAATTTGCTATAAAAAACTGATTTTTGGCAAATTTCTTGGCAAACCAACATTCATTGGAAACAACTCCTTGAAAATTAAGTTTTAGAAGACTTTTTTCAGATTCACCAAAATTGGTGGCTGAAATTTTTTATCAACAGACAAATTTGATGTAAGCCAATTAATTATTTAAAAATATCATCTTAGCTTATTTTTTATTTAATATTATTTTTTACATTTATTTTAAATGAATATAATTAAATAAGAGAAAGTAATAAAAAATATAAGTATAATAAATGATATAAAAAATATAAAAAAAATATATATATTTATAATAAAAATATAATTGTTATTAATTATTTAACACGTGACGCTCTGATCTTTTTTATTAGTCAATGATTTTTTATTTTTTATTATAAACACCTGTTGATACACAATGCAAGCACAGCCAGAGGATCCATGTGCATTGACGTCAATTATTGGGATTATCAAACACCCAAACGAAAACGAAATATTATGAAAAAGGACAATTATCAATTGACTTTGTAACATTATCGGCCGACAAGACCGTACAATATGGAGAAGGTGGACAAATTGTGGTTAGTTATAATTTTGTTTTTTTTAATAAAGGTTAGTATACATTGAATAATGCCAATTCCTTGGTTGTTGGTACAGTGTTTATTATTATTATTATTATTATTATTAAACTTTTATTAATAAGTACTTTAAAAGATCTTAATATACCAAATGCTTTAATTTTTGTTTAATATTTTTTATTTATAATTATTTTATTAACTAACTAAAAAGAAGCCTCTTGTCTTATCGAAGTTAAAAAAAATGGCAACAACAACATATACTTACATAAAATAAATACAACAAAATGCATCAATTTAGGCACCAATTAATGCAAATTCGCTATAAAAATTGAATTTTTGCGAAGTTTTTGGCAAACCAACATCCATTGGAAACAATTCGTCGAAAATTAATTTTTAGAGGATTTTTTCAAATTCATCAAAAATTTCTAGCTGGAAAATTTTATCAACAGACAAATTTGATGTAAACCAATTAGTTATTTAGCATGCGACACATACATGACCAGTTTTATTTGTTAATAATTTTTTCTTTATAAACACCTCTTGATACACAATGCAAATTATCAAGAGTATCCGGGTGCATTGGAGACAACGATTCTTGCAAGTATCAACCACCTAAACCAAAACGAAATCTAACGGAGAAAGGACTATGGTCTATTGACCTCACAATATGTCCGGTCTTGTACAATATGGAGACGGTGGACAATTTTTTGGTTAGTTATAATTTTTTTTTTTAATAAAGGTTAGTTATAAATTGAGCAATGCCAATTCCTTGGCTGTCGGCACAGCGTTGTTTTATTATTATTATTATTATTATTATTATTATTATTATTATTATTATTATTATTAAATAAAATTTTTAAAGAATATTAATATATTAAATGCTTTAATTTTAGTTTAAAATTTTTATTTATAATTCTTTTATAAATAACTAAAATGAAGCCTTTTATCTTATCAAAGTTAACGAAAATGGTAATAACAACATCACATACTCACATAAAATTAATACAACAACATGCATCAATTTTGGCACCAATTTATGAAAAAATCGCTATAAAAATTATTTTGTGCCAATTTTTTTAGCAAACCAACATCTATTGGAAACAACTCATCGAAAATTAATTTTTGAAGATGTTTTCAGATTCACCAAAAATTGTTGGTTGGAAAATTTTATCAGCAGAATAAAACTTTAATTGAGTTTGGAGGGACAAGAACTTGAACACTACATATAAATTGAGTTTGCTTTTAAGCTTTATATTCTATTTTATTCAAATATACCAGTTTTTAGAGTGAGATTGTTCTGTTTTTTGAGTTAAGAAGTAAGGCAACAATTTAGTTTAAAGAAAGATTAACTATATAAAGAATATAAGTTTAAAAAAAGTTTGGGGCATCTGCCACTCACACGACTCAAATTAAGGAAGGTCTTTAAAGAATTTAATTGTAATACAGAGTTTATTAATATATTTTTTTCAGAATATCTCTCACTTGATAGGTATGAGATTAATCTCTTGAGGTACAATTACACATCTATGCAGAGATTCCTTTAAATATATTATTTCCATATATATGAGTCTTGAAATTGAACCTATAATCACATACTTAATGAACTTAAACTTTTTTCATTCAGACGCACATACATTGGTAGTGTTTACTAATAAGTTATTATTTTTAAATATTTTTTAAAACCCTTAACTGTGTTAAGTCATCAATTAGTCAAATTAAGAAAAAATGTGAAGTCTAATTTATAGTCAAGTTTGTGGTTTGGTATCGTTTTAACAACCTCAAGATAGTGGAGGAGTATTATTGCAAAAGTTGTAGATTTTAATATGCAAAGATGATAATAATAATAATAATGATGATGAAATTGGTTGATACGGGTGTAAATGAAAATTAATTTTATACTATTAAATAATTTTTTTATTAAATATCTTTCATAACATTACCACCTCGTTAGATTAAAAACTTTTAGAAGTAATAAGCAAAATTTTTTAATTGTTTCCATAAAAAAGAAATAATTGTTTTATGTCTCATTGATATATCTTACGATTACTATAATATTGTATAATGTAATTCATGGACTGTCGATTTATCATTTTCTCAAAATACAAATATAGCCACAAAATTGTATAAATAGAGATTTGGATCCTCTCTTAGTATAGGATTACGATGAATGTTATAACTTTTTAAAGTCTTAAAATACTGACAAGTATATGAAATGTTAATACAATCAACATTATATAAATTTAAAAATTTAAGAAGCAAATCCCACATAATATACAAATAATAATTCATCTTAGTGACAATAAAAGATATATAATTGTGTATAACTTGAAAATTAGTTCAAAAGAGACCCATTCATTCTTTATTAAATGTGAAAAAGAGACCTATATTCTATTGATGTTTATCTGGTTAACGAAAATCATTGTACCAGCATAACATACGGACATAAAATTATTACTAAATTCATCGATATGTTTCGGCGGAAATCTAAGTAAATCTACAAGAAAAGTTTACTTCTAGCGTAATTTTTTGACAGACCAACATCCGCTTGAAACGGCTTGTCGAAAATCAATTTCTGAAAAAAAAATCAGATTCATCAAAAAATTTTTGCTGTAAAAGTTTGTTACAAAGCTAATATGTGTGAGGAACGTCTATTGATAATCTTATTTATCTATTGCAATTCTTCTTTAACAAATTTCTTTTACTTTTTCTTAAAATATCCTTTTATTGAATGCTTGAATCAAACTAACGTTCTATTGCCACTCTTATACTTATCTAAATTTCTTAATTGTAATAATAAATTCTAAATATAAAAATTACTCTTACTTTATTGATGGAGTCAAGCAAGTATAAGAATCATTTCTCTCTACTATAAAAAATTAATAGAATATGTAAATTGAATTTTGTTTTTTATTATACATTGCAGGTGAAAGTTAGGGATGACAAAATTTTTTGCATTCATAGAAATCTGTAAGGATTACCCGCGACGAGAGGGGAGATAGATACTCGTTTAATAAATAAAGATGAGAGTAGAGTTTAGAGTATCCACCTCAGGTACTTGTGAAATATATTTCCTCATTTAATAATCTACCACATATTATGATTTTTTCTTTTACAATTTGAGATGATCATAAAAATAAATTTATGTATTTTTATTATTTTATAATGAGCTTTTTAGCGAATAATCTTATAATGATAACAATATTTTTTACATTTTTTATTTGGGTTTATCTGAGTGTCTTAAATACACTTGTTACATAATAAAAAAAAGGAAATATTAAATGAAGAGTATTTAATATAGTGAAAACTTAAAAAACTTTACTTTTAATTGAAGAGTTTTGTTATAGACAAAACTTAGGTAAAATTCTTTAGGTATTTGTGGTGTTGTTCTCCAATCAAAATATGACACATGTCTTATTTTTCAATAAAAATATAACATGTGCCCTATGTTTTAGCCATTTAATCATCATTTTTTAAGTTTTATTAATAAGTTGTAAAAAAATATATACATGTCATATTTTAATTGGAGAACAGCACCACAAACACCTAAGAAATTTTACCTAAATTTTGTCCTTTTGTTATATCCTCAACAAATAAAAAATTTATTGCATACTTTTGGAGTACAATTAATGCATGCTCTTACAAAAATCTCTATTGTGAATTTTAAGTTTGGAACATAAAATTTAAGTGAGTTAGTTTAAAATTAATTGTTGAAATTTTTCCTAGAACATGCATTTGTTGTAATATGGTAGAATTTATCATAAAACATTCTCTTACTATTTTTTATAATAAATATTAATAAAAAAGTAGATCTATTTAATATCTTGAAAACATAAAAAATATATTCAATATTTCTTTCATTTAGTAATTAGTAAAATTATTAAGATGATTAATTAAGGGAATTTAGAATTATGCTTTAAAAAATAAAGAAATGTAATTTATAGTTAAGTTAATTTGTAGGTTGTTTTCGTTTTGACTAACTTCATGATAACAAAGTGTAATTTACCCTATCTCCAAAGTTTTAGATTTCATTAAAAATAAAAATAATGATAATTTTTATATTATTGAATAATTTTTTATTAAATATTTTTCATAAAATTTACCACCACGTTGTATTATAAAAGTTTTTACAATGTAATTCATACCCATAAGTTTTTAATTATTTTATCTCTCGTTGATATATGTTAAGATTACTATTATATTGCATAATGTAAAGTATATGAAGGATGGATACATTATTTTTTAGGCTTGTTCATGTATTGAATAGTATTTATGTCAGATATATGGAAACATTTGTATGACACACTTATTTTACGTGTTGGAATATATCTGATTAAAAAGATTATTATTTTTAATTTGAATACGTCTCGGACACGCTTAGATACATCTCAGACACGTTTGGATACGTCTCGAACACGTTTGGACACGTTTATAGCACGATTTATATATGACCCATTAATATATTTTTAAAAAAAATTAGTTTTCATGATTAACGTTTAATTAGTAAGCCCGTAACTTATTCAAGTCCAATCACATAACTAACGTTTCAAGTCATTATTTTCACATATCAGTATTTTAAGTTTTATCTTTTCACACATCACTATTAGACTTTTAAATTTTATATTTTCACATACTACTATTTTCATCTACTCCTTCTACTTTTACTCGTACCAAATCGTCTACTTCATCATCACCGAAACTTGTTTCACACTAATATTCTCTCTAATTAATTTTTTTTATGCACATATACTCATACGTGGTTAGTTTTATTTGGAGAATTTGATTTAATTAGGAAATTTTTTAGAATATATCAACAGAAATTATGCTTCATATTTTTTAAGAGAGACTTACAAGATAGCAAATATTGATACATATGACACATATTAAGATATTGTAAATCTTTAAACTTATAGAAATGATATTAATGAATTATAAATTTTTTTACTTAAATTTTGTAATTATATATATACATATGTTGTGTCCATGTCATATAATTTTTAAATTTAATATATCTCTATATATGTATCGTATTTTATATCAGTATCCGTATATGTGCCGAAAGCACATCATGTTTTACACGAGTGTCACTCTACGTTTTCTCAAAATTAAATATAGCCACAAACTAGTAAAAATAGGGATGTGGATTTTCTCGCGCCACAAAACACGCACACACACAGATAGATAGATATATTTTATATATATATAGAGAGAGAGAGAGAGAGAGAGAGAGAGAGAGACAGAGACAGAGACAGAGACAGAGAGACACACTCACAGAGATATATGTCGTATTCATCTTAAAACATATCATGTTTTACACGAGTGTCCCTCTACGTTTTCTCAAAATTAAACATAGCCACAAACTAAAAATAGGGATATGGATTTTCTCACGCCACAAAACACAATTTTTACTATACTAAAACCCACCTGAATGAGTTATAGAGTTCATAATTGAGTACTTATTTCTCTAATAGAACCCTTTCCAGTTACTCAATAAAGACAGAATTTAGATTCTATAAATAGATGTGCAAGAATTGTGGCTACTCTATCCCCTCCTAGGAACACCATGGATCCTGCTTTTTATGTCCAAACTATTGCAGGGCTCTTAGCTTTGTTGATTGTATGCAGTATGTTTAGGTCCATTATGTCTAAAGAAAGTAAGGGAAGCACCAAGCGCAACAAAGTTCCGGAACCATGTGGTGCTTTACCCTTCATAGGTCACCTCCATCTTCTGAGTGGTCGAGAACCATATTTTAGGACCTTTTCGGTCATGGCTCAGAAATATGGTTCAATCTTCTCCCTCAGGCTCGGTTGCCACCAGACCTTAGTGGTGAGTAGCAGGGAAATTGCCATGGAATGCCTCACAACAAATGACAAAGTTTTTGCCTCAAGGCCAAACATAGCTGCAGGGAGATACATCGGTTACAACAATGCCATTTTAGGTCTTGCTCCTTATGGAGAATATTGGCGTGACATGAGAAAAATGGTCACTCTTGAGCTTCTTTCAAGTCACAAGCTTGAAAAGCTAAAGCATGTCAGAGACACAGAAATATATTCTCTTGTAAAAAATTTGTACTCATCATCAAATGCAAAGAATCTGAATGATTCAATTCAAGTGCCTATAAGCAATTTATTAGAGCACTTGACCTTCAATATAAATTTGCAGATGATAGCAGGGAAGCGATTTAGAGTTGAAACCATCAACCAAGAAGATAGTGAGGCATGGCGACTAAAGAAGGTAGTCAAGGATGCTACATATCTCTGTGGTGTTTTTGTGGCGGCTGATGCTATTCCTTTCCTTAGTTGGTTTGATTTCCAAGGCTATGTGAGTTTCATGAAGAGGACGGCTAAGGAAATAGACTTTATACTTGATAAATGGATGGATGAACATCTAAGAAAGAGAAATGAGGATGAGAATGCTAGATGTGAAAACGACTTCATGGACGTGTTGATTTCAGCTTTCGAAGAGCATGATGTGATTTGTGGCCATAAGCGGGAGATAGTTATCAAAGCGACAGCACTGGTACGTTTTCTTGGCATTCTAATCTGTATTTAGGCATTGGCAGTAATCATCTATTGATAATCATTCAAGCATAATTAAAGGCATAGGCATATATGTCAAGAAATTATACACATCAATTATTTGATTATTAATTGAATTACCTCTTTCTACCTAGCATGCCACGTGATAATTCTTAATTAAAATGGAAAATATTAAAAACACATTTTTTTAGATACATTTTTTAATGTTTATTTTATTATTGATTTAAAAACATATATTATTAATATTAATCTCTTAATAATTTTTTAAATATATAAAATAAATTAATAATAAAATAAATATTAAAAAATATCTAAAAAATATATTATTAACTTTCTTTAATTAAAATTGATTATTAATTTTTCCATCTCTATTTTATCCTCACGCACGGTTTTACTGTACGGATACTTCTTCTGTTTTTATTTACTCCCACTACCTGGCGCAATTTAAACTCTCGCTACTGGCTCTCTTTTGTTGCGGCTGGTTATTACTAACTTAGGTAAAGTTCATTGTAATGTTATTTTTAAAATATAATATATATCTTTTTTTTATTTACATTATCATTTTTTTTAAAAATTTATTGTAAAATACTACCACATGCACATATGTTCTGTGCTTTTAACTTTTCTACGGTCACGTGGCATTGTTTGGTTTTGAGTTCTGACTTCTAATGGTTGAGGGACTGATAAATTAGTTGATGCCAATTGACAAAAATACCCACGCCTTTATAAATCACGCATGTACCAGGTCTAGTGACTTTTCTCACTTGCAGTTTTTCATATATGGCCATACCGTCTTTTGATTTCAATATTATATCTTTTTTACATATTTTTCAATTCAATTTTTCATTCATCATTTTTCCTTATCTTTTCTTATTTGTATTTTTTTAATTTATCTTTTCCTTCTGTTTTTCAACTCTCTTCAACTTAATTTAACACATGACTAAGTGGATCGAAGATCAAAGGAAGTTGAGATAAATTCTTTTATGGAGATAGCTTTAATTTAAATAATCATAAAAACTTTAATTTAAATAATAAAAATTTTATATTGCTAGAAATGAGGTAAATGAATACTCAAAAATTTAATTTAAATGAATTTATATTAATTTGATGAACAATAATCTACAATGATGCTTTTGTTTAACATTTTTTTTATATATAAAAGTTTAAGGAAATTAGAGATTACCTATAATTAAAATACTATCAACAGACCTTTTAGTCAAAGATGTTTCATCTTACTAATTGTGTCAATTCTCATTAGCATTAGTTAATATTTTTATATTTGGATGTTTCTACATTATCTGTTTATTGAATATTTAAAAAATTTATATATAAATCTGATTAATTTAGTTTTTCATGTTACTGTTACGTTAAAGAATAGATATGTTCTAAAAACAATTATATAAGACAGATTACATAAAAATACATAAAATCACATAAAATATCAACCTAAAATTATATTGATAAAAGTATAAAAACATAATATCATGTAGAAAGAATAAAATTAGTGAACTGTAAGGACGAGTCATTGTTGAAGAAGCATGTATGCCACCCTTCTCAACCGGCATAAAGTTAAAGTAAATGAGTATCATTTTCAACTATTATTTTCCTCCACAAAATTGAGAATAAAGTTTTTGACTCTCCAAATTACTTATCCACACTCCTTACTATGACTGCTTTTCCAAGAAAATAGACAAATAATTCTCATGTGTTGCACTTGCGCTCTACAAAACTGGTGAAAATGACGAATCCAACAAAATTTGTACCTTACTTTTGGCAACCATACAAATAACAAATTATAAGTCAACTTAACAAATTTGTATTTTAATTGGTGTTTTTTTCTTTAAAAAATCTTTACTACTTTTAAGTGGTAAACAATTTCTACCTAATCATGAAAAAATGTGATTCAAAATGAAATAAACAAAACCTTCTGAATTAGAGTTCAGATCTTGACCCTAAATTGAAGAACTTTTATCGAAATGCATGCTATTATTTTTCTAATTAAGTAGAAGCTAAGGAAATGCACTTTTTACACTTAAGCTACCAATATTGATAATTAATATAGGTTGGACATGGTGATAAGCAAGCTCTTTTTTTAGAAAAAAAATAAAAATAAAATTATAAAAAAGATAATTATTAAAAAGACTTTTTAGTCCTAACAATATTTAAGTGATTAATTTTCTCTCTCTCTCTCTTTGTGTTTAACCTAAATTAACATGTACTTTAATGTTTTTTTTTTTAATAAACTTTAATGTTATGTTTCGGATCCTTATTCTTCTCAATTTTCTTCTATGTTTTTCAAGATCAAGAAAGAAGAAAAATTCTTTAATCCTCACAAATTTTGGTGCAGATCCTTATCCTTACGGGCTCAGGAAGTACAGCCATAACATTAACATGGGCACTCTCCTTGCTCCTGAACCATCCAAGTGTCTTAAAGGCTGCCCAAGAAGAACTGGACACCAACATAGGAAAAGACAAATGGGTGCAGGAATCTGACATCAAAGACCTCAAATATCTACAGGCCATTATTAAAGAGACCCTTCGTCTATACCCACCAGCACCATTAACAGGAATTAGGGAAGCCACAAATGATTGCTGTGTGGCAGGTTACCATGTCCCAAAAGGCACGCGTCTGCTTGTTAACCTATGGAAGCTGCACAGAGACCCAGAGATATGGTCTAACCCTGATGAGTTTCAACCTGAGAGGTTCCTCACCACTTATGCAGACATTGATTTTCGGAGACAGAACTTTGAGTATATCCCATTTAGCTTTGGAAGAAGGTCATGTCCTGCCATCACATTTGGGCTGCAAGTAGTGCACTTGACTCTGGCTCGGTTGCTTCAAGGGTTTGATATATCCACAAAGGCAGGTGTTCCAGTTGATATGAGTGAAGGATTAGGATTGGCCTTGCCTAAGGAAAACACACTTGAAGTTATGCTCAAACCTCGTCTTCCATTGGAGCTTTATCAAAGCCTTTGAATCAAGTGTGTAGAAACTAAAAATAAAATTTATTCTCGATGCAGGAGCAAGTATAGATCAAATTAATCATATAATAAGTAAGAAAATTTTAATTAATGTCCTGAATCTAATGGTACAACAAATGGATGAGATAGACATCATTAATGACCAATTCAAAAGCCACATCCATACTGAATCTCGTCACTAGTTAAATAAGCATCTTGGAAGTTGATAGCACTTCCAAAGTTTAAGAATAATTATGGAGTTGTTTCTTGTAATTTGCATTTTAGTAAGTTGTGTCTATAAAATTGTAAGGGTTAAATGTATTTTGAATTTCTTAAGAGATGTAATATGAATGGGTCTTAGCTTGTACTATAAAAGTTAAGCCTCAGTCCTTATTGAAGCATCTTATGAACATTAATTGATCTAGAATTATTCTAAGTGAGATTAAGCTATATGCTTCTTTTCTTATTTGCTGTATTTCTTAGCTTGTACTTGCTTTTTTATGGTGCTTGCTCTGTATCAATTGGTGGTGTTTTTGTTGTATCCAATTATAGCACACTTTTAAATGTAAGTTATTTAAATATCATAATCATCTTCATGAAGAGAAGAAGTGGATCAAGAATCAAGATAATTACTCCAACCATAGTTAATTGATGAAGGCACATTTACATGGTTCTCATTTGCTTCTTGACATGTAGAAAAAAGGCACGTAACTCTTTTAGTCTATAGTAGTCAACGGTATATGGATAAGGTATTCTTTTTGGCTTACTTAGACCAGGAACTCTGTACCTTATCTATTTTATATTGATCATACTTATCTCCATCATAGAAGTATTCTCAAGATACGATCATTATCTCATCAAATGGTAACCACTTTTTGAGTGGTTAAAGATATTTTTTCAACTAAACAGGTAATGGTTATCCTCACAAACTAAATGGTTTCACTTGGTAAAAGTCACCCAAAAATGTTGGGACCACATTAAGCTAAATAAAAATATAATATTCTCTCACTTAATGCAAACATTTTCTCAAGCTTTATAATATCCACAACACTAACATCCCTATGCTTATCCAAGAGATTTAATCACATTAATTATAGCGGTTGGTCCTCTTCAAATAAATATTACCTTCCATGTATTACAATGCAATTTTTTCTTAGCAAAAAGCCTCACTAAGTCATTGAATTGGATGAAGAAGCCTTATGCTTATTCAAGGAGTCCAAAACTATGACATTCAAGCTAAATGTGTACACCATATGTGAGAAGACAAAACATAAAGTCTCATAACTAGAACTTTGCATAATTTAATAAAGTGATACATTTACTGTATGATGCTTAGACAAATTTTGTAGCATGCTTTTCTTTAAATGATCCACAATCAAAAATTTAGTGCCAAATGTGTTAAACGATTAGCTCATTTCCTTTAACATGCTTCTCTTATGGCTAAATACCTTATGTTAATATTTTCACTTTGATTCCTATTATTTTAGCCATGAATGTTGCAACTAAATCATCACAATGTGTCTTAACGGCCTAGAGATAATCAATCTTTCAAAGCCCTGAATGGAAACTCTTAAACAAATGTCCTTTGGTATTCCCTCAAAAAACAAGAGACAAACTTAGATTCCATAATAGCTTCATGAGCTAAAATAAAGATGTAATTTAACGTTGACTTATGCAAGCCAACACATCCAACAATCTAAATTTGAGTATCTAACTAGTTCTAATAATGTTGGATCATATAAACATGTAATCTTTAGTTCCTAAAAGGAATCTTAATACTTCATTTTGTGGATATCTAATGGTCTAAACTTAAACCACTTTGATATCTTCCAAGCATTCTGACTACAAATGTAATGTCAAATTTTTTGTAAACCTAAGCATACATAAAGCTTAAAATTATAGAAGCATATGGAATAGCCTTCATCAATTTCCCACAAAATAGGTATCACTCTCAATACCAAATGGCATAAGAAACCTTTCCTATATAATTCACATCAAACAAGAGTGAAATTGTTTGCCTAATGTAACAACTCTGTGTCATTGATTGTAAGTAGGATAGAATTCCACATATAATACTAGAAAATGAATTAACTCCCACTAACAAGGAGTAACAAACATGGTCTATAGTCCCATTGTCAAGAATCTGATGCTTTGGTCTAACACTATAGGAAAACACATCATATAAATGTGTTGGTTAAAAGAAGTTGGGGCTTGAGAGGACAAGGTAGTTATCAAATTAGTAGAGTGAGAAACAAACTATGATTTAGATTGCTAAAGCAATGCTAGAAGTGCTTTATGCTGCCTTGGAGCAAAGAATACAATTGGTTCATCTTGAGTTTCCTTCTGAGAGCAGGAACCATCATCTTCATCATAACTTTCTTCAATGGCGAAGTTGTTAACTTCACTCCTTTGAGACTTAGAATTAGGTGAAAATTCATGCTTTCTGTAGCATATGTCCACTGTATGACCAGTCTTTCCACAAAAGCTAGGAGTCTTAAGAGACTATCCTCATCCACCATATCCTTAATTAGAAGAGTTCCCACACTGACCTCTAAATCCTTTTCCTCAACCTCACCCACAAGTGTAACATCCTCTCTAACTACTTAGTCTTAATTATGGTTATAGAAGTTCAGTAACTCATGCAAAAGTTATCCTTAAGTTAGTTGAGTTATCTTTCTATAACACTGAGTGTAAAAAATAATTGTTAATAAGCTCAGAAAGTAGTATAAACTGCTTAGATAAGAGAAATAAGTAAGAATAATTTATTTCTAGGTCACAAATAAATAGAATGTGATGTGGTTAATTTTAGAGAATTAACTGAGTTAGTTTAGTATTTTTAGTAACACTGGGTGAGTGTTTAAACCATATGAAATAGACATATATCTTGGAAAATTGTGAGAATTTCAGAAGATATCAAGAGAAGAATGGAGAATTTTCTAGTAATGAGAACATGTTAAGATAGATACCTGTAAGCTCATTAGCTTATTTCATTAGGTTTAATGTAACTTAAGGAAGAGCAGTAGAACTTCAATGATAATTTTAGGTGTATGAAAAATTATGAAATGTTGAGAATAGGATTGAGATGAATCCTAGGATTTTTCATAATACCTAAGGCAGTTAAGAAACTTGGATTGGTAAGATCAAAGTATTCCTAAGAGATATCAAGTTCCAAAAAAATATCTAAGTTGATCCTATCTTTCTTTTACTTCTGAACTGCCTCTCTCTCTCTCTATCTCTTTCTCTCTCAAAGCCTTCATCTTTGACTTTCTTTCCTTATTTCTCTCATTTTCTCATGTTTAAGACAACAGAAAAATAGAGAAAGGGAAGCAAAGAAAAGAAGATAAGAAATGAAGGAGGAAGAAGAGGAAAAGAGGAGGAAAACAAAGGGGAAGCTAGAGCTTGAGGATCATCAATCATACAAGTGAGATAGGGGTGCTTGTTCTCAATTCTACCTCTTGCTATTCTCTCTTCATGTTTGTGATATGAATGATTTGTTTTGAAAATGGATATTGTATGGTTTTTCCATGGTTTGAGATGGATGAACTTGTTGGAAACCTATTTTGTGATTCAACTTGAGTTAATCTATGCATGGTTGATAGTTTTGATCTTGGGAATTATCCATGAAACACCTTGTGTTAGAAGTTGTAAAATGGGTATGGAAGGTCTTGATTTTGATCATAAATCCATGCTAGATGAGTTGGGAGTTTGCATGAGAGTTGCTATATGATTAGAGACCATATTTATGTTTGGAAATAACTTAGAACCCATGATTTGAGAACTAGATACTGATATGAGAATCAATGGAACAAGAATCTGGTTTCTGGTGTACTAGTGCTTAGGCGCCAGTGTTGTGCGCCTAAGCACCAACTGATCAAAACCAATCCTATGTCAAGCCACGAGCATGGCACCTAGGCACCAGTTTGGTGAGCCTAAGCACTAGAGGCTGAGCAAAATAGGGTGATGCCTTGCCATGTCTATGCCTAAGCGTGGGTGTGTGGTGCCTAGGCGCTAGGTCTAGGGTTTTCCAAGACTTCTATTTTGATGAATTGAACTTTTCTACTTGTTTGGATCCTTCATATATGCTTTTTAAAGTATGTTGAGACACTAGTAGGGGTATTTCATAGAAGAAATGGCTAACTTGCATATATGAGAAAGTAAGAGACTTTGAGCATCCAATGGTTGTGGTTTGCTACAGGTTGTTATCTAGAACCTTGAGCAACATGAGGTTATGTTTGATATCACTTGTGATGCGATGATAAGGTGTACTAGATACTAGTTAAGTGAGCTTAGTTCTTTGATAAACTATTGATAGCATGAGCTTAGTTTCTTTTGATGAACTATGGAAGAATAATAGCTTAGTTCCTTATTGAGCCATGGTAGTTAAATGAACTTGGTTCTTTAACGAGCCATGGTAATGAAACGAGCTTGGTTCTTTAATGATCCATGGTAATGAAATGAGTTTGGTTTCTTTTGTTGGACCATGGTAGTTTATTAGCTTGGTTTCCTTTGATGGGCCATGAAAATGAGTTTAACTTGGTTCTTTTATTGATCCATGAATGTTTACTTAGCTTTGCTCCTTTAGTTACTAAAAATGAGTTATGGGAGAGCTTTCAAAACACATCTTATTTCCTATTTGTTAAGATTGTGTTTTTAATGTCATAAATGATTGGTTTTAGAATACTATTACTAAAAATTATGAATTCTCACTCCGTTGTATTTCCATATAAATCCAAGTCAAGATCCTTCTAAGGGAAAGAAAAAGAAAAATGGACTAGATAGCTAGTTTCTTTTTGGCAAAGCCTATATTATGTTTATATTTGATTTGTGATATTGTGTATTACAATTTGCCCTTTTGAGGCTAATATTGTATAAATATGTATCCTTATTCCATAAAGGCTCTCTATAATGACATGTATATTACTATGGATTTATGTTTATTGTTTATCAGATAAAAGTAACTCGCTTAACTCTATTTGCTTGTGTAGGCGCAGGCTAGGCAGAGCAATGCTCTGTTCTGTTCTAGTGCTGAGCGCTTGGGCGCTCTGCATCTTGACGCTTAAGCACGCTAAGCCTTGCTACGCACATTAGCCTTTGGGTTGTGCGCACCTGAGCACCTGTGCTTCTGGCGCTTGAGCGCCAGTCGCATAGTAGTAATTCTGCAGAATTGCACTATTGTTCCATCGGGAACAAAGTAACTTCTAAGCCACCAAAAATTAATTCAAGGTGATTTCTAGTATCACTAACAACCTCTAAATATATTGTAACTCTTATACTATGAAGCACAAATACGGACATGGACACGGGACACGACACGGACACCGATACTAGGACAAACCAAATTCAAAAAATTATAAGACACAAATATGACATATATATGTAATTGTAAAATTTAAGAAAAATATTCATTAATCATTAATATTATTTCTATAAATTTGAAGATTTACAATATCTTAATATATGTCATATGTGTCAATATTTTCTACCTAGTAAGCCCCTCCTAAAAAATATGGAGCATAATTTCTATTGACATTTTCTAAAAATTCTCCTAAATTAACTTCTCATAATAGAATTATCCATGTACAAGTACAAGTGCATCCAACCAAAAATTAATTTGAGGAAATATTTGTGTGAGGCAAGTTTCGGTGATGACAAAATGGACGGCTTGGTATGAGCAAAGGTAGAAGGAGCAGATGAAAATAGTGGTGTGTGAAAAGATAAAACTTAAAAGTCTAATAGTGGCGTATGAAAAGATAAAACTTAAAATACTGGTATGTAAAAATAGTGGCTTGGAACATCAGTCATGTAATTGGACTTGGGTGAGTTACGACCTTACTAATTGAACGTTAGTAATGGAAAATAATTTTTTTAAAAAAATATTAATGGGTCGTGTCTAAGTCATGTCTAAGTCGTGTCTTAGACGTGTCCAAGCGTGTCTAAGAAGTGTCCAAGCATATCTGAGACGTGTCCAAATTAAAAAAAAATAATCCTTTTAATCAAACACATTCAGACATGCATGACACATGTGTCATACATGTGTCCCTATGTGTCAAACACGGACACGTGTCCAATATGTGGACATGCCTCAAAACGGCTTGTCTGTGCTTCATAGCTCTTATACAACCTTTTGTTTCATTTAATTTTGGATCAAAACTCAAAATCATATACCTAGTTGTTTAATGTTCAAAATCTCACTTTAGGGACTAAATGAGCAAAACTATGGATCAAATCCATCCTCATGCTTCCATTAGCCTAAATTTACTAATTCCAATCAATGAAAACCAGATTCAACAAAGAAAACATATTTTTACTCACAAAAACCTATTTTATCTTCTATGTAACGTAACTCCAATAATAGAGAAAATAAAGGAAAGAAGAATGAAATTCTAGGTTAGAACCCCTACCTTAAGCCTCTGTGATGAAGAGTGTTCTGGTGCTGCTTTGCTTCCTTCCTTTCTTTTCCAATTCTTTTCCTTTTCCTCCTTGTGCTTCTCTTCTTTGAATCCCTTGTTTCCAGCCAATGTACTTGCTGTTTCCTGAGGGAGGGGTGAGAGAAAATGAGATAACTATATAATAATTATTAGGGAATAGTCAATATAAAGGGTTTTTCCCATTTGTGACTTGTTTCACTTAAGTTTGACACTAATACTTCCCGATCTACTAAAAATACTTAGATTTAACTAAACCAAGTTTTTCAACTTCTAACAACTTTAGAATAAATACTGAGATTCATTAAAAATATTATTTCACCATTATCACATTTTTTCATATCTGCTGCTTGTCAATCGAGCATTAAATGCATAACTAGTATGCCTAAAAATACCAAATTGACTCTGATTATTCTCAAATTTTAATTGCATCGTCTTACACCTATTTGTGACTTAGAAACAAATTCTCTAGATTCATTTTCCTCTAAATAGCCATTTATGCTACTATACGAGTAATTTTAAACTACTTTTCACACCCTGAGTTGCAACAAAGTACCTAAACTAACTCAGTTTGCCACAAAAATTAACAAACATGTTAAATAAGTATTACGCTACCTTTGTAACTATAAACTAGTCTAACATACTAAAAAGAGAATGTTACGTTTCTCCCATCCTTTTTAAAATTTTGTCCCCAAAATTGCTTACCTCATATAAACAAGTTTGGGTTATCAAGCTGCATACGGGACTCTATCTCCCATGTAGCCTCCTCGGTGCCTGCTTCACTCCACAAGACCTTTACCAGAGGAATCTGTTTACCTCTGAGATCTTTGACCCCTCTATCTACAATCCTCATTGGTTTCACTACATAAGATAAATAATCTCTTAACTATATAGATTCATTTCTTATGATGTGTGAAGAATTCAGATCATACTTTCTGAGCTGGGATTCATGAAAATCATCATGAATGTTTGACAAACTGGGCGGAAGGGCTATCTGGTAGGCTACAGGTCTGATTCTTTTTAGGATCTGGTAGAGACTAATGAAATGAGGGTTTAACTTTCTGGTTCTCAATGCTTTACTAATTCCTGTTGTAAGAGTGACCTTCCAGAAAACATGCTCACCCTCTTCAAACTCTAGAGGTCTCCTCCTCCTATCAGCATAACTCTTTTGCCTACTGTGATCATTCTAATCTGCTCTGAAATTTGTTGTACTAACTCGGGTTCTATAATAGCTTACTCTCCTATCTCATACCAACATAAAGGGGACCTACATTTTCTACCATAAAGTGCCTCATATGATGCCATTCCTATATTAGTATGGTAACTATTGTTATAGGCAAACTCGACTAAAGGCAAAAGTCTATCCCAGCTACCTTGTTAGTCTAAAACACATGCTCTAAGCATATGCTCTAGGGTCTGGATAGTTCTCTTTGACTGTCCATCTTTTTGTGGATGGTATGCTGTACTAAGATTGAGCCTAGTCTTAAAGGCCTTCTGCGAAGCTTCCCAAAATCTAGATGTAAATCTAGGATCTCTATCTGAAACTATACTAAGGGGAACTCTATGTAGCTTGACTATCTCCTGTAGGTACAACTGAGCCAATTTCTCTAAGAAGTAGTTCATTCTCATTGGCAAAAAGTGGACAAACTTGGTTAGTCCATCCACTATGACCCAAACTATATTATAACCTAACTGAGTCCTAGGGAAACCTATCACAAAATCAATTGTGATATTCTCCCATTTTCATTCAAGAATTGCTAAGGATTGGAGAGGTCCTAAAGGTTTTTGGTGCTCTATCTTAACTTTTTGGCACACCAAGCATTTAGACACAAACTCCGCTATTACCTTCTTCATTCCTAGCCACCAAAACAACTTTTTCATATCTTGATACATCTTAGTGGCTCCTGGATGGATGGTGTACCTACTACTATGAGCTTCCTCTAAAACCCTTTCTTTAATTACAGAATATCTTGGAATGCAAAGCTTATCTCTGAACTTAATCTATTCATCATTTTTTCATATTAAAATATATTTGATCCCCTAAACAGATTTGCTCTCTTATCTCGCCTAGGGTTTCATCCTTACTTTGAGCTTCTATAATTTGAGTTCATAGATCACTAACAATGTCCACCTTACTCATAAAGAGGCTCTGGGTTGCCACAATTACACTAAGACTCAAATCTCTAAACCCCTCAAGAAGTTGACCCTCTCGAACCATCATCTGAGACACGTGTAGGGATTTCCTACTTAGTGCATCAACCACTACATTAGCCTTACCCAGATGATACTTAAGCTCAAAATCATAATCCTTAAGAAACTCTATCCATCTCCTTTGTCTCATGTTGAGCACTTTCTGATCAAACAGATATTTCAAACTCTTATGGTTGTTGAACACCTTAAATTGAACTCTATAAAGATAATGTCTCCACGTTTTCAAGGAAAATACTACGGCTGCTAATTCCAAATCATGGGTGCGATAGTTCTCCTCGTGAGGCCTCAACTGGCTTGATGCATAAGTAACTACTCGCCTACATCGCATGAGAACACACCCTAAGCCATTCTTTGAAGCATCATAAAATACCTCAAAGTTCTCTTGCGGATTCAGAATTACCAACATTGGGGTAGTAGTCAACCTCAACTTAAGCTCTTGGAAACTATCATCACATTCTTGAGTCCAAACACTTTTCTAGTTAATCTGGTTAAGGGTAGTGCTAACTGGGAGAATCCACTAATGAATCTCCTATAGTACCCAGCTAGGCCTATGAAACTTCTAATCTCTATCACGTTGGTGGGTCTCTCCCACTACAACACCACCTTAACCTTACTAGGCTCCACTGAAATCCCTCATTGAGAGATTACATGCCCTAGAAATTAAACTTCTGTGAGCCAAAACTCACACTTTGATAGCTTACAAATAATTTCTTCTTTTTAATGATCTCTAAAACTGTTCTGACATTTAGCTCATGTTCTTCCATTGTCTAGGAATAGATTAGGATGTCATCTATAAACACCACTACAAACTGATCTAGGTAGGGTTTAAAAATCCTATTTTGTGAATGCTTATATCCCTAAAGCATGTCAAATAGTTTTTGATGATAACAAAGGCCAAAGTGAAGATCAAATGCAAAAGTGAAGATCAAGTGCAAAATGAAAAATCAAGATCAAAGAAAGAAGTCAAGAGGTTTATTTAGTTATAAGACTTAGAACATTAATGTTAAATGCTCTCAAGATTTCTCAAATAGTTTTTCAATATATCATTTCAAAATAAGTGGGAAATTTCAAAGTTAAACATAGTTTTTCAAGAAACTTGAGTTTCAATCTTAAATCTAACATTCTTAAAAGGATTTATGTTTAATCAAATGTCTTGAGGTATTAGAAATGACTTACAAGCTTTATTGGACTTGAAAAATGTGTTCAAAGGCCAATGTAATTGATTACATGGAGTTTGTAATCGATTACACAGCAAACAGAGGCCTTGTAATCGATTACATGAGCAATGTAATCGATTACAAGCAAGTCAGAGACCATGTAATCAATTACACAATTAATGTAATCGATTACAATAAGCCCAGAAAGGCAAGAACACGTTCAAAGAGTCATGAAATCGATTATATGGATATTGTAATCGATTACACAGCAAGTCAGAAGTCATGTAATCGATTACATGGATATTGTAATCGATTACAAGCAAGTCAGAAGCCATGTAATCGATTACACAGAGCCCAGAAAGCCAAGAACACGTTGGAATAACAATGTAATCGATTACATTTGTTGTGTAATCGATTACACGCACCCTGACAACGTCCAATGGCTATATTAAATGCATTAAATGCATGGCTAAAACCCTCCAACGGCTCCATTTATTGAGAAACTTATAAATACCAATGTTGGGTCTTCATTTGAGGTTGACCTTGAACCAAAAACTGATTACCAATACTTCCAAACTTGAATCAATCCCCAAATCCATTTCTTGCTCTATTTTTTTGTAAAAACATGAAAAAATCTTTGAGAGCATATTAGAGCTTCAATTTGTAATCATCTACTCTAGTGAGAGTTTCATTCAATCAATCTATATTGCTTTGTAAAGAGGGTGAGACATCCCTCCAAAAGTGTAAAGGGTGAGGTATCCCTTAGTTGAAGAGACTCAAGCTTCAAGGGTGAGGTATCCCAAAGTATTGAGTGCTCAAGGTTGTAAAGGTCATCAAGCACCTATTGAAGCTTGAAGAAATAGTGAAAAATCTCTAGCGGTTGCTTGAGGACTGGACGTAGATCACAAGTGGATTGGTGATCGAATCAGGATAAATCATTGTATTTGTTTTCTCTAAACCCTTCTCTTTACATTAAGTACTGTTTTATTGAATTGCTTGAATGTTGGTACCTTTGGCTATTGCATTTATAAGTGAAAGTGTTTATCTCTTATATCCAATCATCTCTAATCATCAATTAGCTTCAAAGAAAATTGTTTATCAAACGATTTGCGAAAGATTTGCGAACTTAGTTTTCATACTCAATTCACTCCCTCTTGAGTATTGAGGCCACTTGGTAACATATTCATATAATCCATGAACACCGCTGGTGCATTTGTTAACCCAAAGGACATCACAAGATACTCATAATGTCCATACCTAGTCCTAAAAGTAGTCTTAGGAATATCTTCACCCCTAACCCTTATTTGGTTGTATCCTAATCTTAGGTCAATCTTGGAGAACACTGATGCTCCCCTCAACTGATCCATTAGATCCTCTATCCTAGGCAAGGGATATTTATTCTTGATGGTTACCTTATTCAATTGTCTATAATCTACACACAGTCTCATGGTACTATCTTTCTTTTTCACAGGCAACACGGGTGCTCCCCAAGGAGAAACACTTAGCCTAATGAATTATTTCTCTAGCAATTCCTCAATTTGCTTCTTGAGTTATGCCAGTTCTAGAGGTTCCATCCTCTAGGGTGCCATAGAAATAGGTCTCATTTCCAATACTAAGTCTATTGAAAATTCTATCTCTCTGATGGGTGGCAACTCTGCTATATCTCTCGGGAATTCTTCTGGGTACTCCCTCACTATTGGTATATCACCTGGGCTCTGCTCGACCTTTGTGTTGAGAAAGAACATACCCTTGAGCTCCCTCCTCGAAACATTGATTCACTTAGCTTGCATTGAGATACACTGACTCATAAGGGTTATCTTTAGTAGATACATCTGACATAAACACTAAGGTTTTATCTGCACAGTTTAAAACTACATAGTTAGAGGACAACCAATCCATGCCAAGAATAATATCCATATCTACTAAAGGCAAACAGATAAGATTCACAAAGAATATCCTATCCTCTAACTTAATACAATAATCTAAACAAACTTTAGAAGTTGTAACTGAGCTACTGGTAGGTGTGGAAACAGATAAATCAAAAGGAAGGTTTGTCATAGGCAAATCAAGTAACTTCACACAATCACTAGAAATAAAAGAGTGAGATGCTCCCGAATCATATATAACAGTTGAAAAATGATCAAGAATTATGAATTTACCTTGAATCAGACTCAAAGGCTGAGTCACCTCTTTATCACTTAGAGTATAAACCCTTCTTGCTGTTTGTGGTCTGGGGGTGAAAATAATTTTCTATCTCTGTGGGCAATCTCTAGACATACGTCCTGGATGTCCACATCCATAACAAACTGATTGCCTTGCCAAGCAAGGTCTATCCCCGTGTTGTCTCCCACACTTAGGATATTTGAGTCCCCCTGCTCCTCCATGAACTTGTTTACCTTTGGCCTGTTGGTAAGCAAGTTTAGAAGTCACCTTCTTCTCATCAAACCTCTTCCTCTCTTGGAAGTTTTGTGTTATTTGCTTTGATTGGGGTTGCGAACCTCCAGATTCTATTATCCGATACTTATTCACCAATGATGAATCTTAGATCTCAAAGGGTCTAATAGCCTTTTGGATGTCTTTTTTCAGTCCCTCCTCGAACTTAGCACATTTCTACTTCTCATCTATGTGGAATCTAGTGTAGGACGAGAACTTTGACAATTCATTGAATTTGGCCACATACTGGCCAAAAGACATGCTGCCCTGTTCTAGCTTCAGGAATTCCATCTCTTTTGCATTGTGCAAATTCTCGGGAAAAACTTCTCTAGGAAAGATCCCTTGAAGAATTCCCAAGTAACCTAAATTCTTGAGGCATCTGCCACCTTCTTCAACTCTATCCACCAATCTTGCGCCTCCCCCTTTAACATGTAGGAGGCAAATAGCACCCTCTGTTCATCTGAGCAAGCCATAACTGTGAAGATCTTCTCCATTTCCTTAAGCTAACCCTCAGCTCTGACTAGGTTGTACTCACCACTGTAGGATGATAGAGCAGATTTCCTGAACTCTGAGAGGTTCTGAAAGTTCTGATTTCTTCCAACTGGAGCCTCTTGGACTGGTTGCTCAAACTGAATTGGTGGTGGTACTAGTGGTGAATGTTGCTGAGTAGCTAATCTCTCCAGCATTCTATTGGTAGCACTAGTCTGATCTTGCATTGCTTTGGCTATTGCCATAAAGGCCTCGGCCATACAAGGACTATCACTAGAAGAATTTTTATTTCCTCTAGTTCGTCTTGGCGAAATCATAATGTCCTTTACACACAACACATTAAATATCAAGTTGATTAGTCTCAATACCATGTAATAGTGCAATGGTAGCTATTAACATAAAAAAAAAATGCAAATTATGCAAACTTTTCACTAAATAGACAAAAATTACACCACACACATTATAACTACTAACATGCCTACACATAGTCAGTTCATACCCTGGCTCAACAGGATGAACTGCTCTAATACCATAATGTACCCTAACACAACATATCTCAATATAACTACTTATATAAAGATAATTAGCATTAAACATATTACTACTACCGTTCCTATCAAATTAAACTCATAGAAACAAAGATTTGTATATGTAGAGCCACGATAAAAGTAGGCCTTAATATATATATATATATATATATATATATATATATATATATATATATCGAAGCCTCAAAGGGCGTAATGTCATATATACAACAAAATTACTATCCAACTACAAGTCGTAATACAAAATACATAAACTATTCACATACAACAAAAAACTAAACACTAATCTAGTCTTGTTGCTCATTCTTTGGCTTTGTCACCCCCTTACTAGGGTTTGGACCTGCTTTTACCATGGAAACATAGAAAGAGGTGAGAACATAAAAATTCTTAGTTGTACATATATAACACATATCATTCATCAATACAAATTACACATATTCAAAATTGATAGAAACATTATACAATCACTCATACAATTGTATAATGTAATAGAAAAGTAATCTGATTCTCGATACTACACAATCTCCCATACAACTATGTAACATCAACTAAACTTGGCAAATGACTTAGCTCACCTCTTTGCCTAACTTAAGACTTAACTTATCTCAAGACTCATATTGGTAAGTTTAACTCACTTCACCACATTACATAAGGTTGATCATTTTCCTCATGTTGCTTGACAAATAGCTTAGCTCACTGCTTTGTTCTAGGTAATAATGTTGTACTGACATTTACCTTTCACAATTGCCTCCTTAGCAAAGAGCTTCACTCACTAATTTGCAAGGTCAAGGGGTTTAACTCACTTCCTTATTTAGGATAATTGTACTATGGCTCCACTATAACCGGTATAAGAACTAACTGATAACTATCATTTAATTCCAAGTAATTCTTAACTCTAGAAAAGTTTAAAAACTCCAACTTGTTCTTATATGCTTGGTGGTTATTTCCTTAGTGAAATATCCCTAAAAGTGTCTTGACACACTTAAGAGAGTATCTATTATTGTTCCCAACTGATTGAGAAGCTTAAACTATCCAAAAGGTGCACTTAGCAACATATGGAATGAACGCCTATACGCTCACTCATCCAGCGCCTAGGCGGGGTCTAGGCAGGGCAATGCTCTGTTCTGTTCTGTTCTAGCAATGAGCACTTAGGCGCTCTGCACTTTGGCGATTAAATGCGCTAAGCCCTGCTACGCGCATCAACCTCTGGACTGTGCTCACTTGAGCATGGGTCGCATAGCAGCAATTCTGCAGAATTCTGCTACTATTCCATTGGGAACAAAGTAGCTTCTAAGCCACCAAAAATTGATTCAAGGTGATTTCTAGTATCACCACCAACCCCTAAATTTGTTATAACTCTTATACAACCTATTGACTTATTTAATTTTGGATCAAAACTCAAAATCATATACCTAGTTTTTTAATGTTCAAAATCCCACTTTAGGGACTAAATGAGCAAAACTATGCATCAAATCCATCCTCATGCTTCCATTAGCTTGAATTTACTAATCTAATCACTGAAAACCATATTCAACAAAGAAAATAGATTTTTACTCATAAAAACCAATTTTTCTTCTATGTAACCTAACTCCAATAATAGAGAAAAAGAAGGAAAAAAGAATGAAATTCTAGGTTAGAACCCCTACCTTAAGCCTCTGTGATGGACAGTGTTCAGGTGGTGCTTTGCTCATTTCCTTTCTTCTTCTTTTCCTCTTCCTCCTTGTGCTTCTCCTCTTTGAATCCCTTGTTTCCAGCCACTGTAGCTGCTGTTTCATGAGGGAGGGATGAGAGAAAATGAGATAACTGTATAATAATTATCAAGGAATAGTCAATATAAACGATTTTTCCCGTTTGCCACTTGTTTCACTTAAGTATGACATTGATACTTCTCGATATGCTAAAAACACTTAAATTTAACTAAACCAAGTTTTTCAGCTTCTAACAACTTTATAATAAATACCGAGCTTCATTAAAAATGTCATTTCACCATTATCACATTTTTTCATATCTGCTACTAGTCAATCGGGCATTAAATGCACAACCAGTATGTCTAAAAATACCAAATTGACTTTGATTATTCTCAAATTTTAACTGCATTCTCTTACCCCTATTTGTGACTTAGAAACAAATTCTCTAGATTCATTTCCCTCTAAATATTCATTTATGCTACTATCTGAGTCATTTTAAACTACTTTTCACACTCTAGATTACAACAAAGTGCCAAAACCAACTCAGTTTACCACAAAAATTAACAGACATGTTAAATATGTATTATGCTACCTTTGTAGCCATAAACTAGTCTAAAATGCTAAAAAGAGGATGTTACACCACAAATTTTATTTAAATTAGGAAAAAATGGAAAACCTTTCTTAGAAAATAGTCTTTGAAACCAGATTGAATTCAGAAGTCGATTATATATAGGGAATGGTGGAAACTTAATCCTACAGCACCCCTAATACATCTGTCCTGAGACGGTACCTTAAATTAGTTGTGCAAATTTTTTATAACTCTTGAAAATATTTATTTTATCCATTTTGTTAAAAGATAAACTAAATAGGCAAATAATTCATGAAAATTTTATTTTGGCTTGACAGAATAGGAGTTCTGCTCTTATGTATCGCTGGGTGCAGTGAGGAACTCAAAGTCACATCGTTCTTTAGAAAATGTTTGTGGGTTTGGTCAATTTTAACTAATTAAAGAAAAGTTGAAGTGTTTGAAACAAACATGTTGACAGTGAATCAATTTAAATCAAATTAGATGCTAACCAACATAATAGTCAAGGGCAACAAACCCAACAAACAAAAAATTGACAAAGATAAGCATCACTCAACTCTAATCAACCCATAATTTTACTTTCATCACTTTTGATATTTTTTCAATTTTTTATCTTTATGTTTTTATTTTTTTTAGCTTCCCACTAATCACAAGACAAAACATAAAACATACCATTAAATAAAGTAAATACTATCACGCAAGAACTAATCCTAAATAACACAAACAACTAAACTCAAAATATATTTTTTTGACCCCTTTTTTATTTTATTCTTTTTTTTACATTTTCATATTTTTTTATAAAAAAAAGACAAATGTAACCTTAAGTTAGAAATGGGCTGCTGGCCTATGAAAAAAAGAAAAAAGATAAAGGCAATTAAATGAACATAAGAACAAAAATGAAAGACAAAAGATAGAAAAGGAAGAGAGTATTCTGGAAGCAGAAAACGTACGGGAGGGGGAGACCAGAGCGCACAAGATGGCACAACTACTGCTTACTCGCGGTGCAACTTTGGGTTTTGGTTGCTACTACTGCTTGCTCATGCCTCACAGTGCTGGTTACTCACGGTGGTAAGTGGTGTGTTATGCAGATATGGGATTTGAAAGGGGAGAGGGTATGGTGGCATGTGGGTGGCGCAATGGTGCTGAGCGCTTGGGTGATGGCGGTGCGTGGGTAGCAGATCTGGGTTAGTTGATGACGTCGGGAGTGGAGGCTGGACACTAGACACAGTGGAATAACATGCTGGTGTTTGGTTGCGGTGGAGGCACCGCAGGTTCAGGTTGACGGATCTGGGGCAAATTCTGGGTAGGGGTGGCTATTAATGGTGTTGATTTGGGGTTGTGCTACTTCAATGTGGTTTTGGAGTGTGGGTTTTTTAGAGGGTGGCTATGGTGGTTGGTTCGTGGGTGCGAGCCGTGTGTGGTGGTGAAAGGATGAGGTTGGTTATGGAAGGATGGATGGTGGCTGTGTTCTGCTGTTGGTGAAGTGGTGGCTGTGTTGTTGTTGGTGAAGTGGTGGCTATTTGGGTGGTGGGTTGAAGATTCACGGTGACTGCTTGGGAGGTGGGTTGTTAGGACCAGTTGGCAGAGGCTTCTAGGATGAGGGCTAGTCAATGACTCATTAAGGAAGAAGGCATTGATGGTGGTGGTCAAATGAAGGATGTGATGGCTTAGTTCTGTTTCATGGCTGCTAGGCTGAGAATGTGGCTTTTTGCTTAGAGGGTGATGGAAGTCTAGGCTAAGTTTACAGGTTATAGAGATGTTGAGTTTCAGTCATAGTGGCTTGAATGGGTGTATGGTAGTCATTTCAGGTTGGGTGCATAGGGATTCAAATGCCATAGTGGTATTGTACAAGTGAGAATAATTGCTAAAATGATCTATATGACACTAGATAAAGAGTTTTACCCATTGAAGCTCAAAGTGTAGCTGCTCGAAATGAATCCTCCTTCTTGGTGCCATCAAACTTTTTCTCCTTCATATTCTCCTTACTCTACTGTCTCAAAATTTATTGTTGTTTTTTTATTTTTGTTGTGTTCTTGATTCTATGTTGGGGTGATTGAGTTATTATTATTATTATTATTATTTTTTGTTGCTATTTGTATTGGTTTTTGGATATGGGGATTATCATTTGATGGTTTAGGTTGAAGAATGAAGATGATGCAAGGTAGAAAGAGTGTTCTTCTATCCTTAATGAAAAAATAGATTCTGAAAAAATTTCCCCCTTTTTCTCTTTTCGTTTCACCTTCTTATAGACAGAAGATCCACTTATGCAACCCAAGGAAGTAAGCTTAGGGAGCAGATAAAGTGACTATTATTTTCTAGCTCAGTTTTCTTTTTCATGAATTTTCTTTAGGTTGGGACTTTCTCCAACTTCATACGTTCTGCACTGTTACCATTTTTGTGCTTCTCCTTTTGCATTAAGCCTTGGGTTGTAGACTTGCAGAAATGTGACAAACTTGACAATGAGTTAAAAAGAAAATAGACAATGGGTAGTTGGTCGTATTTCAACTACTGGTTAAACTTGGTTTTGTTGAACTAAATTGAGTGAGATAGCAACAAACAAAGAAACAGAAACTAATTGTAATAAGCTGCAAAATCCCTTCCTTCTCTCTTTTCTTTTTTTTTTTAAATAATTTTTCTTTTCTTTTTATTTTTTTAAGACAAAGTGAGAAAATAAATGGGCTAAAACATGATTAGAAGATTTCGTAAAAAATGTGGACAATTATTAATTTATTTTTTTATTTCTAATTTTTTTGGGAGTTTGGGGTAAAATTAGCTCGCTACAATTTGCAATGCATGGGATGATGTGAATGGACAAGGCAAAGATGTTAATTAAAAACTAGTGAGCTCAAATGCGGATTCACAAGCTATCGTAGTGTTGTCAATTCTACTAGGGTGAAGCTCAGCATAGAGATGTCACTGCCTTATCAACAACCTATCGTAGCTCAATTGACATTTATTGATTAAAAAGAATTTATCGAAAACAAGAATTTTAATGACGTTGGGTAACCTTATGACCCAAAATTTAAAAGACATTAGGTTTTCCCAAAAATTAAAAGATAGTGGGCTTCTGTGTTCTAAAATTTAAAAGACAGTGGGTTTTTGAGTCTCGAAATTTGAAAGACAATAGGCTAATGTGTCCTGAAATTTAAAAGATAGTGAGCTTATGTGTCCCAAAATTTAAAAGATAGTGAGCTTTTGTGTCTCAAAATTTAAATGACAATGAGCTTCTGTGTCCCAAAATTTAATACACAATGGGCTTCTGTGTCCTGAAATTTGAAAGACAGTGGGCTTCTGTGTCCTGAAACTTAAATGACAATGGGCTTATGTATCCTAAAATTTAAAAGATAATGGGTTTCTGTGTCCTGAAACTTAAAAGACAATGGGCTTCTGTGTCTCGAAATTTAAAAGACAATGGGCTTCTGTGTCTTGAAATTTAAAAGACAGTGAATTTTTGCATCTTGAAACTTAAAGACAGTGGGCTTATATGTTCCAAAATTTTAAAGACAATGGGCTTCTGTGTCCTGAAATTTAAAAGACAATGGGCTTTTGTGTCCCGAAACTTAAAATATAATGGGCTTATGCGTCTCAAAATTTAAAAGACAATGGGCTTCTGTGTCTCGAAATTTAAAAGACAGTGGATTGCTGTGTCTCAAAATTTAAAAGATAGTGGACTTCTATGTCCCAAAATTTAAAAGACAGTGGACTTTTGTGTCCTAAAATTTAAAAGACAGTGAGCTTATGTGTTTCGAAATTTAAAAGACAGTGGACTTCTATGTCCCAAAATTTAAAAGACAGTGGACTTTTGTGTCCTGAAATTTAAAAAATAGTGAGCTTATGTGTCTCAAAATTTGAAAGACAATGGACTTCTATGTCCCAAAACAAAAGCAACGGGCCATGAGCCTTGAAGACTAACAAAATTGGACCTTTAAGCCCTTAAAACTAAACGAGTTTGGCCTCTGAGCTAGGTAATTGAATGTAATGACCCTTAAGCCTGAAAGTTGAATACATAGAGCCAAAAAAACTTTATGCACTGGATTTTGAGATACGTCTTAATTTTTTTTTTTAAATTAACAAGTCATCATGGCTTAATTAATCCTTTTAAATTTTTCGAGGTGAAGCTCAACATCACGCTGGAGATGCCACCCATAGAATTTTTAAGATCATTGCAAACCTACTGGATATGGGATTATAAACCTTGAAAAGGAAAAGTGACTTATGAGTCAACTGGACATGGACTCATAATTTACGAAGGGAGAGGATTCGAACCAGATAGTGACTTTGAAAAGCTTTGACTAACCAAACCCTTGTTCACATATCTTTGATCCTAGTTACCTATTCTTTATATTATTTTCCTCTTTTCCACCATTATATCTCCTTTTAGTCTGCCTTTTGAGAGGTGAGATGATCATCCCTTATTGCAAACCCTTGCTTGGATCTACTAAGTCCTTGCGACTTGAACCAATCATTGAAGGATTGTTAATAGCAAGAATTGTTTAGTCATACCATTGAACTTCAAATTCATTTTACTTGAGACATGAACTAGTAAACAACATGCATTCATAAATGGAAGTAAAGTTCGTTAAATGAACAAACTTCTTTATTGATATGAAATCTTGACTATACAAGAAGCAAGCTTTAGTATGGTGAACGAAACATCCAGACTACAAGATTAGAAGAAGAAAAATACAATAAAAGGCGGAAGAAGAGGAGAAAAGAAAGATGGGGTACACATGAAAATTTTGCCCCAGTATCAGTTCATCGATTCAATTGATTTCTTGCAACAACTTACTAAATAACCATTGTCTCTAATGCTTCTGCCATTTTCAGCTCTATTCTTGGGAATTTTGCCCTAGTATGGTCATTTGAAAATAAAATTGCCCCAGTGTCAGCCTTTGAGATTTCACTTCTTTTGTGTGCCCTAACTTCTGCGTAAACCACCCTTTGTGGTTTTTTGGTCTAATGGGCTTTTTTTTTTACCATAAATTTTGCTTAGACCGCCCTTTACAGGTTTTCAGTCTAATGAACTTTTTTTTTCATTTTTTAGGAATAATATCTCTTCACAGCGTCGAGAGTTTATAGGTCTTGGAAATTCTTGCCCATTAACATCGATTAAAACCAAAGCTCCTCCTGAATAGGCTTGCTTCACAATGTAAGGCCCTTTGTAATTTGGCGCCCATTTTCCTTGAGCATTTTCTTGATTAGGAAGAATTTTCCTAAGAACCAGGTCACCCAGATGAAACTCCCTGGGGTGAACTTTTTTGTTAAAAGCCCTAGTCATTCTCCTCTGATATAGTTCCCCATGACAAATGGCTGCTAGTCTTTTCTCTTCAATCATATTCAATTGTTCATACCAGGTTTTTACCCACTCTGATTCTTCTAACTCTGCTTCCATCAATACCTTCAATGAGGGAATGTCAATTTATATAGGAGAGACAACCTCCATCCCATACACTAAAGAGAAAGGTGTTGCCCCAGTGTTTGATCGTATATTGGTACGATATGGGTACAAAGCATAAGGTAACATTTCATGCCAGTCTTTGTAATTGACAACCATCTTGGCAACAATTTTCTTGGCATTTTTATTTGCTGCTTCAACTGCACTATTCATCTGCGGTCTATAGGGAGCTGAATTATGATGCTTGATTTTAAAATTTTCACAAAACTTCTGAATCTCAGCACCATTGAGATTGGTAGCATTATTTGTGGTTATCCTTTCTGGAATTCCATATCTGCAGACAATATCCCTTTTGAGAAATTTTGAAAACACTTTTTGAGTGACATTGGCATATGATGAAGCTTCTATCTACTTGGTGAAATAGTCAATTGCCACTAAAATGAAGCGATGCCTGTTGGAAGCTTTGGGGTTAATGGGTCTGATGACATTTATTCCCCACATCGAGAAAGGCCATAGAGATACCAAATTGTGCAAGGGGGAGGTGCATTGACTCGATCTGCATATATTTGGAATTTTTGGCACTTTTGAACATATTCTATGCAGTTTGTTTCCATGGTGGACCAATAATAACCATTCCTTAGAATTCTTCACGCCATTATATGACCATTAGCATGGGTTCCACAGATTCATTCATGAACTTCAATCATGATTAAGCGAGCTTCACGAGCATCCACACATCTAAGCAAGGTACCATCATGACTCTTTTTGTACAAAATCTTCTTGTTCAAGAAAAAAGGTCATTGCCAACTGACAAATAGTTTTCTCATTCACCTCATTGCCCTAGTTGGGTATTCTCTATACTGAATGTACTGCTTGATATCATGATACTAAGGTTTACCATCTGGATCGCCCTCCACATTGGCACAATACGCATACCCACTTTGTGTTTTCACTTGGATGGGTTAGACATTATTATGAATATCCAACTTGGTCATCACAACCAAAGTAGTCAAGGCATCTGCGAACTGATTCTAGTCTCTAGTTAAATGGGAGAAGGTCACCTCCTCAAAATTCTCAATCAACTAAGTTAAATACTTTTGATGAGACATCAACTTTGGATCTTTGGTTTGCCATTCATTGTTCAACTAATAAATGATGAGTGCTGAATCTCCAAATATTTTTAGCTGCTTGATCCCCAAGTCGATTACAACTTGTAAATCACTAGCACAGGCCTTATATTCTGCAACCTTATTACTGCATTCAAAATCCAGCTTGATAGCAACTGGGTATTGCTTTCCAGTTGGTGAAACAACCCCGACTTCTATGCCACTACCATACATGTTGACTGCTCCATCAAAATACACATTCCAAACGGGCTCATCCTCTTATTCTTCTCTTTCCACTATCAATATTTCTCTATAAGGGAATTCATATGTTACAAGTTGTCCATCCTCAAGAGGTTTTTTAGCTAAATGATCAGTAATCACACTTTCCTTAGCCGTTTTGAGGTCCATACTAGAGCATAACAAGTCTTATCAATAGCCATGTGACGGGCTTTATAGTCATTAAACTTCTTACTCAGATAATAAATTGCCTGCTCCTTCTTTCTTGATTCATCATGCTGCCCCAACATTGCTCCCATTGAGGTTGGCAATACACTTTGGTACAATATCAAAGGATGACCCGATGTAGGTGGTACCAAAACAGGAGAATTCATTAAATAAGCTTTTATCTTATCAAAAGCTCTTTGACATTCTTCATCCCATTTACCCAGCTGATGCTTATTCAATATCTTGAATATAGGCTCACAAGTGTTGGTCAAGTTAGCAATGAATCTAGTAATGTGGTTAAGTCTCTCGAGAAAATTTCTCAGTTCATGCTCTGTCTTAGGAGCTGGCATCTCCTATATTACTTTCACTTTATCTGGATCCACCTTTATTCCTTCTCTACTAATGATGAACCCTAGTAGTTTTCCTGTAGACACTTCAAAAACACATTTAGCAAGATTCAACCTCAGCTTGTACTTTTTGAGTCTTTCAAACAACTTACGTAAAACTTCCACATGACTTTCCCTTTCTTTAGACTTGGCCACCATATCATCTATATACACCTCGATTTCTTTATACATCATGTCATGGAGTAATGCAACCATAACACGTTGATATGTAGCCCCAGCATTCTTTAATCCAAAGGATATTACTGTGTAATAAAAAGTTCCCTAAGGAGTAATAAAAGTCATCTTTTCTTTGTCATTGACATCCATGGGGATTTGATTGTACCCAAAATACCCATCCATGAATGAGAACCTGTGATTTCCTATTGTATTGTCAACAAGAACATCGATATGAGGGAGCAGGAAATCGTCTTTTGGACTGGCCTTATTTAGATCCCAGTAATCCACACACATCTTGACCTTCCCATCCTTTTTAGGTATTGGCACAATATTAGCTACCCATTTCAGGTGTCTTGACACCTCTAAAAGTTTGGCTTCTAATTGCTTAGTCACTTCTTCATTGATCTTTAGTGATATATTAGGGTGCATTCTTCTCAAATTTTGCCTTTTCGCTTTTGCATCTGGGTATAATGGGATTTTATGGGACGCTATCTTAGGGTCTAATCCAAGCATATCTCTGTAGGACTATGCAAACACATCAAGATATTCCTTAAGTAGTGCCATCATTTTTGTACGCTTAGGATTATCTACTATTTTTAACTCTTTCTTGTCTTCTTCGGTCCTCATGTTAATCACTTCTACAACCTCATTATTCATGCCAAACTCTCTCTCTAAGTATTCTACTAACTTCGTGAACTCTTCAATGACTTCTTCTTCTTCATTAGATCCTAGGTTATCTTCAATGGCCACAAGTGAATCAATTGGCAAATTTTCAAGGTCCTTTTTATGAGGCAAAATCTCTATAAGGTCCAAGCTCCTAGAAGGAAATTATGTATAGTTGGAAAAAAGGAGATAAACAAACAAAAAGGGTGAGTCAACAAAGAAATAACATAATAAGGTAAAAGAAAGAACAATAAGAAGGAAAATAAAACGTTGAATGTAAATTTATTTATTTATTGTCTCAAGTAAAACAACATAAGTTCAAATAACAGATTATGCTAAGTACAACCAGATAATTACTTTGAAATAACCACATCAATAATCGGCTTAAACCACTAATTTTTTAGCAGCTCATTATTGAGAGAGGGACGGATTGCATCGCACTTCTTCAAGTCCTCTTCTATTGAATTTATGGTGAGTTGACCCTCAGAGACTTCTTCTGATATGATCACCTCATATGGTGCTGGAAATGTCTCTTTCAAGTGGGGAATATACCTCTCCTCCTAGCCTTTTCCTTTTTTCTTTCCTAAAGTCATTCACTCCATTTTCTCTTCCAATGAGGGCTCATACCCTAATCCATACCTTCCTTCGCTTTCAAACACCTTAACTGGCTATGGGACCCCTTAAAGTTTCACTCCTAAGCCTTTATACTTCAGACATTGATGCAAGGTTGACGGGACCACTCCAGCCTCATGGATCCATGGCCTTCCTAAAAGTATTGTATATGTTGGCTGAATATCCATGACCAGAAAGAGAACATGAAAGCAATTGGCCCAATTTCAAGTGGCAAAGTTATCTTCCCCGAAATTCCTCTTTGTCTCCTATCAAAGGCTTGTACAATCATCTCCTGGGGTGCTAAATCAGCTTCCCCCATGTTCAATTCCTCTAGTATAGATATTGGAATTACATTTAGTACTAAACCCCCATCTATAAGTACTTTTGCAATCACAAACCCTTTGCACTTTAAGGTAATATGTAGTGCTTTGGGACCACACCCTGTCTTCGATACAACTTTGTCTTCTGAAAAAGAGACCATGTTGACATGCTATACTGGATCCACTATGCTTATCACTCATTCGGTAGTGATGTCGGGCTTGACATAAGCTTTACTTAGTATCCTTTGTAGTACTCTTTGATCTCCGAGGTGAGAATCAGTGATAAAAGTGAGATCATTACTGGCATTTTCTTCAATTGTTCGACGACATCAAACTTACTTTGCTTCATTATCTTTAGAAATTGTTCTTCTTCTTCTTCTTCTCTTTCCTATTTTTCATGACATTAGCATCTTCCATAATCTTTCCCTCTTTATCCTTCTGAATTAATTCATTTCCCTTATTTTTCATGACATTAGCATTTTCCCTAGTCTTTCCCTCTTTATCCTTCTGAATTAATTCAATTCCCCCATAACATCTACCACTTATGGTTATCTCACTAATTTCTTCGGCATTTGATACTACTCCTGCTTGAAGGGAGACGATGATATGGTCTATGGAGGATTCACCAGTAGCACCTTTCATCTTTATCTCTGTTTCATACTTCCATGGCACAGTATGTGTGTCAACAAAAGCAAAAGGAGCGAGCCTTTTTATAGTCATCACCATATTTTCTTCTGTTGTGGTCTTCTTGAGGGGTGGTACCCAGAGTACAAATTTCTCAACCACATTGACTTCTTCTATAAAATCCTTTCTTCGTTGAGCTCATATTACCCCTATGGTGATTAACCCTTGAACACAGACTTTGAAATCTCAGCAATTTTCAATATCATGTCCTCTTCCCCCACGATGGTATGCACAACTTGACTCTTCATCGTGTAATACCCTTAATGACATGTTCGACTTTTTTATGTGTATAAAAGTAGCATATGACTTGTTTAATGATGAACCTAAAAAAATTCATATTTTTACGGTTCAAAATCTTGGGTTTTCATCCTCTTTTAATATTTTTCATTTAATTTTGTTCTTAAGTTTTGTTATATTTTTAGTATTTTAATTGTGTTCTTATTACGTGTTTTTATGTGTTTTTGTTAGGTGATTATACATGGAAAAGACTGGACACTTGAGTGATGAAGAAAAGCTGAAAATATCAAGTTAAGTGATCCAACACTCAAGCGCTGGAATCCCACTGCCTAAGCACACAATGTGTGCTGGAGAGTTCCTGTTTAAGTGAACCGGCGCTCAAGCATTGAAAACTGAGCGCTCAAGCGCTGAACGCATACACAATAGCGTGAATTATTTATTTAAAGAGAAGTTTTGCCAAATACAACACACCTTTTACACATGCTTGGTCAGAACGCAGCAGCTGTCAAGACAACATAAACCCTAATGTGGTGTGGGCGCAATTAGGCTTGAAGATTAGGAATTTTCTTTAACATTTTCACCTTTCTACAATGGAGTTTTTCAAATCCTTATCCCCTTTTCAGTCTTTATCCATATGTAACTAAACCCTTTTTCGTTAAGGTGGTGATGGATATTGTTCTTGAATGATGTAAATTCTTTTATGGGTTTAATCAATGTTTTTATTTCATGATTTATGTGCTTATCTCTTTTCTTAATGCTTTTCTAAATCTGGCTAATTTGAGAATGATTTTTGGGTTTAGGTATGATTTGGAAAAATTTGCATGAACTTGGAACTTATGATAAACACCATAATTTCTGCAATCCCTAGGAATAGACGTTGTGGGTTATGTGGTCTTTCTTTTAATTCCCTCGTTCTTGATAATGCCTTTCTATTTGGGATTAGACTAAGGGATTAGTTAATTCTAAACAATGTAAGAGGATTAATATACTAAGGGATTGAATATTGATTAATTTTGGGAATTGACCATGAATAGTTAGAATAGGACTTGATTAAACCAATATTTGATTGTGCATTTAAAGAGTTCAGGTGAAATTTGACTCCTAACATTTTTATATCATTGTTTTTCAACTTAACCCAATTAATTAAATTTGGTTTTTTTATTTTTGTTTATTCTTTCTTTTTATTGTTTTTACTAACTCTCTTTGTGATAGCTTAGATAGTGTCACATTCAGTGAATTTAGTAATTAATAACTTAATCCTCGTGAGATGATACTCTTACTCACTTTTTTGTTACTTTTGTGATTCGGTGCACTTGCCGATTTCATAACACTTAATATGTATGTTTAATTTTGTGACAAACTAGGTTAGTTTAGGTACTTTATTGCGACTCAGAGTGTGAAAAGTAGCTTAAAATGACTCAAATAATAACATAAAATTGCTTAGATGAGGGAAACAAATATGAATAATTTATTTCTAGGTCACAAATATATGAAATAAAATATGGTTAAAGTTTCAAGATAAACTGAGTCAGTTTAATATTTTTAAACATATTGGTTGCATGTTTTAATACTAGATTACCTTGTAGCAGATATGAAAAATCACGAAAATGATGAATTGGATTTTTGGATGAATCTAATGATTTATTCTAAATTTGTTGGGAGTTAGGAAACTTGATTTGGTAAAATCTAAGTGTTCTTAATAGATACAATGTTCTAGCAAAAACAATGAGTCACTTAGTGATTCATTGTTCTCGTAAGTTCCATCCTCTTTTCCTAACTTTTCTTCGTTATTTTCTCTTCTTTCACACTCGTTTCACTCACTTTCTCATGTTCTCAACCAGCAGCATCAAAGAAAGAGAAAAACAGAGGAAAAAAAGAAGAGGGAAAGAAGGAGGAATAAGAGGAAAGAAAGAGAAAGGAAAAGGGAAAAGTAAATATCTGAAGTGCATCTAACTACTAGAGGTAGGGGTGCTATGTTTTTATACTCCTCTTATTCCTAATATCATATTTGTTTTATATATGTGTTCATGGACAATAAATTAGGTTTTCTGAAGGGTTTATGATGTTTCCTTGATTGGGTAATGATTTCATGATTAGTTTTGATATGTTCTTGATTTAGTTCTTCATGGTTGATAATAGAATCCTTAGAGGAAATCATTTGAATGCCTAGGATGAAAGTTGAGCATTAGGTATAAAGTGAGTTTTTAGCTCTTTAGGTTTTGCTTTGATTTCCATGTTGAATGGGTTAAGAGAGTAAAGAGGATAACATGCTTACGGGTCTTAGTGAAGGTTTGAAAAAACTTAGGATCCAAGGTGTGAAGGTTGGAAGATGGTTAAGAACCAATAGCACAGTGGCTATATGGTTCTGCGTTGTTTTCTGATGCATAAAGCATCCAATAATTGATTATGTAGCTTGCATAATCGATTATTGGTGCATGGTAGAGAATGGAATACAAAAATAACTAGTTGGCAATGAAAGCTAACCGATTATTATAGCTTGGTAGAGATATATTTCAAGCCATAACCGATTAGGAGGAAGCCCATAACCGGTTATTGAGCTTGACAGAACGTGTCTTTAGAGGCCATAATAGACCATAACTGATTAGCAAGGTTTCATAACCGATTATGGGTAAGTTAAAAGTCAGATTTTGGCTTGTCATAACTAACTTATCAAGAAGGATAAAGGTTAAGGACTTAAGGAAGCATAATTTATCATTCTTGGACTTCATGTAAAGCTTGTTTAAGCTAGGTAATGAATACCCAAGATTTAATAGAGACACTTATGCACATTGTTAGTATGTATAAGAAATGTTTAAATCCTAGAGCAACCAAAAGTAATGGTTTGCCTTAGGTAAGTATCTAGCACCTTAGGCCACTTTTGTGATATTGTATGTCACTTAAGAGCAATGAGTGATGAGGTGGTGATTAGATATATGTATGATGGTAATGATTGGTAGTATTGATCTTTGTGAGTATCCTTTGTTGTTGTGCACCATAATTAAGGCCAAAAGAGATAAATGGAAAGTCCAAAAGGTTCTTTTGAATAAGGATTCAACCCAAATTTCTCTATAGTGTCAGGATACGTGTGATGTGAGGATGTGCTTTCCCTCTATTTACCACCAGATAATACACTAAACCAGTATTCCCAAGTTTAACATCTTGGTTCTAAGTTGGACTACGCATGTATGTATGATTAGCTTAGTTTCTTTAGTTGCTAAAGTTTAACCTTGTAGTTGCTTTAAACTTATCTTTTAGTATGTGTTAAGATTATGTTTAATAAGTTATGTATGGCTGGTTCTGGTTTACTCATATTGAGAAATGTTATTTCTCACCCCACTGTATTGCCATGTAATTCCAGGTGAAAGTTCTTCCAAGAACAAGAACAAGAACGAAAAGGAAGCTAAAGATTAGATTAGCTTTATAGTTTATATTACTACTGTTGTATTTATAATACTTCTTTTATAATGTAATGAACTATGTAATACTTCAAATTTTTTATAAGGCTAATGTTGTATATAGTTATGTGCATTTTACTATGAGTTTATATTTTGCACATTTTATATGACTCTCTATAATGTTTCCAATGAACATTATGGATTTATGTATCAGATTAATACGTATGTAGTGACATTGTAACGCTAAGTATCTCATTGTACTCTAAGTATTTCGGGATATTAGTATTAGGGTGTTACATTATGATATCAAAGCAATTCATCCTGTTGAGCCAAGGTATGGACTGACTATGTTTAGCATGTTAGGAGTTCCTTTTTAGAAATTGTGATTTTCTTATTTCATATGTTAGATGTGATGATAGAATTGTATGATTTGCCTTAAGTTAGTTTGTTGTTAGCTACTATTGCACAATTACATGATATTGAGACTATAGCTCAACATATGTTATTTATGTGTGTACAGGAAACTATGGCACCAAAAAGGTGAAGTAGGAAAACAAGGAACTCGACTTCACAGGGTCCAGATATGGTCGAAGCTTTTATGTCTATGGCCATTGCCATGAGAGAACAGACGACTATTACAGCAAGGATGCTTGAGAAGATGGAAACCAATCCACCTCACCAACCTCCACCACCTGAGTAGTTAGTATAGGAAGTTCAAGTCAGAAGAAATTAGAACTTCCAAGACTTGACAACTTTCCATCAGATGAACCCTCCACCGTTCAAAGGTGAGTACAACCCCGCTAAGGCTAAGGAGTGGCTCAATGAGATGGAGAAGATCTCCGAAGTAATGGTTTGCTTGGAGGAGCAAAAAGTATCCTTTGCCTCATATATGTTGAAAAGTGAGGCAGAGCATTGGTGGAAAGGTACCAAGAGGGTGCTGGAAGCCGCAAAAACCCAGATGTCATGGGAAATCTTCAAGACAACAATTCTGGAGAAGTTTTTCCTGTAAACTCTACATGATGATAAAGAAGTGGAGTTTATGATGTTAAAATAAGGAAGCATGTCAGTACGCTAGTATGTGGTCAAGTTTGATGAGTTGTCGAAGTTTTATTCACATTTTTGTTATTATCTGGATGGGAAATGGCGATGTTTGAAATTCAAAACTGGTTTGAGAAGTGAGATCAAGAGCATGGTGAGACCTATAGAGATTAGGGACTTTTTTTACTTTGGTTAACAAGTGTAGGACTGTGGAGTCAAGTACTCAAAGCCGTCAATCAGAGGAAAGGGTACAAGACATCCCGAAGAGGAAGTGAGAGGATGACAAGAGCAAGCAAGGTATTTCTAAAGTAAGTAACCCTAAAGGAAAAGGCAAGAAGGGGTCCAAGGTACCTTAATGTACTAAATGTAGGAAGATACATAGAGGCAAGTGCTTGGCAGGCTAGTCTGTGTGTTACACATGTGAAAAGCCAGGACAGTTCTTTAAGGATTATCCTCAGAATAAGGAAGATGTGCATACTGTTACCAAGTGGCCTCAATACTCAAGAGGGGGGTGAATTGAGTAGTTAAAAATAAGTTCACAAATCTTTTGCAAATCGTTTGACAATCAATTTTCGTTGAAGCTATTGAATGATCAGAGATAATTGAATAGATGAGTTAAGCACTTTTACTAATGAACGTAATAGCCAAGGAGACAATATTCAAATAAAACAATGAAACAGTACACAAAGATAAGCAGAGGAGGGTTTAGAGAAACAAACACAAGTCGTTTATCCCGGTTCAATCACTACTCCACTTGTGATCTACGTCCAAATCCCAAGCAACACCTTGAGATTTTCTACTATATCTTCAAGCTTCAATGGGTGCTTGAAAACCACTACAACCTTGAGCACTCAACGAATGGGATACCTCACCCAAAAGCTTGAGCCTCTATTTTCCAAGGGATACCTCACCCTTACAATACTTGAGGGATACCTCACCCTCACTAATCAGAATGTATAAGATTGAAGTAGAAGAAACTCTCTCTAGAACAAGTGTTTACAAATTGAAGCTCTAATATGCTCTCAAGGATTTTTCACGTTTTTGACCAGAAAACAGAGCAAGAAATAATTTTAAGGATCGATTCACGTTTTGAAGTATGATGATCAATTTTTGGTTCAAGGTCAACCGTAAACAAGGACCCAACTTGGGTATTTATAAGTTTCTCAATTAATAGAGCCGTTGGAGGTAGTTGGGCATGCATTTAATGCATTTAATATAGCCGTTGGACGTTGTCAGGATGCGTGTAATCGATTACATATCTCAGGTAATCGATTACATTATTGTTCCAACATTTTCTGAACTTTCTGGGCTCTGTGTAATCGATTACATTATTGAGATAATCGATTACATGGCTTCTGACTTTGCTTGTAATCGATTACAATGCTCATGTAATCGATTACATGACTTCTGACTTGCTGTGTAATCGATTACAATATTCATGTAATCGATTACATGGCTCGTCGAACGTGTTGTTTGAGTTTCTGGGTTTTGTGTAATCGATTACATTTTTGGTGTAATCGATTACATGACTTCTCGACTTTGTTTGTAATCGATTACAACATCAATGTAATCGATTACATTACTCGTCGAACGTGTTCTTTGCCTTTCTAGGCTTTGTGTAATCGATTACATATATTGTGTAATCGATTACATGGCCTCGATTGCTTGTAATCGATTACATTGTTCATGTAATCGATTACATGTTGTTGATGTGTAATCGATTACAAACATTGTGTAATCGATTACATTGGCCTTTGAACACATTTTTCAAGTCCAATAACGCTTGTAAGTCATTTCCAACACCTCAAGATACTTGATTAAACATAAATCCTTTTAAGAGTGTTAGATTTAAAGTTGAAACTCAAGTTTTATTGAAAGCCATGTTTAACTTTGAAATTTCCCATTTATTTTGAAATCACATATTGAAAAACCATTTGAGAAATCTTGAGAGCATTTAACATTAATCTCCTAAGTCTAAATAACTAATTAAACCTTCTGTCTTCTTTCTTTGATCTTGATTTTTCCTTTTGTGCTTGATCTTCTCTTTTGCTTTTGTTATCATAAAAAACCTTTTGACATGCCTTAGAGACATAAGCATTCACATTCTCCCCCTTTTTGATGATGACAAACTGATCATAGGAAAAAGAAAGAGTTTTTGCATTTGTATATAATAGTCATTTAGGTACAATGCTGTCCCCGGAGATTATGCATGATATGGGGTTAGATTTTGCATATGAAAAGCTTAATAACTTAAAGATCAATAACTCCCCCGTACTCATGCAACCATTGATTACATTTCATTTTCATTTTTCCTTATTTTCTCCCCCGTTGGCATTATCAAAAAGACATAAGTATTTAAGAGAAAAAAAATGGACAGCATGATAGCTATATTTCATGATTCCCAATTGTTTGCCATAACAGAAAAACCACAAAGATCAGTTCAATCAATATTCCAACAGCCAACCATTCAAAGTGAAAATAAGTTCATGTATTAATAATCAGCATGTACAAATAAACATTTCACAACCAGTAGGCAATAATCAAAAGATAACCATAAGGGTATACCAATTTTATATAAGCAGAGTTAAAACAAACTAAGTACAAGGTGGTCATCAAAACAAAAACAAAACAAAAAATATCAAGGCATAAGGCCATGATCACTATCAGTGTCCTCGCTGTCACAGAAGACTTCACCCTCGGATCCGCAGCAGAGTCTCCTAGATCAATGTTATCATCGCCGGGCATAAGGTCGTTGTCGAGTCCGTAAGCTCCTCATCATCGGCGCCAGGAACTCCCGGATGGACCGGCGAAGGATATGGGATCCGGAGGGGCAGAGGATGTGGGGGGTGCAGCAGCAGCAGGACTCTCAGGAACAGGAGGTCCGCGTAAGAAGGATCGAATGGAGGCAAGCTCCTGGTCTGAGTAGTCCATCCTCAACTCAAGATGGTCGATCTTTTGCTCTATATGATCCATGCGTGTGTTTATGTTGGCGCTCAGATTGCGCATCTCTTGGAGCAGAAGATCAAGAGAGGCTGGAGCAGGAGCAGAGGCAGGGTACTGAGCCTCCTCATCATCACTATCTGGATCGTGATGGATATGGCCAAATGTGCCATGAGTAATGTAATGCCACCTATCTTCCATCTTGTAGAGCTGAAGCTTCTTCGAGTATGCACCCAATTGATTGGGGTCCCTTTGAGCTGGTGTCCTTGGACTCTTCACCAATGAAAATGCGACAAGATACTCAAGGATTGTGGTGACTAACATGGCGAAGGGAGAGCGAGTTCTTCTTTTTCTTGATGTCCAAAGATATGCTCTAGAATATAGTATCACCGCTTTATTGGGTGCCCTGTGGTCATTGCCCATAAAGCCACTACATCATCCTTGAGGACTTGGGAGTAATTCCCTCCTCTGGGAATCAATCCACGAACCAAGAGGTAGTGGAGGACCCTGTTTTCTATAGTGAGGCCAGTGGCCATTATTCTGCGTCTAGGATCACTGGGGAGGTGGTAGCCAGTCCTAATTAAAGAGAGAAGAGCAGCCTTATGCTCAAACTCATGCCCCCACTTTGGCATTTCCACATAACTGAGCTCCATCGGAGTGAGCTTGGTAAGCCTATACCACTCTGCCATTGTTAACCTGATTTGTTGCTTTTTTACTTCAGAAATTATGCAATTATCTTCAACCTTCAGGTTAGCATAAAAGACTCGGACAAGGTTAGGGTAGATGGCCTTTTCTATGCTCAGGAATCCCAGCAAGCCTAAGTTTTCTATGGTCCTGAAGCTCTCTAAAGGTTCACTCTCGCAGAAGGTGATGGGAAGATACCTGGGAGAGATGATTTTGCGAAGCTGGAAGTTCTTCCGGAACAACTCAGCTTTCTTCACGGTGGAGAAGTGCCTCGTGAGGTCCAGGCCAGATATATTGCGTGAAGAGCCACCGAGAGGAACCTCCAACAACAGCCCTGTTCTTGGGCGCTTCGAGCGATGAGAGGATTCAGCCATTGATGAGAAGGAGAAGCAAGGGTTGAGTGGTAAATGGTTGGGGATGAGTGAGGAGAGAGAGAGGGACGAGATTAGGTCGAAAAAGTGGAGAGGGTGTTCGTGAGAGAAGATGGGGAGATTTGGATGAGGGATGTGAGGGGATTTGATCTTGGGCTATGTGGAGAGGGGATTTCCGAGATCGAGAGAGGCGAAATGACCGGTTTTGATGGAGATTTGAGTGAAAAAAGAGAGATTTTGAGATCTGAGGTGCGTGGGAGCAGAAGGAGAGAACGAGGAAGATGAACAGGCCCAAACAGAAATGAGCTCTACGTGCGTCAGGAGCCTTTTAAAAAACCCTGTGTAATCGATTACATTGAGTGTGTAATCGATTACATGCATTCAGTGGTATGTAATCGATTACATTTTTGGTGTAATCGATTACATGCTTCTCGGTGGGTATGTAATCGATTACATTTTTAGTGTAATCGATTACATGCTTTCTGAACCTTGTAATCGATTACATAGATGATGTAATCGATTACCCGAGTTCCGAGTTGGTTGTAATCGATTACAAAATGTGTGTAATCGATTACATGCGTGATGAAGAACTGTGTAATCGATTACAAAGGCATTGTAATCGATTACCAACACTCTTTAACTCAGATTTTGCGTTCCAAACAAAGATATAATCAATTTTAATCCATCCAAAACAGTTTTAAAGCAACTTAAATTAATTCAAATCATCATGCAAGCATATAGACTAATCATATTATGATTCAACTCATATAATTGATCAAAATTATCATTTTTACCAAGAATTTCACCCTTTTTGGTGAAATTTGAGGTTGTTGAATTTCTTGTCAAAGTTGGACATGAGGGAGCACCTGCAAAATAATTTAGGGAAACCTCCGACGCTCAAGTTAGTATGGGATTCAAATATATAATGAAAATTTAGAGATTGTGCAAAAGAATGTGGCATAATTATGCGAGAAACGCAAGCTTAGGCATTTGTTTTAGGATTATGCAGCAAATTTTTAATTTATGCATGAATGGTCCAATATACCCAGTTCATTTCTAATGTAGAAAAATGCTTCTTTTGCAAGGGGTTTAGTGAAAATATCAGCTAATTGCTTAGTTGTTTCAACAAATTTAAGTATGCAATCACCCCTTTGAACATGATCTCTAATGAAATGATGTCTTATTTCAATATGCTTAGTTCTAGAATGCAAAATAGGATTTTTTGACAAGTTAATTGCACTAGTATTATCACATCTTATGGGAATGTGATCAAGCTCAAGATCATAGTCCAAGAGTTGCTGTTTCATCCAAAGGACTTGAGCACAAAGAACTCCCACCGCAACATATTCACTTTCACTGTGGACAATGCCACACTATTTTGTTTCTTCTTTGTGCCAAGAAACTAGTGAGCTTCCTAGCAAGTGGCATGTCCCACTAGTGCTCTTTTTCGATCCATTTTGCATCCAGAAAATCAAATCGGAGTACCCAATAAGACTACATGAGGCACCCTTAGGGTACCATAAACCCATTTGTGATGTGCCTATTAGATATTTCATTATTCTCTTAACAAAGCACTTAGGTGTGATTCCTTAGGATTAGCTTGATATCTAGCACACATGCATACACTAAACATTATATCAAGCCTACTTGCAGTGAGATAAAGGAGTGAGCCAATCATACCTCTATATTTTGTAATTTCTACCGATTTACCTCCTTCATCCTTGTCCAAATAGCAAGAGGTGCCCATAGGAGTAGCCATATGCTTGGCATTGTCCATTCCAAACTTTTTGAGCAGCTCCTTGCAATACTTGGATTGGCTTATAAATGTTCCTTCTCTTGTTTGCTTGATTTGTAGACCAAGGAAGAAGTTGAGCTCACCTATCATGGACATCTCAAACTCACTTTGCATAATATTTGAAAATTCTTTACAAAGAGAGTTGTTAGTAGCTCCAAATATAATGTCATCAACATAGATTTGAACTAGAAGAATGTCATGCATTTTGTGTTTTATGAAAAGAGTGGTGTCAACTTTACCTCTAGAAAAGCCTTTTTCTAAAAGAAATTTGCTCAACCTTTCATACCAAGCTCTAGGAGCTTGTTTCAAGCCATACAAAGCCTTTTTCAATTTAAAAACATGGTTGGGCATTTCAAAGTCCTCAAAACCAGGAGGTTGTTCTACATACACCTCTTCTTGTATAAAACCATTTAAAAAAGCACTTTTGACATCCATTTGATAGAGTTTGAAATCCATGATGCAAGCATATGCAAGTAGCATTCTAATGGCCTCTAATCTAGCTACGGGAGCATAAGTTTCTTCATAATCTATGCCTTCTTCTTGATTATTTCCCTTAGCTACAAGCCTAGCTTTATTTCTTATTATTAAACCCGTTTCATCAAGTTTGTTCCTAAAGACCCATTTGGTGCCAATTATAGGATGATCATTGGGCCTTGAAACTAATTGCCAAACTTGATTCCTCTCAAATTGGTTTAATTCTTCTTGCATGGCCAAGATCCAATGCTCATCATTAATGGCCTCATTTATGTCTTTAGGTTCAACTTGAGAGACAAAGGCTAGATGATTACATGCATCTCTAAGTGAGTTTCGAGTGATTACCCCTTTTGATACATCACCTATCACCTTGTCAAGAGGATGATACCTTGAAGTCCTCCATTCTTTGGGTAGATCTAAGATTTTAGAATCTTCTTGCCATGAGTGATCAAGGAGTCTCTCTTCTTTCTTCTTGGACTCTATCTCTTGATTTTCCAAGTGCGTCTTTGCCAAGATTTCTGCAACATCATCAACAAGTTCCTTTCTCGGCTCATTTGGGTTAGTTTCATCAAATGCAACATGTATGGACTCTTCTATGGTCATAGTTCATTTATTATAGACTCTAAAGGCCTTGCTATGAATAGAATAACCAATGAATATTTCCTCATCAGATTTTGCATCAAACTTCCCCAAGTTATCTTTTCCATTATTCAAAACAAAGCATTTACATCCAAAAACATGAAAATGTGACACATTAGGTTTCCTTCCTTTGTACAATTCATATGGGGTTTTCTTTAAAATTGGCCTTATTAGGGCTCTATTCATAACATAACAAGCGGTATTAACCGCATCCACCCAAAAGTACTTAGGAAGATTGGCCTCATTGAGCATAGTTCTTGCCATTTCTTCTAAAGATCGATTTTTCCTTTCTACAACACCATTTTGTTGTGGTGTTCTAGGGGCAGAAAAATTATGCTCAATGCCATGTTCATCACAAAAAGTTTCAAATTCATGATTTTCAAATTCACCACCATGATCACTTCTTATGGATGCAATACAAAAACCTTTTTCGTTTTGGATAACTTTGGCAAGTTTTCTAAATGATTGAAAAGCATCATTTTTGTGAGCCAAGAATAATGTCCATGTAAATCTAGAAAAATCATCCACAATCACTAATGCATAGTAATTCCCACCAAAGCTCATAGTTCTAGAGGGTCCAAAAAGATCCATGTGCAAAAGTTGTAAAGGTCTAGAAGTTGAAACTATGTTTTTAGCTTTGAAAGAGACCTTTACTTGTTTTCCTTTTGACATGCATCACAAAGTTTGTCTTTTTCAAATTTGAGCTTTGGAAGACCAATTACTAGTTCTTTAAAACCAATTTGTTTAAGTGATCCATGTGAATGTGAGCAATTCTTCTATGCCATAACCATGAATCATTTTCTCTACTCATAAAGCATTTAGCATCATTTGAGGAAATGTCATCAAGACTAATCATATATATGTTATTGACCCTATGACCAACAAACTTAACTTGCTTATCATCCTTTCCCTCAATTATACAACAAGAGGAATCAAATATAACTCTATTTCCTTTATCACATAATTGACTAATACTAAGTAAATTATGTTTAAGTCCTTCAACAAGTAAGACATTATCAATAGATGATGAAGGGATCTTACCAACTTTGTCAATTCCAAGAATCTTCCCTTTATTGTTGTCACCATATGTGACATGACCATGTTTCTTGTGTGTAAGGGAGGAGAACTTGGAGCCATCACCGGTCATGTGCTTGGAGCAACCACTATCAAGATACCAACTTGAGCTCTTGGTCTTCAAGCACACCTACAACACACATTCAAGATTTAACTTTTGGTACCCAAATTGTTTTGGGTCCTTGTGTGTTAGAATTAGGTATGGTGCCTTTAGGGACCCAAACCCTTTGATTCCAACCTTGGTGTTTATGTTCTTTCTAACATTGCAAGTGGATGCACTATGCCCTTTCCTACCACAATGAAAACATTTAACAAAGGGGCTACTTGAAGTTTTTGAGGAAACAAAGAAGTTCTTATAAGATTTTTGATGGTTGTTTGGATTAAATCCTAAACCGACTTTTTGGAAAACACATTTTTGTCTCCCTAACAACACATTCAAGTTGTCTCTTCCAAAAGTAAATTTTGCAAGAGTGTTGTTCAAGTCTTCAATTTCTTTTTCAAAAGCTTTGCATGATAAACAAGGTAATGATATTGATGCATTATCATGTGAGGAACAAATCATGCATGATGAATTAGCATCTATGAGTCCTAAAGTCTCATTTTCAATTTTAAGTTCATTTATCTCCTTGGTTAAAGTAGAAACTTTCTTTGTCAATAGGGAGATTGTTTTATTGGAAGACAAAATCATTTTTGTGAGCCTCAAAGATTCATCATGCAATTCTTGAAAGGCATCTTGCAATTCATCATAAGAAGGTAGAGGTTCTAGGTTAGAAGAGGTTACCTCGGTGTCGCTTTCTCCACTTTCTTCTCCTTGAGCCATGAGGCAAAGATGGGCTTCCTCATTTTCTGAATCATCGGAAGAGCTTAAGTCATTGTCCTCCCAAGTTATATATGCTCTTCTTCCTTTCTTTTCCTTGGAGGGTCTTTTCTCAAACTTCTCCGTCTTCTTGAGATATATAGGACACTCCATTTTCATGTGCCCCGATTTTCCGCATTCATAGCATTTTGGAGGAGTGGAGGATCCTTCTCCTTTGTGATATGCTTTCTTTTGAGGAAACGGTGGTCTTCTTTGAAATCCCTTTTTCTTCAAGAATCTTCCGAATTTTCTCACAAGGAGACTAAGATTCTCCTCACTTAGCTCAATATTTTCAGCATCCTCTTCACCATCTTCATCATCATCTTCAAGTATGGGAAAGGTGGCCTTGAGTGCAATTCCCTTCTTCTTTTTGTCGTGTTCTTCATTTTGATTGAGCCTACTTAGTTCTAGCTCATGCTCTTGAAGTTTTCCGAATAGGGTGCCTAGAGACATGGTTGATAAATCTCTTGATTCCGCAATCGCCGTTACCTTGGGTTGCCAATTCCTGCTTAGACATCTCAAGACTTTGTTAATAAGATCCTCATTAGGAAATGTCTTTCCCAATGAGATGAGATGATTAACAATATGAGTAAATCTCTTTTGTATATCTTGAATACTCTCACCTTGATTCATTCTAAACAATTCATATTCATGAGTAAGAGTGTTTATTCGAGATCTTTTTACCTCACTAGTACCTTCATGAGTTACTTGTAGGGTATCCCACATTTCTTTTTATGGTCTTACAATTTGACATCCTAAAGAATTCATCATACCCCAAAGATGTGGTGATGATGTTCTTGGCTCTCAAATTATATTGAACCTTCTTTTTATCATCATCGGTCCAATCACTTCTAGGTGTATTAATTGTCACACCATCCTTAGTTTGTGTAGGGACAAAAGCACCATTTTCAATGCGTCCCCACACATCTAAGTTAATAGCTTCAATAAAAATTTTCATCCTTTCTTTCCAATAGGCATAACCATCCCCATTGAAATAAGGAGGTCTATTTATAGAAGAACCTTCATTTGAAAAACCATTTGAAGCCATCACTTCTCTTGAAGTCTGCTAAGCTCTTTATACAAGAGTCTAGCTTCGATACCACTTGTTACCAAGTGGCCTCAATACTCAAGAGGGGGTGAATTGAGTAGTTAAAAATAAGTTCACAAATCTTTTGCAAATCGTTTGACAATCAATTTTCGTTGAAGCTATTGAATGATCGAGAGATAATTGAATAGATGAGTTAAGCACTTTTACTAATGAACGTAATAGCCAAGGAGACAATATTCAAATAAAACAATGAAACAAGACACAAAGATAAGCAGAGGAGGGTTTAGAGAAACAAACACAAATCGTTTATCCTGGTTCAATCACTACTCCACTTGTGATCTACGTCCAGTCCCAAGCAACACCTTGAGATTTTCCACTATATCTTCAAGCTTCAATGGGTGCTTGAAAACCACTACAACCTTGAGCACTCAACAGTGGGATACCTCACCCAAAAGCTTGAGCCTCTATTTTCCAAGGGATACCTCACTCTTACAATACTTGAGGGATACCTCACCCTCACTAATCAGAATGTATAAGATTGAAGTAGAAGAAACTCTCTCTAGAGCAAGTGTTTACAAATTGAAGCTCTAATATGCTCTCAAGGATTTTTCACGTTTTTGACCGAAAACAGAGCAAGAAATAATTTTAAGGATTGATTCACGTTTTGAAGTATGATGATCAGTTTTTGGTTCAAGGTCAACCAGTAAACAAGGACCCAACTTGGGTATTTATAAGTTTCTCAATTAATAGAGCCGTTGAGGTAGTTGGGCATGCATTTAATGCATTTAATATAGCCGTTGGACGTTGTCGAGATGATGCGTGTAATCGATTACATATCTCGTAATCGATTACATTATTGTTCCAACGTTTTCGAACTTTCAAGCTCTGTAATCGATTACATTATTGAGGTAATCGATTACATGGCTTCTGACTTTGCTTGTAATCGACATTACAATGCTCATGTAATCGATTACATGACTTCGACTTCATGCGTAATCGATTACAATATTCATGTAATCGATTACATGGCTCGTCGAACGTGTTGTTTGAGTTTCGGGTTTTGTGTAATCGATTACATTCTGGTGTAATCGATTACATAACTTCGACTTTGTTTGTAATCGATTACAACATCAATGTAATCGATTACATTACTCGTCCGAACGTGTTCTTTGCCTTTCTGGGCTTTGTGTAATCGATTACATATATTGTGTAATCGATTACATGGCCTCTGACTTGCTTGTAATCGATTACATTGTTCATGTAATCAATTACATGCTTTCTTTGATGTGTAATCGATTACAAACATTGTGTAATCGATTACATTGGCCTTTGAACACATTTTTCAAGTCCAATAACGCTTGTAAGTCATTTCCAACACCTCAAGATACTTGATTAAACATAAATCCTTTTAAGAGTGTTAGATTTAAAGTTGAAACTCAAGTTTTATTGAAAGCCATGTTTAACTTTGAAATTTCCCATTTATTTTGAAATCACATATTGAAAAATCATTTGAGAAATCTTGAGAGCATTTAACATTAATCTCCTAAGTCTAAATAACTAATTAAACCTTCTGTCTTCTTTCTTTGATCTTGATTTTTCCTTTTGTGCTTGATCTTCTCTTTTGCTTTTGTTATCATCAAAAAACCTTTTGACATGCCTTAGAGACATAAGCATTCACACCTACCCCAAAGTCGCTAGCCGAGGGACGAGTTTATACTCTAGGTGGAACTGAGGTGGCTCAGTCTTCTGATCTCATCCAACGTAAAGGCATAATTCATAATCATCATTTAAATGTCATGTATGATTCAAGAGCATCCCACTCATTTGTTTCTTATGATTGTGTAAGGATGTTGGATTTGCCTATATCAGAGTTATCATATGACTTATCTGTTTCCACATCTATTGGTAAGCCAGTCATAACTTCAAAGGTATGTCTTGACTATTGTATAAGGATTGAGGATAGAGTTTTCTTTGTAAACCTTATTTGTTTACCTATTGTGGACATATATGTCATTCTTGGTATGGATTAGTTGTCATCCAATCACGTGGTCTTAAACTGTTTATATAAGACTCTGGTTTTTCTATCTGATGTTCCTACCAGAGTTATTTCTTCCGAATTAGTCTATCTTAATGCTACTTAGGTCAATCATTGTTTGATAGAAGGAACTCTAGGATATGTTTTTCTTTTCTCATTAGATGTAGAGGTTGAGCAGAGCCTAGACAGTATACATGTGATGAGGGAATACCATGAGGTGTTTCTGAGTGATGTAGCTGAGTTGCCACCGGAGCGAGAAATAGAGTTCATTATAGATCTAGTGTCAAGTATAACAACTATATATATAGAACCCTATAGGATGGAACCTCTAGAGTTAGTAGAACTCAAGAAACAATTAGAGGAGTTGTTGGACAAGCAATTCATTAGGCCTAGTGTTTCTCCATGGGGAGCACTAGTGTTGCTAGTGAAGAAAAAAGGTGGTACCATGAGGTTATGTGTTGACTAAATGAAGTTGAACAAGGTAACCATCAAGAGTAAGTATTCATTGCCTATAATAGATGATCTGATAGATCGATTAAGAGGAGTTTCAGTGTTTTCCAAGATTGATATGAGATCTGGGTATCATCAAATTAGAGTTAGGGGAGAAGATATCCCTAAGATTGTTTTTAGAACTAGGTATAGACATTATGAATATCTTGTGATGTTCTTTGGGTTGACGAATGCTCCAACAGTATTTATGGATTACATGAACAGAGTTTTTAGACCTCACCTAGGCAAGTTTGTGGTAGTCTTTATTGATGACATCCTTATCTATTCAAAGAATATGGAAGAACATGAGCAGCATGTCAAGATAGTTTTGGATATCCTTAAAGAAAAGAAATTGTTTGCCAAATTGTCCAAGTGTGAGTTTTGGCTAACGGAAGTTCAGTTTTCGAGCCATGTCATTTCTAAAGGAGAAATCTCAGTGGACCCGAGCAAAATAGAAGCAGTGTTGTAGTGGGAGAGACCCACCACTGTGATCGACCTCAGGAGCTTTATAGGCTTGACTGGGTATTATAGAAGATTCATTAAGGGTTTTTCTCAGTTAGCGCTGCCTTTGACTAGGTTGATAAGGAAGGGGAAGGGTAGCACTTTTGAGTAGACTTAGGACTGTGAGAATAGTTTCCAATAGTTGAAAAAGAGGTTGACTACTATGCCAATGTTGGTGATTCAGATCCTCATGAGAACTTTGAGGTCTTTTGTGATGCTTCAAAGATGAGACTACGATGTGCTTTGATGCAGAATAGAAGAGTAGTTACCTATGTATGAAGATAGTTAAGGCCACATGAGGGGAATTACCCTACGCATGATTTGGAGTTAGCAGTTGCAATGTTTACCTTAAAGATTTGGAAGCATTATCTTTATGAAGTCTAGTTTGAGGTGTTTAGTGATCATAAGAGTTTAAAGTACTTGTTTGATAAGAAGGAGATGAGCATAAGGTAAATAACATGGATAGAATCTTAAAGGATTATGACTTTAAGTTAAAGTGTCAATCGGATAAAGCCAATATAGTGGTTGATGCACTAAGAAGGAAATCCCTACATATGTCCCGAATGATGGTCTATGAGAGTGAACTTCATAAGAGTTTCAGGGATTTGAGTCTACTGGTGACTATGATGTGTAATACCCTTAGTAACATGTTAGACTTATTTATGTATTCAAAAGGTAGCATATGACTTGCTTAACATGCCAGTGAAGTTCTGTGACAAACTGAGTTTGTTTAGACACTTAGTTGCAATACAGAAGTTGAAAAGTAGCTTAAAATGACTCAGATAATAGCTTTAAAGATTAAGTTGAGGGAAACAAGTATGGATAACTTGTTTGTAAGTCACAAATAAGAGAAACAAGATGCAGTTAAAGATTTAAGAGAATTTGAGTTAGTTTGGTATTTTTAGGCATACTGGTTGTGCTTTTAATGCCGGATTGACTACTGGCAGATATAGAAAATCATGAAAATGGTGAAATAATAATTTAGATGAATCTTACGATTTATTCTAAAGTTGTTGGAAGCTGAAAAATTTGAATTAGTATAATTCAGGTGTCCTTAGCAGATATGAGTTCTAGCACAGGAACTCAAGTTAGTTTCCTCTTCCTTATTTCTTTCCTTTCTCTCGGCTGAGAAGAGAAACCGAGAAACAGAGAAGAGAGAAAATGAAGAAAAGAGAGAAATGGGGATAAAGGAAGAAGAAGAAGGTGGAGGAGGAGAGGAAGAGCAAGAGCAAGAGCAAGAGGATTAGGCTTCAAGATCTTCATCTTCTTCAAGAGGTAAAGGGTTTCTATTCATCATTCTCCTATTTGATTCTCATTGAATGAGGTTTGAGATTTTGAGTAGAGATAGGGGTTTGGAGAACCAAATCCGAGTTCTTGGCTTGATTTTTGATTCCAAGGATTAGGTTAAGTTAGTTTAAGCTTAGTAAGTGTAAGATAGTCATTTATAGCTCAAAATCAACAATTAGGATCCATAGATTTAAGAATTGGACAATGGTTAGAGTTATGTGATTTAAACTTAGATCTTTGTCTAAGAGAATTCATAGGTTATAGTTGAGTTACAACAAGTTTAAGAGCATGGATGAGTGTTAGAAATCACTAAGAAATGAATTTTAGACGATTGAAAGTAAGATTTGAATCATGGAATAGTGCCATAGTTCTATAGAATTATGTAGAACTTGGGTTCTGCCATGCGCGCCGTGGCATGAGAGATACCGTGCCATGGTATGAGAGATGTCGTGCCACGGCGTGAAGATGAACTTGCTTCGAGTGCCACAACATAAGGAGGTCATGCCGCAGTGTGAAGTCGATTTTACAGCACGCACCGCGGTGTAAAGACGTTGTGCCGCGGCGTAAGAGTGATGTTACTCCCAGTAATGAAATCTGAGGCTAGGGCATCGTGGCCTGCCTTGGTTTGTGCCGTAGCGTGAGCACCAAATAGGCTAAAAATGACATTGATGATGTTTTGAAGCTATGGACTAGATAGGATCATTGGTATATATTTTCTAAGATGAGTTAAGGCACAAATGGGGATAGTTTATAAGAAAAATTATAACCTAGTAAGTAAAAAGAAAGCATTATCCTTTGAGCATTCAAAAGTGAAGGATTGCCCTAGGTAATGACATAGCACCTTAGGCAACCTAGTGTTACATTAGATATCACTCAAGATGTGATGAGATGGTGCAATGGAGATGAGTATACTAGGATGAATTGTAGGGTTCACTCTAGTAAGAATAAGGAAGGTATGAGCCTTAAGATATCCAAGAGTAGTGGATTACCTTGGGAAGGTACCTAGAACCTTAAGCAACAAAGAGTTATAAGTATGAATAACTTTGAGTTAGATTACTTGAGTGGAGATAAGGTTGTGTATTTAGTTCTAAAGATGGGATATTATGTACTAAGTCTCTAGTTAAACGGGACTTTGTATATTGAAGAATACACAAAAAGATGAATTTGACTTGTAAGTTTATTACATTCATTAAGTATGCAAAGTTATAGTGAAATGCTCATTTGTTTCCTTAAGAAAAGTTGAATGAGGCATTAGCTAAGATAGACTCTTTCACTAGGATAAGTTGAGTTTATAGAAAAGCTATGAGAACCTTAGTACAACCAAGAGTAATGGTTTGCCATAGGTGAGTATCTAATACTTCAGTAACATAGTGTTGCATAGAGATCACTTAAAAGTTATGAGTGATGAGGTGTTGTTTATATATAAGTACGTAGGTATGCAAATAGAAATGGTCTAGCAGTATTGATCTTAGTGGATATCCTTTGATGTTATTCATGGAGGCCAAGGGAGATAGATGGGTGTTTGATAGATTCTATTGAGGAAGGACATAACCCTAATATCTCGATAGTGCCAAGGCCATAAGAGATAAGTGGGAAATCCGAAGACGCTCTTTGAGCAAGGATGAAGCCCGAATTTTTCAACGTGCCAGGATACGTATGATGTAAGGATGAGCTTTCCTTCTATTTTCCAGGAGATAATATACTAAACCAGTTCCTAATGAATTTTTTTGTTTTTAACATAAAACCCTGCATGTATTTCAAAACAAAACATTGCACGAGCATATCTTTAGGATCTCTCTTAGGCATAATCATATTGCATATCATCTGCATTGTATTTACATATAGTTGTATGGGCATTGTTTGTCATTATTGATATTTACATCTGTATGGGCAGTTATTTATATCTAACAGTGTGTAGGCTATCGGTTTAGACCACACTACTTGGTAGTGTGCAGTTATGAAAATTAGTGGAGGAAACTCCTATGTTAGTAGTTATAACAATTGTTATATTTGTTATACAATGTTATAGTTAGCTAGTATTTGAATTGCTTATACTGAGAACTATAATTCTCACCCCAATTGTTATTGCATGTAAATCCAGGTAAAGACCCTGCTAAGGGAAAAAAGGTGAAGCTTGAAGACTAGTATAGTTTTTATATGTTTTAGTAGACAAAGCTTATGTTTAAAGTTTATATTTGCTTTATATGTTTTAAGTAGTATGTATTACATTATGCCCTTTTGTGGCTAGTGTCGTATATTTATAATTATGAGTTTAAGTTTTTCCACAATCTCTCAAGGCTTTCTATAATTACTCAGTTGTGATTATGGATATATGTTAGTATGTAGTATGTAGAAGTGACGTCTCTAACACTGTTTATCTTTATATATCTCTGTATATCTAGGATATATCTAGATATCTGTATTAGGATGTTACATTATGGTATCAAAACAATTCTTCCTGTTGAGCCGTGGTATAGACTGATTGTGCTTAGGCATAAGTAGTAGTTTAGTAGAATGTTATGCATTCTTTTATCTCTTTATGAGATATGCAAGTGGAATTGCATGACTAGCCTTAGATATGGATGCTATTGGCTACTGTCCCACAGTTACATAATATTGAGCCTAGTTAACTCATTATGTAATGTTCTATGTGTACAGAAAACTATGGCAACTACTAAGCGAACCTGTGAGACTTAGAGACTGGTAAAAGAGGAGATAACAAGTGCTCTTAGAGTAATGGCTACTATTTTGAGAGAATAGACTGCCATTTGTAGAAATCTATCAGAAGCGATAGAATAGGACTCACATATTCAGTTGTGGGAACGAGAAGGAACTTATGAGAGATCAGTATTTCTCAAAGTTCAAGAAAGTTACTCCTTTATTTTTCAAGGGAAAGTTTGATTCAGTCAGAGCCGAAAGATGGCTTCATGTGATGTAAGAGATCTTTGAGGTCATGGCATATGCTGATGGATAGAAGGTGACCTTGCTTCATAAAGGTTAGTAGGAAGAGCCGAAAACTATTGAGATGAAGCAGAAAGGTTACTAGAAGAGGCTGGTACTCGAATCACCTGGTAGGTGTTTAGAGCTTCTTTCCTAGACAAGTATTATTCCCTTGAGTTATGGAAGACAAAAGAAATTTAGAAATTTCTAAGGTCTAACCGAAGGGATATTACTGAGGACTAGTATACGGAGCAATTCAAGGAATGTTGGGAGTTCTTTTCTTATTTTACGTCCAATCCATATGAAGACTGGAAGCAAGTAAAATTTGAAGTAGAACCTGGAGAGGGCATCAAAAGGGTTATGAAGCAAAAAGGAGGTTAAGGACTTCTTCGCTCTAGTTAGTAAGTGCAGAGTTATAAAAGCAGATAATCTCACAGCCTCGATAGAACGAGAGTTAGAAGGTTCCCCAAAGAGGAAAATATCAGATGTTGAGATCAGTGAGGGTGCTTCTTGGTCTCAATTTTTATCCAGTAAAGGAACACAGGTTCAAGCTGTAGCTTGGGGTGATGATGAGTATGAGTATGAGTAAGGTGCTTTCAAGATGAGAAACCTTAAAGGAAAGAGGTAAATTAGACTCCAAGGTACCAAGATGCGCAAGTAGATTATAGATCAGAGTACGCAGTAGAGGCGACAAAATCTTCCAACTTGGTATGAGGTAAGAACACATGTGAAGAGAAATCTTTTAAGGCATGTACAAGGAGAGTATGGATTTAATTTGTAAATCATGTTAGTTTGCTTTGTGAATTAAGTTTGCTTTCCTAGTTAGTATGATTTAATTGCTAAGAGATACAAATGATGTTATGTTCTTGTTTAGTTTAAGTGTGATACTGTGCTCATATTAGGCATTCGAACGAAGAGGACTATCAAGACTAAATGTCTTGGTCTAGAAATGATGATCATGTAGATTAGTTGAGAGAAGCTTTGGGTTTTCTCACTAGATGATCTAAGACCTAGTTGTCAGAGAAGTAAAGTTGAGAAGAATTGATCTCAAAGAGTTTTCCAGGATTACGAAAGGACATTAGAGTATGTTAAAGTAGTTTTGGAAACTTTTGAAGAGAAGTGGTTAAGTGCCAAGTAAACTGAAAGTCAATTTTTGGTTACAAGTGGTACAGTTTACGGGCCATGTAATTTCTCAAGAGGGGAAATTGTAGAGAACCCTAGTAAAGTTTAAGCAGAGGTACAATGGAAAGAGTAACCATTGTAACTGAAGGGCAGAGAGTCTATCAATGGACTTTCTAAGTCAGTGCTACCCAGATTGGGCCAGCTAAGAAAGGTAGTACTCGACAGTAGACTCTAGAGAGTGAGTATGGTTTCCAAGAGTTAAAGAGGAGGTGAATTACTACGTTAGTGTTGGTAATTCCAGATTCATGTGAAAACTTTGAGGTAGTTAGTTATACTTCAAAGAAGGGACTGGGGTGTGTTCAAATGCAGAAGAGGTAAGAGGATGCCTACGCATCGAGGCAGTTAAACCTGCACGAGGAGGACTACCCTAGGTATGATTTGGAATTAGCCACAGTGGTGTTTGCCTTACAGTTTTGGAGATATTACTCATAAGGAGTCTAGTTCGAGGTGCTTAGCGATCATAATAACTAAAGAATACTTGTTGATCAAAGAAAGCTGAACATAAAGCAGAATAGATGGGTGGAGTTTTTCAAGGCTTATAACCTTGAGTTAGAATATCATCCGGGTAAGGTCAGTGTAGTGGTCGATTCATTAAGTAGGAAATTCCTATGAGTGTCCTAGATGATAGTCCAAGAGAGTGAAGTTCTTGAGAGTTTCAAGAATTTGAGTCTTGCGGTGACTGTGATGCCATGTAGTCTCTCAATGAGCAAGGTGGATATAGAAAAAGGCTTAAGGACTCAGATTTCATAAACTCAAAGGGAGGATGAAGCTCTAAGGGACACTGGTGAACAAATCTTCATAGGAACCCAAAAGGATTTTTGAAATAGTCAATGGCGGAATGACGAGGTTTAGAGAAAAACTATGTTTTTTAAGTAAGTCAAAAATCAAGGAAAGGATTCTAGAAGGAGTTCACAAGAGAATATAAATCATCTATCTAGCGGTTACTGAGGTTTTTCAAGAGTTAAGGAAGATGTTTTGGTAGCTTAGTATGTTAAATAACATAATAGAATATGTTGAGCTGCAGGTAAGGGTGGAGAGATTAAATAATCTGCCCACTTTCACTAAGTGAAGTTAGCTATTTTTAAGATAAAGTGGTTCAATGACTTTTGAAAGAAATAGTTAGGATGCATGGAGTTCCAGTGAATATAGTTTCTGAAGAGGACACTAGATTCATAGTTGGTTTTGGAAAGCCTTACAAGGAGGAGTTCAAAGCTAAGTTATGTTTCAGTACAACTTACCATCCACAAACAGAGAGGTCGAGAGCTTAGAGATAAGTAGGTTTCCTCTAACAGAGGTGCAGTTAGGAGAAGCTAGTGTTGAAAAAGGATTACGTGGTAGTAAGACTTTCATGTTAAGAAAGTTACCCAAAGTTGTTTGCATGAGGTGAACAATTTTGGGGACAAAATTTTAAAAAGGAGGGGAGAAATGTAATATCCTTAGTAACATGTTAGACTTGTTTATGTGTTCAAAAGGTAGCATATGACTTGCTTAACATGTCAGTGAAGTTTTATGACAAATTAAGTTCATTTAGACACTTAGTTGCAACATAGAAGTTGAAAAGTAGCTTAAAATGACTCAGATAATAGCTTTAAATGTTAAGTTGAGGGAAACAAGTATGAATAACTTATTTCTAGGTCACAAATAAGTGAAATAAGATGCAGTTAAAGTTTCAAGAGAATCTGAGTTAGTTTGATATTTTTAGGCATAATAGTTGTGCTTTTAATGCCAGATTGACTACTAGCAGATATAAAAAATCATGAAAATGGTGAAACAATAATTTAGATGAATCTTATAATTTATTCTAAAGTTGTTGGAAGCTAGAAAACTTGAATAAGTATAATTCGAGTGTCCTTAGCAGATATGAGTTCCAACATAAGAACTCAAGTTAGTTTCCTATTCTTTATTTCTTTCATTTCTCTCGACTGAGAAGAGAAACCGAGAAACAGAGAAGAGAGAAAATGAAGAGAAGAGAGAAAAGGGGAGAAAGGAAGAAGAAGAAGGAGAAGGAGGAAAGGAAGAGCAAGATCAAGAGGATTAAACTTCAAGATCTTCATCTTCTTTAAGAGGTAAGGGGTTTCTATTCATCCTTCTCCTATTTGATTCTCATTGAATGAGGTTTGGGATTTTGAGTAGAAAAAGGGTTTGGAGAACCAAATTTGAGTTCTTGGCTTGATTTTTGATTCCAAGGATTAGGTTAAGTTAGTTTAAGCTTAGTAAGTGTAATATAGCCATTTATTGCTCAAGATCAACCAATAGGATCCATAGATTTAAGAATTGGACAATGGTTGAAGTTATGTGATTTGGACCTAAATCTTTGCCTAAGAGAATCCATAGGTTATAATTGAGTTACTATAAGTTTAGGGGCATGGATGAGTGTTAGAAATCACCAAGAAACCAATTTTAGATGATTGGAAGTAAGATTTGAACCATGGAACAGTGCCACAGTTCTGTAAAATTCTGCAAAACCTAGGTTCTTCCATGCACGCCGCGGCGTGAGAGACGTCGTGCCGCGGCGTGAAGATGAACTAGGTTTGAGTGTCACGGCATGAGGAGGTCATTGATGTGAATTATAAGTTACAAATCCAAGTGCAGGTTATCTCAAGTAATAAAATGTCGGGAGTCCGAGGTCGATCCACGGGGAATTGATAAAGAAAAATTCTTTAAGATAAGGAAAAGATTTTGTCACAATAATAAAGGTAAAAAAATTAGTTACAAATAAAAAGGATTTACTTGGGTTAGGAGATCAATTCTTGGTAAGTAAATTAAGGACAAGATTAATTCTTTTTATAACTCAATTAGAATCTACGCATAATGGAGGTTCCAATCAAAAAATACAACATTCAACATTCATTTAAGATTATAAATGTAATTATATTATGATTCTTTTAATCATCTATTAACACTACCACTTATAAATAGCCTCAAGCATTCATTGTGTCAATATCTTGTCTACAACAAATCAAGATTTTCACTTTACAAGAAGGGTTTTTAAATTGATTAGAAACAAAATACAATATATATAATGACCACTTGATAATATATCATTTAAGAACAAGAAAGAGATTAACCTAACCTTATTTCATTACTAAGAGCTTTACCCTTTCACCTAAGTAAAATAAAAATTAGTTACTCATAGACAAGAGAAAAGAAAGAGAGAAGAAGAAAAAGAAGAACATAACTTCAATTTAGAACAAAAGAAAACTACAACAAGATAAACAAATAACACAATAGCATGATCTTCATCTCTAAAACTAAGATTCTCAAATGATCAGCTAAAGCTCCCTTTTATAGAGGATGAGGGCTACAAAATGACAAGGGACTGATTAATGAGTGAGTGGATGAGTGGGTGAATGAGTGGAAAATGCCAAATAGTAGTTTGATGAGTGAGAAATTATAGAGATTCTTGTCTCTGAAATCATTTAATGCTGAACTCATGGCATGCATTAGATTCTCACCAAATGGTCTTCATAAGAGTTATAGATTTTGTCTTAGCTTTCCAATGCTACCAGTTTCAGCCCAAAAACATCCCTACAGCTCGAGATATGGCCCAATCACTGCATATTGCTAAGGCCCAGCTACAGTTCCTGTATTCTGATTTCCAAGCCAAATATGACCTTCAAGCCATCTAATTTGACTCTTGTGTTCTCATGAAAGTTGTAGATATAGGTCTTAACTTTAGAATGGAACTAGTTTTGGGTTAATGGAACTCATATATCTCAAGATATAGTTGAATGAGTCCACAGTGGTCAAGCTACCAGGATCAACACTCTAGATCTTACTTCAACTGCAATTTAAATTATCCATACGTGTGATTAGGATCTTGAGGTCTCATGAAAGTTGTAGAGAATTTTCTTAGATTTTCAACAAGACTAGAATTACATCAATCAGATATTTGTAACTCAAATTATAGTCAGTTTACTGAAAAATGCAATTACTGAGATTAAGGATAATTCAAGCAATAATTTCTTCAATGATCCAATTAAACTCAATTTCATAAAATGTGATAAAATCAACTTAATTAAGTCAAATTGAATCTTAAGAAGCCAAGTGAGAGGATTATAAAATGAATAAATTATATTGCTATCAAATTCCCCCATACTAGACTTTTGCACTCCTAAGCAAAACACATAAGACTAAAACTAGTGAACAAGGAAAAACAACATAGACTCAAAAGTTAAAAAAAATTCTAAAAGACTCAATTTCTAGTAATATTAAATAATGAAGAGCAACCAAAGATTCAAGGGATCAAAACATTTATAAGGTAATGTTTCTTCACATCTCAAACCAATAAACAAGGAAATTTTAATTGAAAAATATGAGTAAAAAATGATAGATATTTACAGGATTCACTCTCAATCCCTCAAGTGTTTAAAAGATAGGTATTTTACTCAATTCAACTCATGAAAATTGTACTACCATAAGCTTGCTTATGTTCTACTTCTCCACTACTCAGAACATATACACACACAAATCATAATGATTTTATTCAAGGTTGTAATGGGGTCAAGGTAAAGGAGAAGGTACTATAGATATGACAAATTAAATACCAAAGAGAATAAAAGAACATGAGTGCTAAGTTCAATTAACAAGCATGAAAGTTTATCCCAACTCTACCTAATACAAATTCTCTTTACATACCATTTTCCTTTCCTTTATTGCCTTGTTGGCCCTTCTTTACACATTTTTTTAATATATATATATATATATATAACATAATATATATATATATATATTTTTAATTAAACATTTTTTTACCAACCATTCTACACACACACCACCACACTTATTCAAGAACTCATCCAATGACAAAGCTAATGTTCTCTTATTCCCTAAGACTAGGTAAGAACATGATTTTTTATTTAAAGCACATAATGAGCTCGAAACAAAGAATGATCAAATAAGTTCAAAGGGGTTAAGCAAGGGAAAATAGGCCATTTCCAATGCCTTACATTGGTAGGAATCAGAAAATTAGCAAGAAGTCATAAAAGTGCTTGATATTATATTGAGACAATATGCTGTTGAGCAATGTTGCCTATTTGTGCACCAATCGATCTTGGTTATTTGGTTAAAGTAGTTATTTCAAGAAAAATGTCTCAATCATGTTTATGTATGCATATGAAAATACAGTCTAAAAAAGAATCAAAGTAAGTTCTAGAGTAACAATTCCATGAGTGAAAATCACACAAAAAAGAAGAGAATGATACAAATGTTTAATCCATTCATCAATAGGCTCAAAATCTCACAAGACATATTTTTATCATTCTTAATCCACCAATTCAACATCCATAACCAAGCATATGATTTTTAGAAAAGAAGACAATTTACTCAATCATGCTATATTCCCTGAATTTGAATTGCTACTTCCACACAACATAGTTATCTGCCTAATTACTCCTTACTTTGCTATCAATTTTTGATGCGTCTCAAGAGCAAATTTACCTTAGGAGCATAATTTACTCCTTACTCTGTCATCCTTAATCAGTTTTGCTGATAGTAAGTTGCTGACAAACATTTTAATAAACACATTTCCTAATTTTCTTTTTGGGTTTTTTTTTCACTTCAACTTTCCTTCTCCCTAACCAGATCACAACATTGTCCACAATGTCAAAGCATAGATAGGTAAAAGGATAGAAGATATTACTTGTTGTTGCAATTACTAAAAAGAGAAACCTTACACAAATTTAAATAGAAACAAAGTACGATGAATAAAACTAAAGGTAAAGGAAAGTTATAAATGAAGTGTCAGATCACACACACGTTTCTTGCTGCCTCCTTTGCTGCTTCCTTCTGACCAATCTATCTAAGCTATTACTGGTTCAAGTTCATAAATAAAAGTTTGTAATTTATCAATTAATTCATCAATAGTGAAAGTTGATATAAGGAGTCTTCTTGCCGAAGGTATGATAAAGTTCTGTTCCACAGTATGATCAAGAAAAGATAACAATTTATCAAAGAAATTATTAACATTCAACAAACCTATAGGTTTATGGTGGATGTTCAGTTAGGCCTAAGAGATAATTTGAAAAACTTCTTCCAAAGTACCAAAACCACCGGGTAAGACAATGAATGCATAAGAGTTTTCAAGCATTGTCCTCATTCATCCATGCATAGATGATACTTGAAGTTCCAGCCCAATTATTTTTCCAATGATGTTCCTTCGAGTTAAAGGTTCGAGAATGATACATAAAACTTGACTTCCTCTTAGATGTGCAGAAAGTGATACAGTCCCTATTAACCCAATGCCACCTCCTCCATATACTACACGAATGTTCCTCGCAGCAAGTGTTCTACCAATAGTACTCGCTGTGTTTACAAACTCTAAACATTTCCCATAACTTGACCCATAAAATACACAGATATTGGTAAGTCTACGAACAGAAGAAGAAGCTCCGTCTATTTCTACACTCACACTCCCTTTGAATAATTATGAGTTGGAGGAAAGTGAAGAATGGAAAAATTAATGATAGCTCTTATATGGGTAGGTTGACTGTTGTCAGAAAAGTTTGAAATTTAAAAACTTTTTTTTAAGACTTCAAGAAAACTATTAGGGTAAAGAAGTCTAGAAACCCCTGGTGGCATATCTTTGAGTTACGTGTCACTAGTGCAACATAAGAACTCAGTCCCATTTATTTGAAGAAAAGAAAAAGAGAAGAAAGAAACCATCGTAGGTTTCCATCCTGGGTCTGGAACCTAGAGAGCTCATACTTGGGTTCGTAACATCAATAATGATGCTAAAATCTGAAACCTATGATATCAAGATCCAGAACGCCCCATCCCAGGGCACTGAGAGCCCCTTCTAATAAAAGAGAGGAACAAGCTCAGATGCCTCATATGCTTTGGCAGCCGCGGGTTACTTCTCACTAATAACCAGAGTGGGACGCTTCTACCTGTCCATTAACTCTACAGTGCCTAGATGGTGAACATTGGGTTGTGGAGTGTGACTCTCTACAGAGTATGGTACACGAACCTTTTTTAAGGACCAGTGTGCAAAGGTCCACTTAAGTCAATGACGGGTCTACCACTGGCAAGGGCTCCATACTCAATTAAGAGCATGATACTCTTTCAATCGCATTTTTTTTAGAGATATACAAGATAATATATACATGTTGTTATGATTGTAGGTCACATCTTCCTCTGGTTTTACGTCCAATAACGGCTTAAATACCTTTTTTGAGTCGAGGATAAGCTTCCCATCTAATTTTCTTATAAATTGGCAAATAGGGTCTTTTTGAGTCAGATTCCCAAGACTGTAACGCTCTTGCTCATCCCTGAAGAGAGTCCACAAATTAAGAAGTTTACGATGCACAACTCCACTAGAATGCGTCTCAAGAGTTAATAAGATATTATCTAATGACTCTTTACTCAGTCTATTCTTAATAAAGTATATTTTATCTTCTCTGTTTGCAGAAACCATATCCAAAGAACGACATCGCGTGTTACAATTTTATCGCGCATACTTGTGACAAACTTGCATTCTTTTCACTCTTCTCCTTTTAGAATAAGAACTTTTACTGAGACTCGGCATTTATGGGATAAATGAATTTGAAGATTCACCTACTAAATGAACCTTTGCTTTGATTATCCAGCGTATATCTTCTAGGATGCCCTTGTGCATTAACTGTCTCAGTCTTTCACGTCTAGCTTTGTAGATTTTTGTTAGAGCATTTTGAGCAAGAAAAGGGAAATGCTTTCTTAAATTCAAGAGAATGACATCCATTTTAAAGGAGAAGGAAATAGTTATTATGGGAAACTAAAAAATAAACCAACTTGAGAGTCACGGAGTACCGTTATCCGCCACTTAATGGGGGTCACAAAGAATTCAACAACTTAGTTTTCCAGAAATGGTTTGAGTCTTTGTCCATTAACCTTAAATACACTATCATTCCTATGGTTCTCAATGTCTATGGCCCTATGAGGATACACATGTTTGACAATAAAAGGGCTACGCCACCTAGATCTCAATTTTTCAGGAAATAGGTGAAGATAAGAATTATAAAGCAGAACTTTTTAACCAATTTCAAAAGTTTTTCTCAAAATTGATTTGTCATGAAAAGTTTTTACTTTAGCTTTATAAATTTTTGTGTTTTTGTATGCATTATTTCTCAATTCCTCAACAATAAAAAATTTTAATGACAATGATAGGGTTCAGAGGCATCCCGTTTCGCTTAGAAATGGAATCCTATCTTTGACAGTTTTCACAACTTTTTCAAAATGTATAGCTGTCTTTAAATAAAGTGGGCTAATAAAATTCACACTGTAAGATTTTCACAGCTGTTTTCTTTGAAGAAACGTAACCTCCATATGCTTCTGAGTGACAAAATTTAATGTCATTACCTACCTCACTGTTGGACACACATCTCCAAATGATTTGATTAGGATAATTGAGGCGAGATCTTTCATGTTGTAAGAAAATTGATTATGTTAGCAAACCAAGGCTTGGAATTGACAGAAAATAAAAATTCATTGAGAAAAGAATCATTGATAAGTGTGATATCAAAAGGTGAGCATGTTGTAAGTATGGACAAATGATTTGCAACAACATTTTCAGATTCTTTCTTATCTTTAATTGTGATGTTGAATTCTTGAAGCAACAAAATCCACCGTATCAACCTCGGTTTGCAAAAACTTGTTAAGAAAATTGACAAGTGCACTAAATTGTCAAAGTAATAAAATAGTGAAAAGAGTATCGTTCCCACGAGGAATTAATTTACCAAATACCACTTCTCTAATATAAATACTATCTAGGCAACTAATAATTAAAAGTGATTCAAAATAATTAAAGACACAAAATTATATAAAAACAAAAACAAAACAAAAACAAGAACACACTAAAATGCACGAAATTAAGAGGGAAAAAAGAGAACAAAACACATGAGTGCAAAACATATTAAGGATGTAAACACATGAAATTAAAATACTAGGGATCTGACTTCACTTAATTCAATAATCTATCATAGACAATAAAGTAACTTTGGGATTTTTATTCTAATTAATTTCTAATCTTTCAATTGATGAGGAGAATCCCTTAATTAATTAAAACCCAATTCTTTGGTTTAAACCCTAACTCTTAAAGGCATGACATTTACTCTATGGATTCTCATGGAAAATACCACAATTCTCCCACACAACCTATAACCTCTATTCCTAGATGATTATAAATCATGACACTTACTATTTATAGTCTAAGTAATATGCAAACGTCCCGATTCTACACACACCTCACTAGATCAATTTATGAGTGGCCAATTCATAAAAGTATTAAAAATCATAATAAGCACTCAAATTGAATAAAAAAGAAATTAATTAAAATTCTAATCTTAATATATGTCGATTGAATCAAGTTACATCTTCACCTTAGAAACACACGAATTTAACTACACATGACAAAAGAGAAGAAGAAATAGGAAGATGAAAGAGAATTCATCTTGATAGAATCATAGAGAAGAAACCAAAGTGCCTTCAATGGTGGTTGTGATTTAAACAAATTAATATATAAAATAACAGGATTAGTTTTAACCAAACGATCAGAATTTAAATCACGATACAATTAAGCATAAATAAGTGACTTAAAATAGAAAAAAATGTACAAGCTGGTAGTATAAACTGGCCATTAAATATTAACAAGGGTGTAGTATAAACCAGCCACTAAATAAATATTAACAAGCAGTAAGTTAATAAGCTGATAAACTAAAAAATTTAGATAGCTAGAAAGTTAATAATTAGGTTGGTAAGTGAGTAAGTTAGAAAGTTAGAAATAAAGTGTAGAAAGTAAAATACAAAAAATAAAGTACAGAAAGTAAATTACGAAAAATAAAATACAGAAAATAAAGTGTAGAAAGTAAATTTAAAACATAAAACTAGAGAATCGATAAATTGATTTTTTGCTCTAGCGAGAGAGAAGAGAAGAAGAAAGATTATTTTATTAATGATTGAAGATTACAGGGGAGAAAGTTAGTAAGTTAGTAAGGATAGTAAGTACAAAAAAAAAAAAAGTAGAAAAGAGAAAGAAAAAAATATATACAAAAATATATACAAAATATAGAAAGGACCTCAATAAATTTGTTCTTAAAATCAAATCCTTAGCAACAGCTCCAAAAACTTGATGTGAATTATAACTTGCAAAGCCAAGTGCAGGTTGTCTCAAGTAATAAAATCCCAGGAGTCCGAGGTCGATCCACAGAGAATTGATGAAGAAAAATTCTTTGAGGTAAGGAAAAGATATTATCACAACAATAAAGGTAATAAAACTTGGTCATAAATAAAAAAGATTTACTTGGGTTAGGAGATTCACTCTTGGTAAGTAAATTAAGGACAAGATTAATTCTTTTTATAACTCAATTAGAATCCACGCATAATGGAGGTTCTAATTAGAAAATACAACATTCAACGTTCATTTAAGATTATAAATGTAATTATATTATGATTCATTTAATCATCTATTAACATCACCACTTTTAAATGGGCTTAAGCATTCATTGTGCCAATATCTTGTCTACAACAAATCAAGATCTCCACTTTACAAGGAGAGTTTCTAAATTGATTGGAAACAAAATACAATATATATAATGACCAATTGATAATATATCATTTAAGCACAAGAAAGAGATTAATCTAACCTTATTTCATTACTAAGAGCTTCACTCTTTCACCTAAGTAAAATGAAAATTAGTTACTCATAAACAAGAGGAAAGAAAGAGAGAAGAAGAAAAAGAAGAATATAACTTCAATTTAGAACAAAAGAAAACTACAATAAGATAACCAAATAACACAATAGCATGATCTTGATCTATAAAACCAAGATTCTCAAATGACCAGCCAAGGTTCCCTGTTATAGAGGATGAGGGCTAAAAAATGACAATGGGCTGATTAATGAGTGAGTGGATGAGTGGGTGAATGAGTGGAAAATGCCAAATAGTAGTTTGACGAGTGAAAAATGATAGAGATTCTTGTCTCTGAAATCATTCAATGCTGAACTCATGGCATGCATCAGATTCTTGCCAAGTGGTCTTCATAAGAGTTGTAGGATTTTGTCTTAGCTTTCCAATGTCACTAGTTTCAGCCCAAAAGTATTCCTACAACTTAAGATACGACCCAATCACTGTAAACCACTTAGGCCCAACTATAGCTCCTGTATTCTGACTTCCAAGCCCAATATGACCTTCAAGCCATTCGATCTAACTCTTATGTTCTTCATGAAACTTGTAGATATGAGTCTTCAATTTTGAATGGCACTATTTGGGGTTAATTGAACTCTTATATCTCAAGATATGGTTGAATGAGTGCACAGAGGTCAAGCTGCCAGGATCAGCACTCTAGATCTTGTTTCAACTCCAATTTAAATTATCCAAACGTGTGTTTGAGATCTTGAGGTCTTCATGAAAGTTGTAGATAATTGTCTTAGCTTTCCAAGAAGGCTAGAATCACATCAATCAGATATTTACAACTCAAATTATAGTCAGTTTACTAAAAAATGCAATTACCCAAATTAAGGATAATTTAAGCAATAATTTCTTCAATGATCCAATTAAGCTTAATTTCATAAAATGTGAAAAAACTAACTTAATTAAGCCAAATTGAATCTTAAAAAGCTAAGTGAGAGGATTATAAAATGAATAAATTATATTGCTATCAGTCACACCGCAACATGATGTCAATTTTACAGCACGCGCCACGATGTGAAGATGTTGTGTCACGGCATGAGAGAGATGTTACGCTAAGTAATGAAACCCGAGGCTAGGGCACCATGGCGTGCCTTAGTTTTTGCCACAGTGTGTGCACCAGATAGGCTAAAAATGTCATTGATGATGTTTTGAAGCTATGGATTAGATGGGATCATTAGTATATGTTTCCTAAGATGAGTTAAGGCACAAATGAGGATAGTTTATAAGGAAAATTATAACCTAGTAATTAAAGAGAAAGCATAAGCCTTTGAATATTCAAAAATGAAGGATTGCCCTAGGTAAGGGCATAACACCTTAGGCAACCTAGTGTTGCATTAGATATCACTCAAGATGTGATGAGATGGTGCAATTGAGATGAGTATACTAGGATGAATTGTAGGGTTTACTCTAGTAAGAATAAGGAAGGTATGAGCCTTAGGAATCCAAGAGTAGTGGATTATCCTGGGAAGGTGCCTAGAACCTTAAGCAACAAAGTGTTGCAAGTAAGAACCACTTTGAGTTAGATTCACTTGAGTAGAGATAAGGTTGTGTATTTAGTTCCGAAGAGGGGATGTTATGTTTTAAGTCTCTAGTTAAGCGGGACTTTGTGCATTGAAGAATACACAAAGGGATGAATGTTGACTTGTAACCTTGTTACATTCATTAAGTATGCAAAGTTATAGTAAAATGTTCATTTGTTTCCTTAAGCAAGGTTGAATGAGGCATTAGCTAAGATAGACTCTTTCACTAGGATGAGTTGAGTCTATAGAAAAGCTATGAGAACCTTAGTACAACCAAGAGTAATGGTTTGCCATAGGTGAGTATCTAACACCTCAGCAACATAGTGTTGCATAGAGATCACTTAAGAGTTATGAGTGATGAGGTGATGTTTAGATATAAGTATATATGTATGCAAGTGAAAATGGTCTAGTAGTATTGATCTTAGTGAGTATCCTTTGATGTCCATTCATGGAGGCCAAGGGAGATAGATGGGTGTCTGATAAACTCTTTTGAGGAAGGACATAAGTTTGATATCTTGATAGTGCTAAGGCCAAAGGAGATAAGTGAAAAATTCGAAGAAGCTCTTTAAGCAAGGATGAAGCCCGAATTTCCCAACGTGCAAGGATACGTGTGATATGAGGATGAGCTTTCCCTCTATTTACCATGGGATAGTGTACTGAACTAGTTCCTAATGAACTTCTTTGTTTTCAACATCAAACCCTGCATGTATTTCAAAACAAAACATTACACGAGCATATCTTTAGGATATCTCTTAGGCATAATTATATTGCATATCATCTGCATTGTATTTACAGATAGTTGTATGACCATTGTTTGTCACTATTGATATTTATAATTGTATGAGCAGTTGTTTATATTTAACAGTATGTAGGCTATCGGTTTAGACCACACTACTTGGTAGTGTGCAGTTATGAAAATTAGTGGAGGAAACTCCTATGTTAGTATTTACAATAATTGTTATAGTTGTTATACAATGTTATAGTTAGATGGTATTGCAATTGCTTTTACTGAGAATTGTAATTCTCATCCCAGTTGTTCTTCCATGTAAATCCAGGTAATGACCCTGCTACGGGAAAGAAGGTGAAGCTTGAAGACTAGTATAATTTTTATATGCTTTAGTAGACAAAGCTTATATATAAAGTTTATATTTGCTTTGTATGTTTTGTAGTATGTATTACAATATGCCTCTATGTTAGTATGTAGTATGTAGAAGTGAAGTCTCTAGTACTATTTATCTTTATATATCTCTGCATATCTAGGATATATCTAGATATCTTTATTAGGATGTTACATGATACCACATAGTCTCTTTGTGAGTAGAGTGGACATAGTAAATGACTTAAGAATTCAGATTTTAGAAGCTCAAAAGGAGGATGATTCTTTAATGGACAGCAGTGAGCAGATCTTTTTAGGAACCCAAAAGGATTTTGATATGATTGATGACAGAATGATAAAGTTTATAGACAGACTTTGTGTTCTAAGAGTGTCAAAGATCAAAGAGGGTATTCTAGAAGAAGCTCACAGAAGTAAGTATACCATCCATCCAGGAACCACTAAGATGTATCAAGATTTAAGGAAGATGTTTTCGTGGTATGGAATGAAAAGAGACATAGTAGAATATGTCTTAAGGTGTTTAGTTTGTCAAAAAATGAAGTTTGAACACCAGAAACCTACAGGACCATTACAGTCTTTGGGAATCCCTGAGTGGAAATAGGATAAGATGTCTATGGACTTTGTGATGGGTCTACCCAGGGTACAGTTAGGATATGATGTAGTTTGGGTCATAGTGGATAGATTAATCAAATCTACCTACTTTTTGCTAATGAGAGCTAACTATCCTCTAGAGAAATTAGCTCAGCTTTATCAGAAAGAGATAGTTAGATTGCACGGATTCCCCATAAGCATAGTTTCATATAGGGGTCCTAGATTCACATCTAGATTCTGGGAAGTCTTACAAGAGGAATTCGGGACTAAGTTAAGCCTTAGCACAACTTATCACCCGCAGACTGATGGACAAACATAGAGGACTATCCAAACCCTTGAGGATATGCTTAGAGCCTATGTTTTAGAACAACAGGGCAGTTGGGATAAGTTCTTACCTTTAGTGGAGTTTGCTTATAACAATAGCTACCATTCCAGCATAGGTATGGCACTTTATGAGACTTTATATGAAAGGAAATGTAGATTGCCTCTATGTTGGTGTGAAGTAGGTGAGAGAACCATCCTAGGTCCTGAGTAAGTCTAGCAAACCACAGAGCAAATCAAGATGATTAAAGATAGGTTGGTTAGTGCTCATAGTCGCCAAAAGAGTTATGCTGACTAGAGAAGAAGACCTATTGAGTTTGATGAGGGAGATCATGTGTTCTTAAGAGTTACTCATACTACAGGGATTAGTAGAGCATTGAAAACTCGAAAGTTAAATCCTTATTTTCTTTGTCCCTACCAAATTCTGAAGAAAGTTGGACCCATAGCCTACCAGATAGCCCTTCCTCTCAGTTTATCTAATATTCATAATGTTTTTTATGTGTCTCAGTTAAGAAAATATAATCCAGATCCTTTGCATATCATAGAATATGAATTTGTACAGTTAAGAGATGATTTGTCTTATGATATACACCCAATAAGGATCGTGGACAGAGGGGTCAAAGAGCTTAGAGGTAAGCGGATTCCTCTGGTGAAGGTTTTATGGGGTGGCAATGACACCAAGGAGGCTACTTGGGAGTTAGAGTCCCACCTATAACAGGGCTACCCAGAGTTGATCCTTTCAAGTGAGCAATTTTGGGGTCAAAATTTTAAAAAGGAGAGGAGAAATGTAATACCCTTAATGACATATTAGACTTTTATATGTGTACAAAGGAAGCATATGACTTGCTTAACATGTATGTTTAATTTTGTGATAAACTGAGTTAGTTTAGGTACTTTATTGCAACGCAGAATGTGAAAAGTAGCTTAAAATGACTCAGATAATAACATAAAATTGCCTAGATGAGGGAAATAAATATGGATAATTTATTTCTAGGTCACAAATGTATAAAATAAGATGTGGTTAAAGTTTCAAGATAAACTGAATTAGTTTGGTATTTTTAAGTATACTAGTTGTGTGTTTTAATTTTAGATTGCCTAGTAGCACATATGGGAAATCAAGAAAATGATGAAATGAATTTTTGGATGAATCTAATGATTTATTCTAAAGTTTTTTGGAGTTAGGAAACTTGATTTGGTAATATCTAAGTGTTCTTAACAGATACATTATTTTAGCAAAAATAATGAGTCACTTAATGACTCGCTGTTCTCATAATTTCTAGCCTCTTTTCCTAACTTTTCTTGGTTGTTTTCTCTTCTTTTACGCTTGTTTCACTCACTTTCTCACATTCTCAACTAGCAGCATTAGATAAAGAGGAAAATAGAGGAAAAAAAGAAGAGGGAAAGAAGAAAGAAAAAGAGGAAAGAAAGAGAAAGGAAAAGGGAAAAGAAAAGGTCTAAAGTGCATCCAACTACTAGAGGTAGGGGTGCTATATTTTTATACTCCTCTTATTCCTAATCTCATCTTTGTTTCATGTATGTGGTCATGGATGATAAATTAGGTTTTCTGAAGGGTTTATCATGTTTGCTTGATTGGGTAATGATTTTATTATTAGTTTTGATCTGTTCTTGATGTAGTTCTTCATGGTTGATAGTAGAATCCTTAGAGGAACTAGTTTGAATGCCTAAGATGAAAGTCGACCATTAGGTATAAAGTGAGTTTTTAGCTCTTTGGGTTTTGCTTTGATTTTCATGTTGAATAGGTTGAGAGAGTAAAGAGGATAACATGCTTAGGGGTCTTAGTGAAGGTTGGAAAAACCTTAGATCCAAGGTGTGAAGGTTGGAAGATGGTTAAGAACCAATAGCATAGTGGCTATATGGTTCTGCATTGTTTTCTGATGCATAAAGAATCCAATAACTTATTATGTAGCTTGCATAATCGATTATTGGTGCATGGCAGAGAATGGAATACGAAAATAACTGGTTAACAATGAAAGCTAACCGATTATTATAGCTTGGCAGAGATACATTTCAAGCCATAATCGATTAGGAGGAAGCCCATAACCAGTTATTGAGATTGACAGAACGTGTCTTTAGAGGCTATAATAGACCATAACCGATTAGCAAGGTTTCATTACTGGTTATAGGTAAGTTAAAAGTCAGATTTTGGCTTGTCATAGCTAACTTATCAAGAAGGATAAGGGTTAAGGACTTAAGGAAGCATAGTTTATTATTCTTGGGCTTCATGTAAAGCTTGTTTAAGCTAGATAATGAATACCCATGATTGAATAGAGACTCTTATGCATATAGTTAGTATGTATAGGAAATGTTTAAATCCTAAAGCAACCAAAACTAATGGTTTGCCTTAAGCAAGTATCTAACACCTTAAGCCACTTTTGTGGTAATGTTTGTCACTTAAAAGCAATGAGTGATGAGGTGGTGATTAGATATATGTATGATGGGAATAATAGATAGTATTGATCTTTGAGTATCCTTTGTTATTGTTCACCATCATTAAGGCCAAGAGAGATAAATGGGATGTCCAAAAGGTTCTTTTGAATAAGGATTCAGCCCGAACTTCTCCATAGTGCCAAGATATGTGTGATGTGAGGATGAGCTTTCCCTCTATATACCACAAGATAATACACTAAATCAATATTCCTAATTTTAACATCTTGGTTCTAAGTTAGACTAAGCATGTATGTATGATTAACTTGGTTTCTTTAGTTGCTAAAGTTTAACCTTGTAGTTGCTTTAAAAATATCTTTTAGTATGCGTTAAGATTATGCTTAATAAATTATGTATGCCTGGTTTTGGTTTACTTATACTGAGAAATGTTGTTTCTTACCCCGCTGTGTTGCCATGTAATTCTAGGTGAAAGTTCTTCCAAGAACAAGAACAAAAAAGAAGCTAAAGATTAGATTAGCTTTATAGTTTATATTACAATGGTTGTATTTATAGTACTTCTTTTATAATGTAATGAACTATGTAATACTTCAAGCCTTTGTTAAGGCTAATGTTGTATATAGTTATGTGCATTTTACTGTGAGTTTATGTTTTTCATATTTCATATGGCTCTCTATAATGTTTCCATTGAACATTATGGATTTATGTATCAGATTAATACGTATGTAGTGACATTGTAATGCTAAGTATCTCCTTGTACTCTAAGTATATCGGGATATTAGTATTAGGGCGTTACACATCGTACTTCTCTTCCTCCTTTATTGAAGCTGATGGTGCAGTGACATTATAGCCTGTCATCTTTAACCCCTTAAACACTTCAACCATTAGAATGCGTATATGCAATACCTTCCTTATCAATGATTCTCCCATTTCCAAAGCATTTACTCGGTTTCCTCCTCAAAGATTTGGAATTGGATTATTGACTATATTGGGCCCAATCTCTTCTTCTATAGCCAATTTACTATATGCAATTAACTTTCTCACCACTGTCTTAAAAACACCACAGTCTTCAATGGAATGCCTAGAAACATCCATGTGAAATTTGCATGTCAAATTAGGGTTATACCAACTTAGGAATGGTGGCTCCATAGGGCGCGCAGGACTCCCTGAAATTAAATGGACATGATAGAGCCTTCGGAATAATTTTGCATTTGTGACGGCTAATTTTGGGAAAGGTGGTAAATTTTGATGGTGGAAGCGATTTTGGTTTTGATAATTTGGTTGTGATTGTGAGTAATTCGAGCAATTTAGTGGCAATGTTGGTGAATGACGGGTGGGTCCATAAGTTTGAGGCACTAGGACGTTATTGACTTGGGATGGTAGGATTTGAGGTGTATTTATAGGTTGAGCAGTTAGGCTAGGTAGATAATAAGGTGCAGGTGTCTGATAAGAAGGGTAAGGGTTTAGGTTATATAGAGGGGCTCGATAGGTAGGGTAAGACAGCGGATAGAAGGGTTGTGAGGATTGTTGGCTTTGCACATAGCTCACTTCCAACTTCTTTTTCTTAGGGAGAAACCCCTTCTTGAAACCACATTCATATTGCCAGTTGACAATTTTCTGGCCTTTATTAGAATTTTAATCCTTTCTCTGGAAGCTATTAATTTAGCAATGTCTCGATAAACAGCACCCGCCATTGTCCCAATATAGAGAGCTTTTAAAGTCCCTAGAAAATATGAGCATATTTCTGTCAACATCAATGGTGGTTGAACTTGTGCTACGAGAGCTCTCCACCTCTGGGCATACTGCTTGAAGGTCTACTCATTTTTCTTTTACAATGTCCCCAACTGCTCTTGAGTTGGGACTGTATCCAGGTTGAACCGATATTGTCCTATAAATAGGTTTTCCCACTCATCCTAAGAAGAGATTTTGGAAAGGTCATGTTGGATACACCATTCCAAAGTAGGTCCCAGTCAAGCTTTCATGAAAGAAGCTGATGAGGAACTTCCAATCTTTTGACTAAATTGACATTTAGGTAATGTATGTTTTCAAGTGAAAAAAGGATTAGTGCTCCCATCATATTTGTCAAATTCTGGGACCTTAAAGTCCTTGGGGATGATAATGTTAGTATTAGGGCACAATTCTTCTATCCCAAGGGAACCATAGGTGCTAGAACCTTTGATTGCTTTGATTTGTTCTTCCATCCTTTCCATCCATTCTTCCTTCATCTTATCATTTTGAATTGTTGCATGACTACTCCCAATAGGAAATCCTATTGTCACTGGGATAGACATATGTGGTTGTTCCCATGTAAATTCAGTATTACCATGAATCTTATTTCGAGTATCTTCTGAAGAACGATATCCTTCTCCGATAGGAATCACTAGCGATGCAGTATTCGAGGTTCTTTCCACAACAGGTATCTCAGTGGTGATCCTAGGGTTTGTCCTTATGGAAAGGATAGTTAGCGAGCACAGATGTGCCCCAGTCACTCCTATTCCCCACCTCCTTAATTAAGGTGAGAGTCTCCCTCATGCCTGATAACATTTCCTCCATTTTTCTCTAAGACTCTATCATTTCATCCATCCTCCCTTTCACCTTTTCGACTTCCATACTCAGATTTCTTCCTTCATTCTCACTTACCATCGTTGCAAGCCTTGCTCGAGCCCTTGTGTTGTGAACTCATGTTTGGTTAGTGTCTTCTTTCCTAGACTGCGCAATGGTTCCTAAACTAGTTTGATTTTGTTAAAAAAAACATTAAATAAAGAAAAAGGAAAGAAAATGTTAGCGCTATTATGAGGATGCTTGGTGATTGTGGAAAGATTCGAATGGACATTCAATAGCAAGGTAGGATCCCATATTCAACACTATGGGGCTCATTATCCCTTAGGCAAGAATATGGATGACAGCAACCCCAATGGTGTATTCTCTCTTCAATGGGTGCTATCTTCTTGAATATTCACAGGCAATGCAGTTATTATTTTCCTTGAATACCAAGCTTCCCATACTTTCGCTCAAGGACAAATTGCTTCAAGGCGAAAGCATGGTTGACAACCTATTCAAGGGAGAATTCACCCCTCAATGAATAGTATTTGGGTGAAAAATAGGAAAATTGATGTTTAAAGCAAAACACAACAACTGATCATTCATATTCATTTCAAATTTCATTTGTACAAGATCTTAGTCTCCTCAAAATGTAACACAAACGACATTACATCAACAACTTCATTTGTTTCTTCCTAAGACCCTTAGCAAGACTTCAACAAAATTTCGTGAATTTGATAATTTTTGGTGGTAGCTGTAACAATGGGTTCATGTGAGTCTGAAGGTCTACTTCTTCAAAATGATTGACCAGTTGCACAATGTGATATTGTAAACTGTCAGACATGTCTTCATATTTCTTCATCGATTCTTACTTTTTAGCCCCTTCATCTTGAGCTACCCATTCCCACATTTCCTCACTTTCTTCTTTTTGCTTTCGTTGCTTTTGGGCTTCAAGTCTCCATTGCTCCTTTTCTTGCTCTAGCTCTTGAAATTTCAGCTCCAAATGCCTCGCTCTCCTATTTGCTTCCTTGAGTGAATCATAATATTCTGTAGCCAATACTTATCCTTGATTAGAGCGTCATTTCATCTCAGTCAGAGCTTCCTGGAGGGCTTGTATTCTTTGATCTTGTGCTCTAATGTTTGCTTCTAATTTTTCTTTCTCTTGTAAAATATTTTCGATCATCTCTTCTTGGGCACTTTCCTTTGCCCGTAACTCTTGGATCTCTAGTGTGGTCTTACTTGATTCTATTTATTTTCCTTTCTTTATTCTTTTTACTCGGGTCGGGGCTTCAGCGGCATTAGCTTGTGCATCCTTTAAGTCATCAATCTTGTCGGCTAACTTCTGGCATCGACTTCAATGGATGACAACTTTCAACTCAGCAATTTCCTTCCCTTGTTCCAAAAACTCCATTTGCGCTTTCAACCTCTCTATCTGGGTGGTCATCTGGTATATAATCTGGGGGTGATCTTTATCTCTTAAAATTTCTTGAGGAGTACTATTTTGCGTCTTCCTTACTTCTCTCCATTATAGGTACTCGGGAGTAAGGATTACCATACATTTCCCTAATTCTTTTACCCTTGCCCTATGAATATTTTTCCAAGTGTCCCAGACCTCTTTTTTCTGCTTAGCAGTGCTTCCATCTTTTTCATATAAAAACTGAATCCTCGAAGTTGCACTTCATTGGGCATATGCTGAGTCAATTAGAGTTGTCTGAGCACAAGGACCGGTGCAAAGGATACACAACCTCTTGTGCCCATCAAAGGAACATTAGGGAAGTCACCATAACTGAAAACTATCTCTTCCCCATGATACCAAGGACATACCCATTTGAAAGAATTTGGCCCCATCTTCATGAACTCAATTTTCCATTCGTAGGCTTTCTGTTGCTTCACTAGTATGCGACCAAAATTTCTTAATGGGTCAGGTAGGAGACCCAAGTGATTGTGTACATCCATGTGCGTCATGATCCAAACATATAACATGTGTACAACATCGAATCATCCCTCCACCTTTTTTATGGCAAACTTCCATTGTCAAGAGAGTATCAACAAGAATAGCAGCAGTTGGATTTGCCTTATGATTCTCAAACTTGAAGAAAGCATCCATTGCTGCTTAGTTCACCACATCAGAAGTGAATGGGAATAACACTAATCTGAAGATGGATAAAGCCAATGTTTTGTTAAAGAGATCCCACTTTCCCTGTTGTGCTAGAAATTGAAGATGTGTTTCCAGGTGACTCTTCTTTAAGCCTTGTGTTCCTCCTCTCTTTTTCCATGCCTAACTGATTTGCTTGAAGCCCTATCAGCTCCGCTATCTTCCCTTCTGACACATAATGCCCTCCATAAAGATAAACATTTGGGTGCTTGCTCATTGAGAGCTTCAACATGATAGCGTACTCTTCTATGGTCGATACAATGTCCAAGATGGGCAACTCAAAATATTTCAGAGAACAACTCCAAAATTAAGCGAGGCCACTCAAGACAAGCTCCTTAACTATGATGCGCAACAAATCTAGGATCTGCCCATAACTGCTTGAGAACTCTGATCGAGCCTTAGGAGTCATCTGTTGAGTAATATCCTTCATAAGTCTCAAATCACTGCCATTTACTATAATCTTTATATTCCTCTTGAGATCAACTGCATTACCAATGTTTTGTCCTTGACATGCTTCTTCCATTTCTTGCTATTGACAAGTATTAATCTTTCCACTTTACTAAGGAAACTTACCTGGAAAGAGTAATAGAATATGTAAGTAAACCAGAAAAAGAAAGAATACACCCTAAGGGTACCTTTTATCGAGGTAGCTCTAAAGAATGTATCCTAACAGCCTACATGGATAAACCCTTGTAGGGTCGTAAACCCAATGGGTGGCGCATGATTTTCTAATGCAATTGTCTCTCTTTTTTCCTTTCTCTTCTTTAAAAAAAAAGAATATTAGAAATGTCATGAAGATGCAAGATAATGTTTTTCTAGAAAGCTAGCAATGCTTTGAAAATGCAAGATGGTGTATCTTTTTCTTTTTTGTAATGCTAATTTTTTTAAAAGAAAAAAAAAGAAACCAAGAATGAATGACATGAGAAATAAATAGATAAAGAAGAAGTACGCTCCCTTCGTGTCCCAGTCAAGTGGAACCTAAGGGTTGGATTTCCTTAAGGTCATGACTCTAATTTTATCAATCATTATGTTCAATCTATCAGTGTAAGATTTTTTAGGACAGATCTATACTTCTAAAAAGTCATGGTCCCCAGATTGTCCTTATCTCGAAAGACAAGGACCCATTAATCACAAGTAGAGATAAACATTCTCAATACAACTAATTCATGATATTGGTAACAATCTGAGTGGTGTCTCAATAAATGTCAAGTGAGCATAAAGCCCTTAAATAATAATAGTTGAGATGCCTCCTATTCCTCGGGTTCACACAGACTCGGGTATAATGTTAGACCATTTAAGTACTGCAAGTGCACAGCTTATTCAAGTAATACAATGAAGAATAAAGTTTCTTCTCACGAGGATATTGACTTCAAAAGCTAAGTACCAACCAATAGCTTAATTAATTATGTTCAAGAACATAAAAATAAGAAAGTGTAAATAAACTAAATCTAAACTACAAAACAATAAAGATAAGGTTTAGAGTTTTAGAAAATCCTTCTTCACCTCTTACTTCAACTAATAATATGCAATCCTTATAAGCAACATCAATGAATTGTTAAGTTAGCTTGAGAATCTAACTTAGTTAAAAGCCTATGTCTAGGTCAATCAACTATAGTTTCATTTACCTAACTCCTTAGTTAGATGCAAAATCCACTTATTAAGATCTATTCTCAATCACATACTATGCATGGCTAAGAGGTATATTTCTATCCAATTAGTGAATCAACTTATCCAAGCCAATTGAATGAAATCGAACATGCATCAACCATACATATGATCTAAAATCCAAATTCTTATGTCTAGGTTCATTAAATTTTAACAAATCATTCAAAAGCTGATCAAATCATCAAGAACATTAAGAACCATATGATTGAATATAACCAAACATCAATATATACTCAAAAGATAACAAAATCATCAATATTCATAAAAGGATTCAAAATCATCCCTAAATACAGCTTAACTAATCATTGAACACGAAAATAGAACCACAAAAACTCATGTTCAAGAAAGATGAAAGAGAGAAAAGAGAAAAGAGAAGGAAAGAAAGCTCATCGATATCATCTTTAATGCTTGAATCTCCTTCCATGAAGAAGATGACCTCCAACCTTGCTTCCTTAGGCTTCCTCAGCCTCCAAACAGTAAAACCTAGCTGCAACTTTTCTAAACTAATGAAAACTCTCAAACAAAATCTAATAAAATAGTATTTATAGGCTCAGAAAAATAAGGCACATCGCGGTATTAATATGCCTACATCGCTGCGCGTATTCGATTTAGGTCACTAACGCCACAACATCTATAATCTACATCGCAGTGCTCTAACCTCGGGTCTTTTATACTGATACAGGGGATGCACCATGTCGCGACATTCATATTCCCACGCCGCAACGTTGTCTGCTGAGATGCTCCTTTGGCTTTCTCTTCTAGTTTTAGCTCAAATGCTCCATATATCAACTTGTTTGGAGTCTTTCCTATAATAGAGAAATTACCAAATCAATAACAGACACAAATCCACTCAATCACTTACCAAATAAGCACAATTTGCTCAAAAACACACAGGAAAGTATCCAAATTAGAATTTGATAAATATAAGCATAAAACCTTCTATATATACATCATAAACAAGGACTAAGCATTCTTTATGCATAGAAATAGGGTACAAATAACTACATTCTATGAAGTCATCATATAGAGCCCAAAAGGTGTGTAAGGTAAATGATAGTGATGTGTGTGAGGGAGCATACAAACCTGCACACAAAAAAAATTACCCTCCTAACTTGCAAAAAAAATAGTCAAATATACATACAACAGTCAACCAACAATTGTCTACCTTAGGGTTTTAACAACCAAGCACAAAAAAATTAAAACAACAAAAAATATACAATTAGATCATGAGCATCAAAGTAAACACAAGATAACACATTCAGAAATTTACGTAAAAGTACTAGATAAAAAAAATCTATTTACAAACAAATAAGAAAATAAAAACAAAGACAAAAATGGTAAAATAAATAAATAGATGTTATTCATAATTTGCACAACTAACAACAATAGGCCTGACTCTCCATATCTCCCTAGTGGAGTCGCCATCTGTCGCGACCGTGATCATGGCGAAATCGTAACTTATAAGATTTTAAAAATAAAAAATGAAGTCACCATCAATTTTATTTAAATTAGGAAAAATTTAAAAATATTTATTAGAAAATAGTTTTTGAAATCAGATTGAATTTGGATGTTGATTATGTATAAAGAAGGGTGAAAACTTAATCCCACAGCACTTCTAACACATCCGTTCTGAAATGGTACCTCTAGTCAATTGTGTAAATTTTTATAACTCTTGAAAATATTTATTTTACCCATTTTGTTAAAAGATAAACTAAATAGACAAATAAATCATGAAAATTTTATTTTGGCTGGACAGAATAGGAGTTCCACTCTTACGTATCCCCAAGTACAGTGAGGAACTCAAAGCCACATCGTTCTTTAGAAAATGTTTGTGGGTTTGGTCAATTTTAACTAATTAAAAAAAATTGAAGTGTTTGAAACAAACATGTTGACAATGAATCAATTTAAATCAAATCACATGCCAACCAGCATAATAGTCAAGGGCAACAAACCCAACAAACAACAAATTGACAAAGATAAGTGTCACTCAACTCTAATCAACCTATAATTTTACTTTTATCATTTTTGATATTTTTTCATTTTTTATCTTTTTCATTTTTTACTATTATTTATTTTTTATTTTATTTTATTTTATTTTTTAGCTTCTTATTAGTCATAAGACACAACATAAAGCATATCATTAAATAAAGTAAACACTATCTCACAAGAACTAATCCTAAATAACACAAACAATTAAACTCAAAATATATTTTTTTACCCTTTTTTATTTTATTCTTTTATTTTTTTTTGACATTTTCATATATATTTTTTATAAAAGAAGGACAAAGGTAACCTTAAGTTAGAAATGGGCTGTTGGCCCAAGGAAAAAGAAAAATAAAAAGGCAATTAAATGAAAATAAGAAAAAAATGAAAGACAAAAGATAAAAAAAGAAGAGAGTATTCTGGAAGCAGAAAATGCAGACGCAGGGGATGGAGAGATCAGAGCACACAAGGTAGCACGACTGCTACTTACTCACGGTGCAGCTCTGGGTTTTGGTTGCTACTACTGCTTGCTCATGCCTCACAGTGTTGGTCGTTCATGGTGGTAAGTGGTGTGCGGTGCATATCTGGGATTTGAAAGGGGGAAGGAATGGTGGCGCATGCGTTCTAAGCACTTGGGTGATGGCGGTGCATGGGTAGCAGATCTAGGTTAGTTTATGACATCAGAAGTGGAGGTTGGACACAAGACATAGTGGAACGACACGCTGGCGTTTGGTCGTGGTGGAGGCACCGCAAGTTCGGGTTGACGGATCTTTGGTGAATTCCAGGTATGGGTGGTTGTTATTAGTGTTGATTTAGGGCTATGTTACTTCAGTGTGGTTTTGGAGTATGGGTTTGTTAGAGGGTAATGTGATGGTTGGGCCATGCGTACGGGCTGTGTGGTGGTGAAAGGATGAGGTTGGTTATGGAGGGATGGATGGTGGCCGTGTGTTGTTGTTAGTGAAGTGGTGGCTGTTTAGGTGGTGGATTGAAGATTCGTGGTGGCTGCTTGGGTGCTAGGTTGTTAGGACCAGTTGGCAGAGGCTTCTAGGATGAGGGCAAGTCACTCACTCGTGATGGAAGAAGGCATTGACGATGGTGGTCAAATGAAGGATGTGATGACTTAGTTATGTTTCATGGCTTCTAGGCTAAGAATATGGCTTTTTGCTTGGAGGGTGATAGAGGTCTGGGCTAAGTTTACAAGTTATAGGGATGTTGAGTTTTAGTCATGGTGGCTTGAATGAGTGTTTGGTAGCTATTTCAGGTTGGGTGCATAGGGATTCAGATGCCATAGTGGTATTGTGCAAGTGATAATAATTGCTAAAATGATCTACATGACACTAGATAAAGAGTCTTACCTGTTGGAGCTCAAAGCGCAGAGCTCAAAATGAATCCTCCTCCTTGGTGCCAATAAACTCTGTCTCCTTCTCATTCTCCTTGCTCTACTCTCTTAAAATTTGTTGTTGTTTTTTGATTTTTGTTGTGTTCTTGATTCTATGTTGGGGTGATTGAGTTATGTTTTTTTTTTGGTTACTATTTGGATTGGTTTCTGGATATGGGGATTATCGTTTGATGGTTTAGGTTGAAGAATGAAGATGATGCAAGGTAGAAAGAGTGTTCTTCTGTCCTTAATGAAAAAATAGACTCTGAAAATTTTTTTCACTTTCTGTTCTTTTCGTTTCACCTTCTTGTAGGCAACTTAAGTAGCAGATAGAGTGGCTATTGTTTTCTAGCTCAGTTTCATTTTTCATGAATTTTCTTTAGGGTGGGACTTTCTCCACCTTCATACGTTCTACACTCTTACCATTTTTGTGCTTCTCTTTTTGCATTGAGCCTTGGGTTGCAGACTTGCAGAAATGTGACAGACTTGACAATGAGTTGAAAAAAAAAATAAACAATGGGTAATTGGTTGCATTTCAAATACTAGTTAAACTTGGTTTTGTTGAAATAATTTGAGTGAGACAACAACAAACAAAGAAACAGAAACCAACTGCAATAAGCTGCAAAATCCCTTCCGTCTCTTTTTTTTTTTTAAAGAATTTTTTTTATAAATTAGACTAAGTGAGAAAATAAATGTGCTAAAATATGATTAGAAGATTAGGTCAAGAATGTGGACAATTATTAATTGATTTTTATTTTTTTATTTTTATTTTTTTATTTCTAATTTTTTTTTGGAGTTCGGGCAAAATTAGGTCTTCACAAAGGCCATCCGACCTTTTGAGATTCGGGACTTTCTGACCTTGATAAACAAATGTAGAATTTTATAGGGTTATGAAGGTAAGTCTCAAGAAGAGCAATGATCACAAGACTTCCAAAAGAGGAAATGGGTGGATCATGGCGTGAGGAAAGTGTTTTTACACCCAGCTATCTGCAAGATGAAGATGAAGATGAAGATGATGAAGATGAGCAAGTCTAGACAGAAACTGTCGAGCCTGAATGCCCTAAGTGTGGAAGGCCACATAGTGACAAACCTTATATGGCGTGTTTTGTGTGTAGTCAACTGAGACACTTTGCTAGAAGGTATCCATAGAGACAAGGAGTTATACCCAAAACTAGACCTCAAGCTCTAGGAAGGGTGTATACTCTAAGCAGAAATAGGAAGCTCAATCTTCTGACCTCTTACAAGGTATCTTTTTGTGTGTTCCAATACATGGAGACTCATTAGGATATTCTTAAAGGATTAATACAAGTTAAGTTAGTATATGGTTTTTTTAGATTCAGTAAGTAATTCTTATAGAATGAAAACCTCTAAGTTTTGTTAGAGTTAGGAAATGATAAGTTAGATACCACCAAGGAAGATAAGATTCCTTCGACTATGATATCTTATAGAGACCTCGGAACTTTTAGCAATGAGAGACTAAATTTTGAGGACAAAATTCTTAAAAAGGAGGGGAGAAATGTAATATCCTCTCTAACCAGTTAGTCTTAACTATGGTTATAGAAGTTCAATAACTCGTGTAGAAGTTATCTGTAAACTTTGGTAACCTTTTTAAGTTAGTTGAGTTATTTTGCTGTAACACTGAGTATGAAAAATAGTTGTTAATAAGCCCAGAAAGTAGTATAAACTGCTTAGATGAGGGAAATAAATAAGGAGAATTTATTTCTAGGTCACAAAGAAATAGAATGTGATGTGGTTAATTTTGGAGAATTAACTAATTTAATTTAGTATTTTTTGTAACACTTAGTGAGTGTTTAAAGACTAGATTAAATAGGCAGATATCTTGAAAAATTGTGAGAATTTGAGAAGATATCAAGTGAAGAATGGTGAATTTTCTAGTAATAAGAACAGGTTAAGATAGATACATGTAAGCTAATTAGCTTAGTTCCTTAGGTTTAATATAACTTAAGGAAGAGTAATTGAACTTCAATGATAGTTTTAGGTGTATGAAAGACTAAGAAATGTTGAGAATAGGATTGAGATGAATCCTAGGATTTTTCATAACACCTAAGAAAATTAGGAAACTTGGATTAGTAAGATCAAAATATTCCTAAGAGATATAAAGTTTCAGCAAAATATCTAAGTTGATCCTATCTTTCTTTTACTTCTCAACCGCCTCTCTCTCTCTCTCTCTCAAATCCTTCATCTTTGACTTTCTTTCCTTATTTCTCTCATTTTCTCACGTTGAAGACAATAGAAAAATAAAGAAAAACAAGGAAAGAAAAGAAGAAAAGAAACGAAGGAGGAAGAAGAGGAAAAAATGAGGAAAACAAAGGGGAAGCTAGAGCTTGAGGATCATCAACCATATAAGTGAGGTAGAGGTGCTTGTTCTTAACTCTACCTCTTGCTATTCTCTCTTCATGTTTGTGGTATGCATGATTTGGTTTGAAAATAGCTTTTGTATGATTTTTTCATGGTTTTGGATGAATGAACTTGTTGGAAACCTATTTTATGATTAAACTTGAATTAATCTATGCATGGTTAATAGTTTTGATCTTGGGAATTATCCATGAAACACCTTGAGTTAGAAGTTGTAAAATGGGTATGGAAGGTCTTGATTTTGATCATAAATCCATGCTAGATGAGTTGGGAGTTTGAATGAGGGTTGCTATATGATTAGAGACCATATTGCTGTTTGGAAATCACTTAGAACCTATGATTTGAGAACTAGATACTAATATGAGAATCAATGGAACAGGAATTTGGTTTTTGGTGTACTGGCGCCTAGGTGCCAGTGTTGAGCTCCTAGGCGCCAACTGATCATAACCAATCATGTTTGATGCTACAAGCATAAGTGCCAGTTTGGTGTACCTAAGCGCCAGAGGCTGAGGAAAACAAGGTGATGCCTTGCCATGTCCACACTTAGGCATGGATGAGTGGCACCTAGGTGTTACGTCCAGGGTTTTCCAGGACTTCTATTTTGATAAAATGGACTTCCCTACTTGTTAGTATCCTTCATATATACTTTTTAAAGTGTGTAGAGACACTAATCAGGGTATTTCATAGAGGAAATGACCACCTTGCATACATGGAAAAAAGGAGACTTTAAGCATCCAATGGTTGTGGTTTACTATAGGTTGTTATCTAGAACCTTGAGCAACATGAGGTTGTGTTTGATATCACTTGTGATGTGATTATAAGGTGTAATAGATACTATTTAAGTGAGCTTAGTTCTTTAATGAACTATGGATAGCATGAGTTTAGTTTCTTTTGATGAACTATGGAAGAATAATAGCTTGGTTCCTTATTGAGCCATGATATTTAAATGAGCTTGGTTCTTTAATGAGCCATGGTAATGAAATGAGTTTGGTTTCTTTTGTTGGACCATGGTAGTTTATTAGCTTGGTTTCCTTTAATAGGTGATGAAAATGAGTTTGGCTTGATTCTTTTATTAATCCATGAATGTTTATTTAGATTAGCTCCATTAATTACTAAAGATGAGTCATGGGAGAGCTTTAAAACATATCTTATTTCCTATTTATTAACATTGTGTTTTTAATGTTATAAATGATTAGTTTTGGAATACTATTACTGATAATTATGAATTCTCATCCCGTTGTGTTTTCATGTAAATCCAGGTCAAGATTCTTCTAAGGGAAAGAAGAAGAAACAAATGGACTAGATAACTAGTTTCTTTTTAGTAAAGCTTGTATTATGTTTATATTTTCTTTGTGATGTTATGTAACTACAATTTGCCTTTTTGAGGCTAATATTGTATAAATATATATCCTTATTCCATAAAGACTCGCTATAATGACATGTATGTTAATATGGATTTATGTTTATTATTTATTAGATAGAAGTAACTCACTTAACTCTGTTTGCTTGTGTATATTATGGATATACTATGACATCTAGAGTTAGGGTATTACACAAGGAACAAAAGAGGTTCCTTTAATAGAACTTGCAAGAACTTTTGATTCATCAGAATCACCACACATCTCTCGCTCTTGTTGAATCCACAATGAAAACACTTTGTTGATGGTGAGAAGAGGATCCATTAACATGATTTGGGATCTCACTATTGAATATTGCTCATTAAGACCTTTTAGGAAACAAATCACATACTCTATTCAAATGAAAAAAGTAAGGGCTCGATGGATCAGTCACTGGATTTGCCATGGCAAATTTGCAAAGATTGTTCCTCACAAGACACAAAGGAAGACACGATCATTAAATCTAATTGATTCAATCAAAGATGGCGCAGTAAGGCTCTAAGGTGGAGCACTGATACCATGTGAAATTTAAGAGAAAGTTGCAAAAAAAGTTGGAAATCTCACAATGAATAAATCAATTTACTTATAGTGTTCAACAAGAGTTGCTTTATATATCTATGATTAGGCTTAACCAGTAAATGCTCCAACTAATCAACTATTAGCAGCTAATTAACTACTAAAGTTAGTTATGTATGCTCCAAAGCCCTTTTGTGCTTAACAGTAAATATTACGTTTTGATGATAACTAACTATGTTAAAAATTGAATATCATTACTCTTAGTTCTTAAAATGGTTTAACATGTTCTTTGTGGAGTTTCTTTGTTATTCTAACCTATACATGACTAAATCTATATAAAAGAAAAATTCTAGGTGATTAGAGAAGGCTAAAAAGATCAAACTCAAACTTAAGAAAGCTTAAGGAAGTCTTGGAAAAGTTTATGATGAACATGAGAAAGTTCACCCTAAGAAGGTCCTAAGAAGGTTATGAGCAGTTCATAAGAAAGAAAAATTCCCACAAGAGTTGATTTGAAGAGCAAATCAAGAGCTAATATGAAGCTTATGTCATTTGAATCATAAAAAAGAAACATCAATGAGATGGTGGAATTGAAAGAAGAGAAGTTTGAAGAGTTTCAAGCATGAGAATGTTGGATGAGAGAGTTAGCTGAAAGCGTTTAGAGAGAAGGTTGCTTTTGAGAAAGTTCCCTACTAACATGACAAAGTTCCTAGATAATGTGAGAAAGTTCTAGATGAACCTAAGAAAGCTAGTCCATGAGAATGTCTTGAGAATGTTCACATCAAGATGCATGAAGACCGAAGAAATCTCCTAAAATATGTTTGAAGAATGAAAGATGTTAGAAAAGCATGATGTCACACCTACGTTGTCAAGCTCACATCAACAAAGTGAGAAGAAATCTACTTGAGAAGACTAAAAACCTGAGAAAGTTAAGAATATTTAAGTTAAGAACAGTCACGAAGAACCCTTCTTAAGTCACTAAAGGATAAATCTGGATAGCAAAATAATGAAAATGATTGAAATGAAGTTTTAATTGAGCTACTGAAGGTGAAAGATAAAGCTGGAAATGATTAGCACTAGATGAGAAACATCAAAATAGAAGTCTTGAACATGTGTTTACAAGCTGAGAAAGGTCAAATACTAGAAGAAAAAGTTTGAAGCCTTTTTGAACAAGATTATAAGCCTAAAAGAGACAAGATGTGCGAAGTCATAGTTTTAAGAAATCAAGTTCAAAAGGATAAGCATGAAAGACTCCAAGAAAGCAAAGTCAAAGCTAATCCAAGCAGAAGCTAAGAAAGTTTGTATTGAGAAAGTTCAGGATGAGAAAGTTTGAGCTAAGAAAGTTCAGTGCTAGCAACTTTCTCACCTATACCAGAAAAGGACAAACATGTGTGAGAAAGTGCTGCAACGGCTAGTTCCTACATGGAATTTGTAACAGCCCAATATTTGCTATCCAGATATATCGTCATATAAATGATTAACCCAATATTGGTCATGCTACTACTAACATACATCAACATCTAACCCATATCATTCATACACAATGAGTAAATATGGAGAGCCACGATAGCAAAAGTTATATATATACATCATAGCCTCAAAGGGCATACTATTATACATAACTCATAACAACTAAGCAAATATAAAACATATATATGTTCAGCTCAAAACATCATCTATACTATGCTAGTCCTCATACATCTTCTTCTTCCCTTTTGAAGAACTGGCACCTGGATTTATATGGCAACACAATCAAGGTAAGAAAACATATCTCAGTAGAAGTATTCCAATACCAGTATATATACATATATATACAATCAGATAATATTTACAATTACCGAATTAACAGTTCAATCACAGAAGCAATAACATCTCATCTTAAAGACACACAATCGCCCATACAATTGCAATGCATAAATAGTATTATGAAAGCAACCGCTCATACAATCGCCATGCTATGCTAAGATATGTCTAGTGTTTATACCTATGCAAAATCATAAGTATGAAAATGAATAATGTATGATACCATATCCAGTAACCTACAATTCCATGGTAATGTCATGAATGCATGAAACTTGAACAAAGTAATAGAAGTCACAACCATAACCTTGAATAAACACTGGAAGTCCATCCAGCAACCATCATTATCACAGAGGAAATCCATTCCCCCCCAGGTAGTGAAGTCCATCAACTACACAATTATCGATAATGAACAAGGAAATCCATTCTTTTTAACACTATATTAGGAAGGATACAATCCAACTTACCTAATATAGAACACCCACATCTACGGGACTCACACCATCAAAAAGCAATCACTCACATCTACAGGGCTCACACTTTTCGATAAGGCAACACACAAAATCAAGTATATCATCATTACTAATTAAACTCTCATAATTAGCATTACAAATCAATATGATTCAAAACATTCACATCTTCATTTAATACTCTTACTAGAGTCTTATTACTCATTAAGAAACATAAAGGATGAAAACTACGCCACTGGAAAGCTCCAGAGCATCAAACACAACTCATAGTTGTTCTTTGCCACTAACGTCGCGGTATTATCCTGAGCCACGTCGCGGAGCCCAACCCTCGGGTTTAAGTACTGGTAGGAAAATGCTGCCAATGTCGTGGCACTCATGTGCCATGTCATGACACGCACCTCTGCCATCGCGATGTAACGACCGGGGCTGCTGCGGGATTGACACACGGGTCTTTTCAACGTGCTTTGTCTCACTCACACGCATCACGTCGCGAGGTCACTCCCATAAAGTCAAGCACGCCTTATGTTCTAGGCTCCCGGCAACTTGTTGATATGGCCATCAAATCACTTTAAGGGTCCCATACCTGGAAAATCCCTTTCATTCGGCGTCCATGCACCCTCCGCCTAAAAGCCTTCCAGGAGCCGCTCCTTGTTCGTGCTTCATTGCACCGACGATCACTCCCCGCCCTCGTCGGCCCCGGGACGCCACACGCGACACTCAAAGTCCCACATCGCGGTGCCCACCACTTGGGTCCCAAAATCTAGGCATCCATCACCCACACGTTGCGGCGTTCTATGCCTTGCGCCGCGGCGCCCACTACAGAACTTGCATTCTGCAGAATTTTGTAGATATGGGTACTATTCCATTGGAACTAAGCCCTCTTCCAATCACTCAAAACTTGATTTCAAGTGATTTTCAATCTCTAACAAGGTCCAACTACACATAGCAACTCTTAAACCACTTCAATTTCACTCAACTAAACACTTTGTGAATCAAAACCCCAACATTAACCTAAACCCCCAAAATTGATCTAAATGGGAATTAAGGCTTTTAATTGATGAAAATTCATCTCAGTATATTAACAAATCAGTTTCTAACTCAACCAACTTATCCACATCAAGATTCAAGAATCATTAAATCACTCATCAAACCTCAAATTATTCATTAAGTCCTTCAAGAACTAAAATGAAATAAATGAAACACAACCATCCATACAAGATTTCCCCTACCTCAATTTCCAGAAATGAAGTTGGTTAGTCGTTCCTCTGAGAAGCTAAGTTCTCTCATTTGCTTGGATGAAGATCTTCCTCCCTTAACACTTTGAGTTCCCTTCTTTTTTCCTTTTCCTTTGGTAGCTATGAGATGAGAATATAAGAATGAGAACTACTTCTCATTTTGGCCTTAAATAGGGCAGCAACAGAAACAAAGGGTCGTGCCCTCTTATTTTGGTCACTTAAGTGACTAAAATTCACCAAAACAGTTAAGAACACTTACTTATCACCAAACTAAGTTTTCAAACTTCCAACAACCTTAAAATAAATCTTAAGATTCATTAAAAATCTTGTTTCACTATTTCCATAATTTTTCATATCTGTTAGGGGTCAATTCGACACTAAAACATACAATCAGTATGCCTAAAAATGTCAAATTAACTCTGATATTTCTCAAACTTTAACCACATCTACTTCTACACATTTGTGACTTAGAAATAAGTTCTCCACACCTACTTCCATTAAATGAGTAGTTTAAGCCACTTTCGAAGCAAATAACAGCTATATTTCACACATAGTGTTATAACAAAGTGCTTAAATGTGCTCTGACAGTCACAAAACTTTACAGGCATGACAAACTAGTGTTAAGCTACCTCCGTAACCATATACAAGTCTATTATGACTATCGAGGGTGTTACAGAATTACTTAGGATTTGATCCTAATAGCTAGAAATATATTCCCAAGTATAAATACGACCTACCCATGAAGATTAACAAGGGCTTTGCATGGATTAACATTATATTAAGGCAAAAACTCCTATTTGGGTTCATACTCTATTTTATGCTCTCCTTAAGAGAAGATATTTAGTTTACATCTTAGAAGTTGAGGGCTACTTAACCTAAAAGAGATATACACTCCTTGAGTGATTAGTAAGCTACACATTAAGATTTGAAGATTAGAAGCTTAAGCCTCAATAGCATAGTGAACACATAGTTGAACCTTCTCATCTCTACCTACTTGATCTTAATTATGTTAAATCCTTAGTAGGTGAATTGTGAGCTCTGCTAAATTGTGTTGATCCACTTCTTGAGTGATTTCAAGAGCTACCCAGTTGTAACAAACACCTCTTTTCATCTACTGACTCGTGTTATGATAGCGAGCTTGTAGGTTGTATAAGCCACTTAGAACCTTGTAAAGGTGAGCCTGAAGAGGTTGTTGTTAAAGAATACTTAGTGTTTAGCTTGAAGAGGCTGTGTCAAAGAATACTTGGTGCTAAGTTAAAAGAGACTGCTGTTAAAGAATACTTTTGATAGTGAAAAATCCTAATGATTGCTAGGCAGGTGTTTATGTGGAATTTTAGTTAAGAATAATTCCAACAAACAAATATTTAGTAATAAGTTGACTGTAGGTTCAGAGTTATGTGGTAATCTCGTTTAATAAAAGGGTTTGAAAATAAACTTAAGATAAACAATAGGAATTTGTAAAACTTAATTCAAGAAGCAAGAAATAAACAAAAGTTCAGTAAAATACTTTGAAAAGTTTAAAGAAAATAAAGAAACTAGTGCAGAAGATTAAAGTGCAGAAATTTAAAAGAAAGCAGTAAAACAAAGCATGTAAAGAATGCAACGAAATGTAAAGAAATTTAAAGAACAAGACTTAAAAATAAAGGAATTAAAAGAACATTGCATTAAATTAAATGACATGAAATTAGAAGGGAAGACATACTTGGATCAAATCTGTTAATCTGCTTGAGTGAGATTTTAGGATTGTGTATCAGCAAATAAGCTCCCTTTGTACATTTTGAATACTAGTATTTATAGGCAATATATAAAAATAACTGATTCCTAAAAATTAGACACGTATATGACAGTTATGCCACATATTCGACACTAGTATATTACCCAACTTTCGACAAAACCAACTTATGACCATTTAGCACTTTCGTTGGTTCAACACTTGAGAAATTTCTCCAATAACAATATTCATCCATGGAATTGGAACTTCTGACCATTTAGTACTTTCGTAGGCTCAAAACTTGGAAGATTTCTCCAATATCAACATCCAGCCATCGAATTGAATGTTGAATATTTTACCCCCAACAGATGCCCCCCAAAATTTTTCTTTCGACATTGCTGGAAGAAAGATAAATTTTAATCTCATCTTCTAGTCCCAATTCTCGATACTTAATATCTAATAAAAACCTTCCCAAGGGTTTTTTTTTAAATCCAGTGAAAATATTCTGTGAAAATCTTGAAGTTCCCAACTAAAACTATCACTTCAAACATTAAATAGCCGTTTCCCAATAAATAGGGATCATAATTACCCTTATTTTGAAAAAAAATAGCTTTTTAAATTCACTCATCTTTTTGCTCCCCTCTTCACTATTCATCATCTTCAACTTTCTCCATTGTTCATCATCTTCAACCTCATTTTCACACGTCTTCTCTGCAAATCTTTGCTTTCCACCATGGCTTCCAGTTCTCAAGCTCCTAACAAACCATCAGTGGATTTAGACAATCATGCTATTGTTCAAGATCCAATCCTACAAAAATCTGAACTGTGGAACCTCTCGAAGGTAATTATTCCTATTAATGATTCTACGCTCTCTTTAAATCCTCCAGTTGCTTGCTTGGGCCCAGTTTTGCTCAAGGAATCCATTACTAATGAAATACACACCTTTTTCCCTTGTAAAAATACCCAAGAAGCTATCTTGGCTTCTCTTCCTTCCATTCTTATCAGCTACTTCAGTAAGTCTGATAGGTTTTTCAGAACCCCTCCTACCCACATCAATGGGTATCTTGAGTGGCTTGATAGGGTTCAAGCCTCTAAAGAAGGTTTATGGAGGGATATAGGCATCTTTGATTGTATTTAACTCTCCTGTTACTCCATAAAAATGGATTCTTGCATACTGTGGGCATCATTTTTCATTTGGAATAAAACCACCAATTCTTTTCAATTCCCCTATGGCATGATGAGTCCTACGCTTTTTGACATGGTTGCCATAACTGGTCTTCGACCAGACAGGGAAATCATCACTCCTGTCCTCCAACCTTCTAATACCATTGATGTTTACTCAAAAGCCCCAACTTCTTTTTCAAACTTCATTAGCTTCTACCTTCCAGAAACAGGTCCTGTAACTAACAAAGAATATGTAGCTTTTCTTCTTCTCTGGTTATCAGCCTATGCTTTAGGATCTAGATCGGTTCACATATCTAAGTCTTTTCTTCAACTCGCTAACCTTCTTCATAAAGGTCAAAAATTAGTTGTTAGTCAATTCCTCTTTGCTAACCTTTACCTTAGTATCGGTGAAATTGTCCAAAGCATTTGATCTCAGGTAAAGAAAACTAACTCCGGTGGCCCAATATAGCAACTCTAGCTTTGGCTAAATGCCATCTTAGGAGACTATTTTGTCGACACTTCACCTTCGACAATCTCTCTTGCTACCTATAGCATAAAACTTTGCCATGTTAAACATGAAAAAATTGACAAACAAAACTTGGAAAATTTCATGCATTTCTTCAGTATTTTTCATTCCATCTCCTTTAACAATGAAGACATCTATTTTGCACCATTCTCCGACCATTCTCTTTGTCTCGAGTGGTTTACTCGACCATTGCTTTCCAATGATCCTTCCATTTAGGCCAACAATTTTTCTGTCTAGGCTAACTTTCTTTGTCAGAAAATTTTGGTTGCTGGCCTTCCTTGTTCGATGGATAGATCCCTAGAACTGTGTCTACCAAACATGGTAGCTCGAAAACTGGGATTCTTCTAAGCCATTCCAGTACCATTTTCTCCGAAAGCCAAAGAACACCTCATTAATAGTCACCTACAAAGCATGTCGGACCTTGTATGTGTGGCTTCGAAGAATGAAAGACACAAACAACACTTCATGATTTCTACATTTACTCCCTACAGAGGAGTCTCTAAAGATTTTATCGAATGGTGGACTAAATACTATAGTCCTTACCATGTCAAAATTGAAGTTTGTCGAAGCCGCATTACTGAAATTCTGATTCCTGTGCAGGATCAAGTGCCTTCAACAAAAACCAAAGGTAAGCATATTCAAGATATCAGAGTTTTTGAAAAGTACTACAAAATCAAATGGGACTTCAGGTATCCTAGTTTAATTGTTTGCCATTGCAAAGAAGTCATGGTCAAATTGAAACAAGTGCACAAGGAAAAATGCTACATTAATTTTGTTGCAGTTTTCATAAAAAATCCTTTAGCATGGCTTGAACTTTTTGAAATTCCTTTTCCAAAACCAGTGCTTCTTCCCTGTGCTCGTTTTGGTTTGGCCGATGAATTCCCAGGTAAACCTAATAGGGCTGGTAACTTCCCTATTTTAGATAGGATCTATTCTGTGAGTAATATCTTTCTTACAAAAACTTTAGAAATCAAGTTTACTCGTAGGTTTGCCTTGTCGCATGAATAATTTGCCAAGAATACTCGAATCATCACAAAAATACCTGAAGGTATTTCTTTTTTATATTCTATCATTTTGATTCTTGTCCCATCTACTAATATATATATATTTTACAACACTCCCATTGAAGATACCTTTGGAGTATAAGCACTCACAGGAAGGGGAAGAGGAAGAAGAGGAAACCATCTCCTTAAAGAAGAAAAAAAGCAAGAAAACTCAAAATCCTCCTATTCCCAAAGCTCCAAAGGCCAAATCGACCACAACAGCTTCGACAAAAAATTCTTCAAAACACGATGTTGCTGCAAAACCTCCAAAATCAAAGACTCTCAAGGTATATATATTTTCTCGACCAAAATTTAGAACTCAGCCTTTAAACTTGTTCAAACTAAATCTTGTGTCGAATACAGATTGGTGACTCTACTTCTGTCACTTCTGCTGTAGTTGTTGAATCTTCAAGCCCATCTTCTGAACATCCTCTAAAGGTATATACTCTACTACTTCTCCCTTTTATATGTCTTGGTAAAAATCTCATCTCATTTTACCTTTACAGAAGAAAAAGAAGAAAACTCAATCTTCAGGTTCCACTTTAAAACCCACCGCTGAGCTTGAGTCAGAAGCCATCTCACTCTTATCTGAGGTAAATTTCAGCCGACATAACTCATTTCCCAAATACTTGATACTTGGATTTCCTTCAAAATTGATTTTTTTTTTTTATCATTTCAGGACCTAGAGGCCGAATAAACTGTGGGCAATCCTCCAGAGTCCAATGTCGAACCAAGAACTAACAGTCCTACCAGGCAGAGAGATGAAGCTCAAACTTCTCTGACTCCTACAATGCCTGTTAGCTCTCCACCTCCTCCGACAGAAATTCAAATTGCCATGACTTTGGGGAAAACTCAAATCCCTTTAGGCATTGATAGTTCTTCTCAGGAAGATAAAGCCAATCCTGTCCAAATCTTCTCAGAGGAATTCGACATGGATACCCTTATGGCTGAATTTGCCCCAATCAATCCACCTCCATCTCCTCCAGCTAACTTAATTACTGCTGAACCAGAAAATATTAAAGACATGGAGGTAGATTTAGATGAACTAATATCAATGCTGTCAGGCGGTCACAGAAGCTCTCTACAATCAGCTCGCTCTTCTACACAACATGGGCAAGATTCTAGAGACTCTTATGTCATTGAACTTTTGGCTGAACTGAAAAATCCCTTCACCTATTCTTTTGAGCACTTGATTTTCGACCAACCTCTTCAAGAAAGGATGTCGGCCATTATGACCAAATTGGTACCCCTCGCTCAGTAACTACTAATAACCAGTCGAGCTCTTCCTACAACTGTCAAAGATTTTCTTCAAAATTTAACATAAAAAATGCCCATTATCCATCAAGTCATTCCTACTTATGCGAAAGAAATCCAAGAAAAGTCCAAGATCTTAAAGCAACTGACCGACGCAAAGAACGAGAATGCAAAATTGAAAGAAAATCTCACTAAAGGAAAAAACAAAGAGGCAGAACTTGACAGAGAAATTTAAGACTTAGAGAAAAAACTTGAAGAAGCTCGACGCCGTAAGCAAAAACTCAATATAGCACTGTAACAAGGGACTGCTAGGCAGCAAAACATTGCTAACAACACCAAACAATGGGCTGTCGAAGCTAAAGCAGTGTTAGCAAAAGTAAATTCCCTTGAAGTAGAATATCACACTGCCTGTACCGATAAACAATCTTTGGAAGATTCTTGGGAGTTTTGCAAAAGTTTTAAATGTAATTCTTCCCTTCCTACTCTTAGCTAGTTGTCAGTTTATTTTCTTTTTGTAAAGTCTCAGCAATTTAATCAAGTTGTAATATTTGTGAAATATTCTTACTAACTTTAAACTACTTGACAATGTAACTTGCAATCGCCGAATATATGAATGAATTTCATTTTTCATTTGTCAATCTTAACTTCACACATTGTCGGTCCATATGGCTTCAAATATTTGCCATTAATCGACTTAATTCTTAGGCTTGAATTAATTTCGACAAGTGTATAAGAATTTCCTGAATATACTTGAGTGACTTTAAATGGTCCTTCCTATTTTGGAGACCATTTCCCATATTCTCGACAATTTCTATCCATAGGCAAAATCACCTTCCAAACCAAATCATCAACTGTAAAAGATTTGTACTTAATTCAACTATCATAAAATTTTGTAATTCTTTCTTTTTGTCGAATCAAATGTTCTAAAGCATTTAATCTTTCATCACTTAATTCATTTAATTCATCAAACATCAAGTCCTAGTAATGTTCAACTAGTAACTCGTCTTGTTTTTGAATACGAACTGATTGAAGATTAATCTCGATAGGTAATACCGCATCATGACCATATGCTAACTTATATGGTGAAGTGCCCGTTGATTCCCTTAGTGAATTTCTATATGCCCATAAAATTTAGTTAAGGGTATTATGCCAATTTCTGGCCTATCGACCAATATGTTTTCTAATCAAACTTATAATTATTTTGTTCATGGCCTTTACTTGGCCATTTGCCTGAGCATAATATGGAGTCGACGTAAGCATTTTAATTTTCCTTGAATTGGCATATTCGATAACTTTTCTTCCAATGAATACCGACCCTTGATCGGTTGTCAAAGTCTGTGGTATCCCAAACCGACAAACTATGTTATCTTCTATAAAGTCGATTACATCCTGTTGGGTCACATCCTTTAAGGCTATAGCCTCAACCCACTTAGTAAAATAATCAACTCCCACTAAAATATACTTATGTCCTTTCGACGATGAAGGATGAATTTAGTCAATTAAATCCAAAACCCAGCCTCTAAAAGGCCAAGGTTTAACTATAGAATGTAATTCACTAGCAGGAACATTTTGTATATGGCCATGTCTTTGACACTCTTCACAAAACTTGGCAAACATTATACAATCCCTAAACAGTGTAGGCCAATAATACCTTTGTCGTTGAAGGACCCACTTCATTTTGTCACTTGCTTGATGAGCACCATAAATTCCTTCATGAACTTTTGCCAAGGCAATATAAGTCTCTGCTTTATCCAGGCAAACCTCTAAATTTCCATCAACAGATTTTCTATACAAGGTCCCTCCTAACACTACAAATTTTGATGCTTTATACTTAAATTTTCTATCTGTGTTTTGACTTGGATTTTTTAAATAGCTTAATATTGGTTGTCTCTAGTCATTAATTGTCGAAATATTATTTTGTAGTACGTTTCTTTCTTCTAATGGATATAAAAGTTCCCTAATTTCCATTAGATTTGTTAGAACCTTAGACAAGATTTTATACCCAGAGGCTATTTGTGCCAATTCATTAGCCTCTTCATTTAAATTTCTGGAGATGTGTTTGACAGTTACTTCGTCGAACTTCTTCATCAGTTTACTCGCCACAATACAATATTTCATCAGATTATAACTGACGCATTTATATGCTCGGGTGAGCTTTTTGATGACCAACTGTGAATCCCCAAAAATATGCACATTGCGTGCTTTTATTTCTATTAGTATTTCTAATCCGACAATTAAGGCTTCATATTCAGCCTCATTATTGGAACATGTATACTTAAGTTCAAACATGAACTTAGTTGGAGTACCTTGAGGGGAAACAATTAAAATTCCCACTCCAACTCCATTTTGATTTCTTGAACCATCAAAATACAAACACCAGGGTTTTACATCGACAAAATTTATACTGTCAACATCTAAACAAGGATGGTCAGCCAAGAAATCAGCAACTGCTTGGCCTTAAACAACTTTCATTGGGACATATTGTAAAGAGAATTCTGACAAAGAATGGTCCATTTACCAATACGTCCATTTAATACTGGCTTTGACAACATATATTTTATTATATCAGTTTTTGACATAACCAATACATTACAGGGCATCATATAATACTTGAGTTTAGTACATGAGAAATACAATGCTAAACAAAATTTCTCTATTGTACTATATCTCCTTTCAGCATCATTCAAGACTCGACTAAGATAATACACAGCTCTTTCGACGCCATTTTCATCTTCTTAAGCTAGCATACTCCTTATGGTTTCATCTGACGCTGATATATACAACTTCAACGGTCTACGAGGCACTGGAGGCATCATGACTGATGGGTTTGTCAAATACTGCTTTATCTGGTCGAAGGCTTCTTGATGCCAAGGTTCCCACACAAAGTCTTGTTCAGCCTTCAATTTGACTAATGAGGCAAAAACTCTAGTTCTTCCCGACAAATTAGATATAAATCTTCTCAGGAAATTCACCTTCCCTAAGAAAGATTGTAATTCTTTCTTGTTCGTCGGTGGTGCGGCTTCCAGAACTGCATTGGCTTTATTCTTGTCCACTTCAATACCTTTCTTATGAACTAAGAAACCCAAGAATTTGGCAGCCGACACTCCAAAACCACATTTCCCTAGATTCATTTTGAGGTTGTGCTTCCTCATCCTATCAAATACCTGCCTCAAGTTTGTCAAATGACTCTCCTTTGTATCAGACTTGACAATTGCATCATCGATGTAAACTTCCATGAACTTTCCAATGACATCATGGAAGATAGTGTTCATCGCTCTTTAATAAGTGGCCCTTGCATTCTTTAAACCAAAAGGCATGATTACCCATTCATATGTCCCAATGGCTCCTAGACATCTGAAGGCAGTTTTTGACACATCCTCCTTGACTATAAAGATTTGGTTATAACCTGTATGGCCATCCATAAAACTTAATAATTCATGTCCAGATGTGGCATCAACTAACATGTCCGCAATTGGAATTGGATATTCATCTTTAAGTGTAGCAGCATTCATGTTCCTAAAGTCTACACATACTCTTAACTTGCCATTTTTCTTAATTACAGAAACTATATTAGAAAGCCATTCGACATACCTGGTTGTTCTGATGAACTTAGCTTTGAGCAATCTTTCGACCTCTTCCTTTATCTTTAATACCACCTCAAGTGCAAATCTCTTGTTGGCTTGCTTGACAGGTCTACATCCTTCTTACAATGGCAGTCTATGTTCGACAAGATCTCTACTCAACCAAGGCATTTTGTCATAATCCCACGCAAAGTAATCCTTGTATTCCTCAATTAATTTGACAAGCTGTTTCTTGAATTCCTTTGGCAGAAATAAACTGACAACATATAGGTCTTTTGTCTGTTTCAGTGGCCAAGTTTATTTCTTCCAAAGGATCTTCCATCTCTATACTTTGCTTTTCGTCGGGTCCTTTCTCAAATCCCAAAGGACCATCATCCATTATACAATCTGACAGTATAACTTCAGTGGTGTATACTACTCTATAGGCCAAATAAGCCAACAGTTTGTCTAATTGATCATCAACACTCATGGCTAGTGCTTGGCCGATCTTTTTCAACCTTATTCACTAGTCAAATGCCAAATTGGTTCATTAAACATACTTCAAGTGCATCTTTATCAATGACTCCATCATTTGCCGTGACTGGCTTGACATTTGGAGCATAAATTTTAAAGTCGACATGAAGCTGCTGCAAATAGCAAGGGCTATCGTCTGCCTCCACTATTTCCACCTGATCCTCTGTATTCCAAAGAATGAGTTTCTGGTGAGCCATCGACGGTATTGCTATGACGACATGTATCCAATTTCTTCTTAGCAGAAGATTATAACTTGACTTTACTGGAATTACCACAAATAATGTTGGCCTTTCGATAGATCTTACTTGTATATTCAATATTACTACTCCATCCGACGAGGAAGTCTTGCCAATGAAGTCAGTGACAATCATGTTGGTTGACATCAAATCAGACTCATTCTTCCCAATCTTTTTAACCATTGCCCTTGAGATCAAATTGATAGCTGCCTCATTTTGATCATTCCCCCATTCTGCTTTGCTTGGAAAAGAGAGACAACAGGCAGATTTCTTCCTTCAAGTTCATGAAGATGTGGCATGGTCATCTGGATTGTGCCAAATTGGTTGTGGAAGCTTGGAAATTCCCTGTTTTTGGCTGCTCTATGTTTCTATTATCTGGAAAATTGAAAAATGTAAAGCTCAAGTTTAAAGCATGGAACAAGCAGGTTTTGGTGATGTAAATGAAAATATGAAAGTAGCTGAAGCTACTTTTGGTAGAATTCAGGCTGAACTGGATCAAGCTGGTCCCTCTGATCTGCTTCTGTCACAAGAAAGTGAAGCTCAAAAGCATTTGCAGCAGGCTCTTAGTTTCCAAGAAGACTTCGGGCTTGAGAAGTCTAGGTTGAATTGGCATATTAAAGGAGACAGAAATACTGAATTCTTCCACAAAATAGCTAAGATCAGGCATGTCACTAAATAAATTTTTGTATTAAGAAAGGAAGACCAGATTCTTACAAGTATGGATGACATTGCGCAACATACTGTCAATTACTATGAAAATTTGTTTGCCTCAGGTAATTATTGTGTTGATAATGGTTTGATTGAAGAGGTCATTCCAAACCTGGTTACAGCAGAAGATAATAGGTTCTTGACTGACCTTCTAACTATTGGAGAGGTGAAAAATGCTGTGTTTTCAATGAATGGCAATGGAGCTCCAGGACCAGATGGTTTTGGTGGCTTTTTCTTCTAAACCTATTGGGATCTGATTGCCTCGGATGTTTATGCTGTAGTGACTCAGTTCTTTATTTCAGGATGGTTGCTGCCAAACTTCAATTCCAATTTGGTTGTTTTGATTCCTAAGGAAGAAGGGGCAGATATAATTGAGCAATTTAGACCAATTGCTTTAGCCAACTACAAGTTCAAGATCATCACTAAGGTGCTTACAGATAGATTGGCCAAGGTTGCTCCCAAGATAGTCTCTGATAACCAGAGGGGATTTATCAAAGGTAGGCAAATTGGTGATTGCATTTGCACAGCTTCAGAGGTTATTAATTTACTGGACAGAAAAGTGTTTGGTGGAAATTTGGCTTTGAAGATTGATATAAGGAAGGCCTTTGACACTTTAGACTGGAGTTTTTTGTTGAAAGTCATGCATTATTTTGCCTTTAATAACAGATTCTATGATTGGATTAAAGTTATCCTTTTTTTTTAGCAAAGTTATCAATTTCAATAAATGGGAAGCCAGCAGGTTTCTTTTCTTGTAATAGAGGGGTCAGACAAGGTGATCCTTTGTTTTCCCTCTTATTTTGCATTGCAGAAGAAGTTCTCAACAGAGGTTTAACAAAGATGGTGGCAGATGGCCAGCTTCAGTTAATGGCAGGGCCTAGAGGATATGTAATCCCTTCTCATATTCTCTATGCTGATGATATTTTGTTAATGTACAGAGGCACTCAAAGGAATTTGAAGAATTTAATGAAGCTTTTCAATGATTGTGGTGAAGCTTCAGGCCTGCTAATCAATCCTGCTAAGTCTAAGTTTTACACAAGTTGTATTTCTGCAAAAAGGAAAGTGTTCATTGCTACTTCATTGGGGTTTTCAGCTGGAGCAATTCCATTTCTTTACTTGGGAATTCCTTTGTTCAAAGGTAAACCTAAGAGACTTCATCTGCAGCCTATCATGGATAGAATAAAGAATAAGCTTGCTTGTTGGAAAGCTTCTCTATTATCAATTATGGGCAGGGTGATGCTAGTCAAGTCAGTGGTGCAAAGTATGCTTACATACAGTTTACATATATACAAATGGCCAGTGGAATGTATCAATATAGTGGACAATTGGCTAAAGAATTTTAGATGGTCTGGAAGTGTGGATCAGAAAAAATTGTAACTGTGGCTTGGAAGCATGTTTGTAAGCCTTTCTTAGAAGGAGGGCTTGGACTGAGATCAACTAAAGCTATCAATCAAGCTTTTACGTTAAAGTTGGCTTGGGAATTGGTTTCCTCTTCTAACTAATGGTCTTGCCTTCTGAGAGCAATACCCTTCATTAATAATAGGTAAGAAATTATCATATTTCTTTTGCTATTTAGCATGGTTTGAAGAGTTATATTCCCCTTGTGCTTGAAAACTCTTCCTGGCAGGTAGGAGATGGTGGAACTATCAGCTTCTGGCAAGATCAATGGCTCACAAAACCTTTGGTTGATTGGTTGGACATTCCTGTTTCTGTCAGCTAGCACCTTAAAGCCAAGTTGTGTCAGTTTATAGTTAACAACAGGCTCCATTTTAGTAATTCTTTGTTAAACAAATGCCCTGCACTTTCTTGTGAGCTTAGGAACATTCAAATTCCTATAGATGGTGACTCGGATCAGAGGAGATGGAATAATGATTCAGGCTGGTTGTCTATGCAAGAAGCATACTCCTTCATTTACAAACTGATCAGCAGAAGCCTTGGCATAATTCAGTGTGGAGCAGCAATATTCCCCCTTCAAAGTCATTCTTGGTCTGGAGGATTCTGAATGACAGGATGCCTACTGATGATCAACTAGTTAAAAGGGGTTGCACTTTGGTTTCTATATGTAGCTTATGCTATGCCAATTTTGAAACTATTGCATATTTGTTCTTTGAATGCCCTTTTGCATTAAATATTTGGAACTGGTTGCTTTTAATTCTATAGGTCAAGGTTAGCAGTTGGTCCATGATTGACTTGCTGAAGCTTTGTGATAGAAACTGGAGTTCTCAAGTTCGTGAGGTAATTGCTTCTGCAGTAATTAACTCAGTTTGGATTATCTAGCATTACAGAAACAAAATTAAGTTTGATAACCAAGTCATTTCTCTTAGCTTTGCAAAGAGTATGGTGAGGGCAAATGTGTCTCTTACTGGTAATCTTTGCAAAGGTTGTATGCAATTAGATATGGTTGAATTTTCTATTTTAAAGGCTTTCTCAATCATTTGTCATTCGAGGAAAAGCCCTAATATAATAGAAGTGAATTAGTACCCTCATTCCTGTAATTAGGTCAAGTACAACTCTGATGGTGAAGCCTTAGGAACCCCAGGTATTGCAACTTGTGGAGGCATATTTAGGGACTTTAGAGCAGCAAGTCTCGGCTGTTTTGCAACTAATGTTGGTAGTTCATATGCTTATCAAGCTGAGTTAGAAGGAGCTATGTATGCAATTGAAATAGCTCATCAGAAAGGTTGAAGGAATTTATGGCTAGAGTGTGACTCTATGCTAGTGGTTCAAGTTTTTAAAGGATTGGTAAGGATTCCTTGGAGGCTTAGAAACAGGTGGGATAACTGCATAAGGATGAAGAAAGACTTGAATTTTTATTGTTCTCATATATATAGAGAAGGGAATAACTGTGCAGACAAATTGGCTTCTCATGGTTTGCCAATTCAAAAGTTTAAGTGGTGGAACACTATCCCTGGTTTTATTAGTATGGACTTTTTTCATGATAGATATAGCTTGCCTAGCTATAGGTTTTCTTAATTTTGTCATGTTTTGCTAATTGGGTAAGGTTCATGTTCCCCCTTGTATTCTTTTTTTTTTTATTTCTTAATAAATTGTTGATATGCTGCAGATGATTAGTGTTGCTTGGGGTGCCAACCTTGTTGGGATGCCTAGCAATACAGTGATGTCTTAGTATATCCTTTTTCTTTTAAAAAAAAAATTGATAGCTGCCTCCCCGTCTATCAAGAATCTATTCGTCGGTTTACCTTCTAACAAAGCCTTGATATGTAACGGACAGAGATGAGCCTTTTGTTCTTCTGTTGGCTTTTCAAATTATATTGTATTTTTGAACACTGTGATCATGTTATCCTGAAAGAGAAGCCAATGATCACTAAGGTCGTCCAGGTCCTCTTCATTTTCCCCAGTGTATTCAACTTCATGGTACCCTTCGAACTCAGCAGGCAATACTGAAATCAAATTTACATTCATTGACTTTAAAAATTCTTCTTCATCAGACAATTCTTCATCACTTCTATATCTTCCAGTTCTGAAGTAATCTTCCGACGGTAGATTACTATCCATAGTCATTATGATGTCATCTAGATCCTTGTCCAAATTGAAATCTATATCAAAAGGATCATTATCATTAAGGCCCAAAAGATCATCTGGATCATTCAAAGCCTCAATAACTTCATCAGCCATCAAGTCCATGTCTATGGCATGGTAATCACGCTTTGCCAGTTTTCTCCTTCCCTTAATTATGTCAACCATTTTCTTTCTCCACTCGACATCTTGGTCAAGATCTTCCAGGACTTTCATGACTTCTTCCTTCGACCATTCTTCAACATCCTCATCACTTTCAATTTTAAGGTCCTTGATCTCGACCTTTCTCATTATCATCTTTTCAGCTTTTAATCTGGCCATTTCCCTGTCTTTCTTGACTGCCAAATCATTTTTCTTTGCCTCTTCCTGTGCTGCTACTACTCCAATTGGTCATTTCCTCTTAGTTTTATTTGGAATAGGTCCTTAAACATATTTTCCCTTCTTTATTTTTGTAAGCTTTTCTTGTCAGAGATTATCATCCATGTTAAGTCGTCTAACTGCAGTTGTTGTCAGCTCTACTGGAATTGATCTTCTCGTATCCGTGAATTCTTTTCTGATAATACTTTTCAATTTTTTGTCATCTTCATTTTCATTTGGTGTTGGCTTAGTTTCAACTATCAGACATCCCGTTTCTGTGGGTTGTTATTTGATAACTAAACCTTCAGCCATATTTCTTCTTTTCTGTGTTTGTCTCAACCTCTGTAGCCTCCTTTTTTGACTCTTCAACAATGGTAAAAACTTTGATGGCCCTGCTACATTCTGGCCAATCATAACTTCATCTTGATTAATCCTACCATTTCTGTAATCTTCATTCCAGAATGGTTGGTCTCTCTGAAATCTATTCTTCCTGGCAGCCACATTTCGTCGAAAATATGTGTGACTTGCCATTGCAGAATTTTTTACCTACCTATCCACAGTAACATTGGCGGGTGGTACACTGATCCTAGCTGGTTCGACATAGCCTCTGGGAAATGAACTGCTTCCCACAGACTCGCCAGATGGCTCAACCAACCAGCCATTCATGTTAGGCCTGGGCGTATAAACTAGCCTTGGCCTTGGATTATAGAAGGGCTATTGTGGCTTCCAAATTTTATTGTCGAAACACTTCTTTCCCTGTGAATTACTCTATTATTCCTCAGCAATTTTTTTTGCAGTAAATTCATCATATACTACATTACACCTTGGAAATAACCTCACCTTGCCTTTCTCTTTCTTCCTCTCAAGGAATGTTTCAAGAGATTCTCCTGGCTTTGGATAGATGTCCATTACATCTTCCATGTCAATTTCGAATTCTTGCAAATTCCTTATGTTGAGCATTCCAACATTCAAAAGAACCTGCTGATCAACATAGGACACTCCAGCCTAAAATAGATCTGTGCCAACCTTTATATCTGCCTTAGGCTTATCAGCAAACTTCAAATGCCCGTCCATTAATGCCTTCTGAATTAAATCTCTGAAACGAATACATTCATTAGTAACATGACCGAAATTGTTATAAAACTTACAATATTTTCGGTCTCTTATTTCATTAAATTTTAATAGCTTATGATCTTCCGACAATTTAATCTGTTTATCCTTTAACAATAAATCAAAGATTTTGTCAGTTTTTTTACGTCGAATGTATATGTTTTTCTATTGACATAATTCATTTTCTCCTTACTTCTTGTAGGCTATAGAGCCTGACAAATATAAGGAGGACCATTCTGAAGTTCAATAATGTTAACTTCACATTCATTATTGCTATCTTCAGTCTCATTGTCAGATTCACCTAATCCAACAAATGCCACTTTCTCTCTTTTAAGGAATCTATTTTGTTTATGAACATTTTTAGCTTTTAGTTGTTCTATTTGCCTAACTTTTTCACATAATTGGGCAAGATCAACTAAATGTTGGTTCACTAACTTTTTCCTTATGTAATAATCTAAACCTCCTGCAATAATTTTCACTATTTCTACCTCAGGTATGAGAGTGAAACATCTACTCCACATTTGTCGAAACCTAGCAAGATAATCATCCATGGTTTCATTATACATTCTTTTGATATTGAAGAGATCCGTAAGTCCTACTTTCAAATCTCTCCTAAAAAACTGGTCATGAAAACTTCTCTCTAATTGAGCCCAAGAATGTACTGAATTTGGTTTCAATGTTGAAAACCATGAGAATACATTTTTAGTAAGGGAACTTGGGAAGAATCTCATTTTAAGGCCTTTAATTGTGGCCAACTCCCTTATTTCTATAGTATACTATGCAATATGCTCGACAGTCGATTCCCCACTTTCACCAGTAAACTTGGATAATTTAGGAATTTTTATTCCTCTAGGTAACTCTACTTGCTGCACCCACTCAAGAAATGCCGAAACAAAGTAGGGTTGGTTGGCATATCCAACATTGAACCTAAACCTATTTAGCACTTGTTCCACTACTTGATTTATGTTTTGCTCAATCACTTGATGCCCTCTAAGATTTCGTTGAAGCAATCTTATGTCTGCATCATTCCTAGCCATTTGATCTTCATTACCTCGATGAAGTACATGGACATTACCATACTCTAGATGTGGTTGATCATTTTGCCTACATTGATCTAGGTTTTGTTGGTTTTGGCCCATGTTTGCTTGGAGCGTAGTTAGTCCTATAATTACCCCAGGCTGGGTTCCTTGAGCATTATTATTGGCCAATTCTCCTATTCCCAAGGCTTGATTTAGCCTTGTCATTTGTTGTGCTAATGCACTACAAGTATTATTTGTATTTTCCATTATTGGCGTAATCACAGCACCCATTTGCTGAGTGAACATATGCATTATTTTATGGTTGCTTTCATCCATTTGTTGTCGAAAGCTGGCTAAAGAATTCATGGTTGACCCTGTTACATTTTGAGGAGTGTCCTTCGACATATTTAGGAAAACTTATCCCAAATTCAACCTCTCCTATCTAAAAAGAGTTGGATTACTTGTACTTGCAATTCCTGCTCCCTAGCCATTAAAACTTACTAAGATTGAACTTATTTGTGGTTGGCCTTATGAAGCAGCTGTTTGGCCGACAGTATTGGCCAAAGTGGAGCCAAGTCCCATTTGTGCCAACACAGGAGGAACATAGTTGGGTGGCAAACCATATTGTGGTATAAACCTTGAATTTGAATTCATTATACTTTGGTTACTTGGTTGACTTGGCGATAACTGAGTCATTCCAGGCAATACTTGTTCTAGCACTAGAATACTCCGGAGAGCACTAGTTGTTATAGCATCATCCACAGGACCCATACTAACAATGGTCAAGGGTGGTGCAGTAACGACTGTCGAATGTGCATCCGACGCCTGGTTACTTGTATTACTCATAATTTGCATATTTCGATAAAAATAGACAAACTTTGCACTTCTTAAACGCATATAGTCATTTTTTACGCAGAGATTCGTGACACTACGAGTTACTCTGAACTCGTCCCACTAGACGTGCCAATTTGTTTATGTGAAATTTTAGTTAAGACTAATTCCAACAAACAAATATTTAGTAATTAGTTGAATGTGAGTTCAGAGTTATGTGGTAATCTCATTTAATAAAAGGGTTTGAAAATAAACTTAAGATAAACAATAGGAATTTGTAAAACTTAATGCAAGAAGCAAGAAATAAACAAAAGTTCAGTAAAATACTTTGAAAAGTTTAAAGAAAATAAAGAAACTATGCAGAAGATTAAAATGCAAAAATTTAAAAGAAAGTAGTAAAACAAAGCATGTAAAGAATGCAACGAAATGTAAAGAAATTTAAAGAACAAGACTTAAAAATAAAGGAATTAAAAGAACATTGCATTAAATTAAATGACTTGAAATTAAAAAGGGAAGGCATACTTTGATCAAATTCGTTAATCTGCTTGAGTGAGATTTTAGGATTGTGCATCAGTAAATAACCTCCCTTTGTACATCGTGAATACTAGTATTTATAGGCAATATATAAAAATAACTGACTCCTAAAAATTAGACATGTATATGGTAGTTATGCCACATATTCAACACTAGTATGTTGCCCAACTTTCGACAAAACCAACTTCTCACCATTTAGCACTTTCGTTGGTTCAACACTTGAGAAATTTCTCTAATAACAATATCCATCCGTCGAATTAGAGCTTCTGACCATTTAGTACTTTCATCGGTTCAACACTTGGAAGATTTCTCCAATATCAACATCCAGCCGTTGAATTGAATATTGAATATTTTACCCCCAACAGTAGTAGATGTAGCTCTGCATGATTTTAAAGTAAACAGTATACATCTTGGTGTAAAACTTTTCTTTCCTTAACTCTTTACTTACATTTATCAATTTTATCAAGTTATCAAAGCTGAAATTGAACTTTGAAGAAAACTAAATATGTTGGTGAAACTATTCTGATACACTTGTGATTTGAGTTTAAATACTGATTTTCTAAGAGCTTTAACTTAAAGATAATCTAAACAAGTAGCTATAATTTTAAATGTAACATATAAACTTATTTCTTAGTAGCGAGAAGGTTCTTTTCTCTCAACCAATAAACTTTCTCACGAACCTTCTCATGAACTTTCTCACTGACATTCTGGTTTAAGTTTGAAACCTTCTCACCTCCAAGTCTAAACAATATGAGAAAGTTGTGAGAAGGTTAATTTTTAAAAAATGAGGAATACAATTCAACCCCCTTTCTGTGTTACTGCTAACTTTAAGTTAGATGTCTACAACTGATTTAGCAACTAACTTTTCTAGCTAGTAGTTGTAGCTATGCTCGCCGAAGACTTGGTTGTGGAACTAACTAGACCAATTAGGCTATCTTAGGCTAGTAAAAGAGATCTAGGCTTGGTTGACATTTTACCCAAGGGGAAACTATATAGAGGATTTATTAGGGCTTTACCGATATAATTCCCACATTTTTATGTTTAAGGTGTATCTTAGTGCCAATTTTTTCTACTGCAAATTTCTAAATATGTACATCCACCAGAAAAGTTTGTTAAAGAGGTTTATCAGTCCTTGTGGTTGAAGGGCAAATAGATTGAGATATTCTATTTCTTTATGTTAAAGTTAATAAACATTCCAACTTAATACTAGAGATCTTTTTTTGGGAAGCTGTTAGATACACACACATACGCGCGCGCACACACACACACACGCACACACGCACACACACACACACACACACACACACACACACACACACACACATCACATACACACATTTTCACTCTCAGTTTCCCTATCTTTAAGTCAAGGAGTAATGACTCCAAATTCTCCTTTTACTTTTAACTTGTCTATTACACAATGAGTTACCTCTACTTATGCACAATTCCTATTGAGATGTTGATAGCTACTTTCCTGCGCTTGGAGCCCTTTTCCTAACTACCTTCAACTGAGTCAGCAATCCTCTAGAATCTTCAGCTGATGAAGTGATACGCATAAAATACACTAAAGAAAGTGCACTCTATTGCCAAGTAATATAGGACTTAAGTCCCAATTATTGATCCCACAAGGAATAAGTGGTAATTACTAAATTCATAAAACTCTTTGTTATCCAGACAATCGAAAGTGTATGAAAAAATTCAAGATAAAATCAAAATAAACAAATAAAGAAAAACGATGAACAATCAAACAAAGAATAGATAATCAATGAGAGAGAGACTAAGGCACAAGGTTTACTTGAATTTAATTATTTAGATTTTCTTTCATTTACGATGTAGGGTAATTCTTTTGCCAATATTCTCTTACTTGCTATTGAATCCAATGGTCATGGATGAAACAATATTCTATTCCTAAATTAAATCACCTATTTGGTCATTTAGTTGATTAATTAGGAATGCATTAAGCTTCAATTCAAGAGATGAACTAACATACCTGTCAATTCTATTAGTAGGATAAATTAATGTTTGGTCATTCACCAATCTAATCCATAGGCTTACTATATAGATCCACTCATTGAATGCAGATGGTCATCGGTTAAACAATGAATTAACACATGCCAAAAGTGATCAAGTTATGACAAGAATACAAGCAATATGATAAACCCTAAAAGAAATTACCCTAATCAAATTAGAAATCAAACCTAAATAATTAAGGAAACAAGATCCCCCATAGCCCTAGTTATGGGTTTAGCTACTCATGTTCAATACAAACAACCTCATGTCAAGATACAAACTCATGGAAAGAAAACCCAAAGAAAGGGGAAAACTAAAAGGAAAGAGAAATCAAAACCCCTTTAATGGAGATTATGATCTTTAAGCCTTCAAGAATCGAATCCTTCCTTTGAAATCATCCTCCAAAGTCTACTGCCACAAAACTACTCTCTCAGGATTACGCATTTTCTACGTGGTGTACAAAGTGTGTTGAATTTGACATAACTTCTTCTATTTATTGAAAACAACGTGCTCTGATACGCAACCAGTGCCTAAGCGCTGACTTCCTAGCGCTCAAGCACTGAGCCACTAAAGCAGGGACGTGCGCTATTACATTCTGCATGCTTAGCCCAACTCTCAGGCGCTGGGACATTGAAGTTACGTTGTTGCATACGCTTTGGGCACTTAGGCGCTCCAACACCAGCACTTAAGCGTTGGTTGCCTGATGAAAAATTTCTCTTTTCCTTACTTCTTTGAACGCCCAGTCTTCTCCATATGCAATTACTTGACAAAAACACATAAACACATAATAAAAACATAATTAAACAATACTAAAAATATAATAAAACTTACAAACAAAGTTCAATAAAAATATGAAAAGAACATGAAAAACCAAAGAATTGAACCTTAAAAATATAGCATATTGATGGTTCATCAATTCCCCCACACTTGATCTTTGTTTGTCCTCAAGCAGAGAATAAGGATCAACAAGATCAAACTTAACATCAAGAAACATGAATCAATAGAAATTCCACAATTTTTTTTAAATCAAGTTCAACAATCAAATTCAAACAAGCAAGATCATTCAGCACTTAAAACAATTAGAGGCTTGAATCTAGCTTGCATTTTTTTTCTTCACCAAACATCTGAGATCACTCATCTTTCTATCGCTCAAGTGTTTAAGGACAAAGAGATCACTCAAATTTCTCTTGAAAAATGCAATACCATAAGCTTGCTTATCAATTTCATCTCCATTTCCAAGTTCACATACAGCGCAAGAATCTAAAGGACTTCCTTGGTTGTAACGGGGCCAAGGGTATAACGAAAGGTAGGAAAAGATAAAAGGGTAAAGAATGCTCATGGATAAATTAATGCAAAGCAGAATCAGGTTGAAAAGATGACAAATAGAGCATAATGCATAAGGATATAACAGATTCTCACTGTCAACCCAATATTCTCATTATTCTTCACCAATAATATTTTTTTCCTTTTTCTTCCTTTTTTTCAATCCTTGAAGACAAAAGCAACCTTTAATGACTTTTCAATCAACACATCAAATGCTCTAAAGAATTCAACCTGATTATTCAATTGGGTATTCAAAGAAATCAATTTCAGATTCAAATGGAGCAACTAAGAGATTCTTTTACCAATACAACTCTGAAAGTCAAGAAAGAATAAAGTCTAATTGCCTTAATCATATTCAAGTCTGTATGTGAATCACTAAAGCCTCAACAAGATATCAAAGCAAATTCTAGAGCACATCAATCAAGAGAAAACTCACTCCAAAAGAAAAATAGAATTTTATTTATGAAAAATCCAATCATTAAAGCTCAAAACTCACTTTTTGGATATTGTTAATAAAGAGAACAAAAGTAAAAAGACATGGCTAATTTCTAACTACGATGCTAAATTTCACTTTGCTTCATTAAAAAAGATCGCTCCACACATTATCAACTCATGAGTAATGGAATCCCCTTAAAAACATATCTCTATCAACTCAGTATTAATCAAGAAATCAACACACAATTCCATCTTAATTACCAACAATACTCAAGTGTTCATCAATTTTTTTTCATAAATATTTAAAAGTACCCCCCACACTTAAGATAAACATTGTCCTCAATGTGGAAGAAAAAAAAGTAAAGGGGTAAAGAAAAGAGCAACACAACCTAATGAACAGTGATACAATGTTAGGCAGAGGAGAAGCACAAGAGTTAGCACCGCAGCAGAATCTAAAAATCTCAAAAAAACATGAGTAGCATCTAAAAGAAAAAGAAAAATAACAAAAATAACAAAAACAACTAAAATAAGATAAATAAAGAAGAAACACTTGTTGCCTCCTGTGAAACACTTGTTTAATGTCATTAGCTTGACGTTTCCTTTTATTCAGGTAAATCAAGGTGGCTTTAAGTGCCAAAAATATGATGACCCCTTCTCTTTTTCAAAGCAATGCCTCGCGCTCTGACTAACTATCAAGAATGACTATGGGCCATCTTTGTTCACCTCTAGCACATTTTACGATAAAACGCGAACAATCTCATATGGTCCATACCCTTTTGAACAAAACTTACCAGGAAGAAGACGAAGACATGAGTTATTGATAAGAATTTTATCCCCAATCTTAAACTCACGCTGCTTGATACATATGTCATGTCGCTTCTTTGGTCTCTTCTTGTAGAACTTGACATTCTCAAAGTTAGCAGCAGCCTTGGGCAAGGACTTCTCTAGCATATCAACAGTCACAGATTCATGCATAAATGAAGATACAACACTATCCACAACATCAGTAGCATCTATATGATTACATGAATCAAATGAATTACGATTTTTAATAGAATTTAAAACATTAAACACTACTTCCTCATCATTTAATCGCAAGGTCAATTTCCCTTTATAAATATCAATCATTGCCGTTCTAGTGGTGAGGAATGGACGCCCAAGTATAATTGGGATCTCATTGTCCTCCTCCATATCCAATACAATGAAGTCAGCTAGAAAAATAAATTTATCCACATTTACCAAGACATCTTCCAATACACCATGAGGGTAAATTATGGATCTATCGACTAACTGCAGTGAAATATTAGTGGGCTTGGGTTCCTATATACCTAATTTCTTAAACACAGAGAAAAGCATCAAATTAATACCAACACCCAAATCACATTATGCTTTCTTAAAATAAGAGTTACTAATAGAGTAAGGAATAGTAAAACTCCTTGGATCTTTTAATTTTGGGGGTAATTTCTTCAAAAGGATGGCAGAACACTCCTCATTGAGGCATGCCGTCTCAAATTCCTCAAGCTTGCGTTTCTTTGTAAGTATTTCCTTCAAGAATTTTGCATACTTGGGAATTTGAGACATGACTTCAATTAACAGAATATTAATTTGTAATTTCTTGAACATCTCCAAGAATTTAGCAAATTCCTTATCTAGCTAAGTGTTCTTAAGCCTCTGAGGGAATGGGATCTTGGCATATAGTGATGATTCATATACTGTGCACTACTTATGATTAGGGGTGGAAAAAGGCTAGGCTGCCCGTCAGGGGCCTATGGCCTGGCCTGCCTGAGGCCTAACCTAGCCTAACCTGTTTACTAAACAAGTTAGGCCAAGGATTTTTTAAAAGCCTTTTTAACTAAAAGGTCAGGTCTCAAGCCATCTAATAAGCCTTTTAAGCTTGGCAGGCCGACCTGACCTATTTAATTAAATATAATATAATATATATTATTATAATAATTATAAATTATAATTATAATTATTAATTTATTATAATTTATTAATATATTTTTTAATTAAATTTTAATAAAAGTCAAGAACTAAAACTTAAGTTAGTAAGTTAGAATAGAAATAACATATTTATTAATATATTTAATGTAATATATTTATTAGAATAAAAATAATAAGTGAACACTACTCTCTACTTTTATAGATGCTTATTACATTCTTACTCTAATCTTTGGTCGATGTGAGACTTGAAAGATTAGAGTAAGAAAGTGAGCAACTTAGTATATCTCTAAGTCCCACATCGACCAAAGACTATAGTAAGAAAGTGGTGAGTATCTATAAAATTAGAAGGTGAGTATTAAATTATAACAAAAACCTATTGGCTTTGAGTAGGCTTGTTGGCTTATTTCAAGGCTTAGGCTTGTTAGCCTATATAAAGGCATATGACTTATTTGAAGGTAGGTCTGTTAGCCTATGTAAGACATGTTGACCTATTTAAAGATAGGTTTGTTAACTTATGTAAAGGCCTATTGACCTATTTAAAGGTTAGCCTGTTAGCTTATTTAGAGGCCTTATTGCAAAATAGGCCTTTAAATAGGCTTTTAGGTCAGGCCAGGCTTTTAAAAAAGCTAGGCCATGCCTTAAAAATCGACCTATTACAGGCTCACAGGCCAGACTCAGGCATTATAATTAAGATACAGGCCAGACCTGTTTAAGGCAAAGCCTGGCCTAGCGTGGCCTATTTCTACCCCTACTCACGATCCTTCTTCGCTCTTTGCCACTTTGGTTGTTTTTTCTCAACCTCTCTTCCTTTATTACAATCTTGAATTGAGACATCTTTAGTAAAAATATCATTTTTTCTTTTTCTCAATTCCTAATGGACTAGGTGCTTCATTTGCCTTCTCATCTTTTACAGTAGCTGACTCATCAAAAGTATCTTTGTACTTTGGCATTTCCTTCTTCTGGGAGGACTCCCCAAGTTCCTTACCACTTCTCAGGGTAATTGCATTGACCTGCTCCTTCAAATTAGACTCAGTAGTACTAGGCAAAGACCCTGGTGCCCTTTCTAACATCAAAGTAGCCAACTGGCTAATCTAAGTTTCCATGCTCTTCATTCATGCCTCTGAATTTTGTATGTATTTCATTACTATATTTTCAAAGCTTGGCTTTACTTCAGGTGCTTGGAAACTTAGGGGTGATTGTGGCACCCTCTGTTGGCTCTACTAATTGCCCTGTTGATTTTTTCATTTGAAATTTTGATGGTCCCTCCAACCGAGATTGTGCGTATTAGCATATAGATTGTACTATTGCCAGTTAGAATTACCAACAAAATTTACTTTTTTAGGCTCGGGGGCAAAATGACTACTAATTTGGCAGTTTGAACTGTTATAACCCTATCCTCCACATGCTTCATAAAAGATTAGTGGAGCTACACTGTTTTCTATCATCAGAGTCTCCACATTCTTTGTCAAGCTTCCAATTGACTCAAAATGGTAGTAGATGAATCAACAACATGTACACCTGCTTATTTCTTAGGAACCTAGCACTCATTTTGCATTGAAAACTATTAAGCGCCATCTCTTCAATTAGTGCTTGGATTTCAGTAGTTGTTTTCCTCCAAATTGTACCTCCTGCAATAGCATCAATGAGTGAACGATTGGCAGACGACAAACCATTGTAGAAAGTTGGTACCTGCTGCCATACGGGAAATCAATGATGTGGACATCTCCTCAACAACTCTTGAAAACATTCTCAAGCTTCATAGAGAGTGTCCATGTCAAACTGCACAAAAGAAGATACGTCATTCCTTAACTTAGCAGATTTAGAGGGAGGGAAATACTTAGCCAAAAATTTTTGTCTCAACTGATCCTATGTGGTGATGGAACCCTTTAGTAGTGATGTTAGCCATTGACTCGCTCTGTCTCTAAGAGAGAAAGGAAATAGTCACAATCGGATTGCATCATCTGTCACCCCATTATAGTTTATAATATCACACAACGGCAAGAACCTGGTCAAATACTGATTTGGATCATCCGACATAATTTTGAATTATGGAGATCAATGCTGGTTTGATCTCAAAGTTTCTAGCTGCCACAGTTGGTCTTATAATACTCCCTTTATACCCTTTAGCAGTGGGCATGGAGTACTCAAGCATAGTTCGCTCTATTGGGGTAGCTCTTTCTTCACAATTCGCCTCAACTACTGGTTATCTCTCCATCCTGTTTATATCTTCTGTCACAGCTTCAATATAAGATTGCTTCCTTAACCTGTCAGTTGTTCTCTTAATTCTGGATCAAATGTCAAACAAGGAAACTGAGATCGAGTAAGCATAAACAAAAAATATGAAGTTACAAATTAATTAAAAATAAAAATAAAAATAAAATAAGGAATAAAATAAAAGGATGTCTAAATTAACTAGAGCTTTTTGCTTCTAATATAACCAAACTTACTCCCTTGCAATGGCATCAAAAACTTAATACGCGTAAAATATATTAAGAGCAAATGCACTCTATCGCTAAGTAATATAGGACTTGAGTCCCGATTATCAATCCCACGAAGAACAAGTGGTAGTTACTAAATTCGTAAAACTCTTTGTTATCTAGACAATTGAAAGTGTATGAAGAAATTCAAGATAAAATCAAAATAAACAAATGAAGAAAAATAATGAATAATCAAACAAAGAATAGATAATCAATAAGAGTGAGAGACTAGGGCGCAAGGTTCACTTGAATCCAATTATTTAGATTTTCTTTCAGTTATGATGTAAGGTAATTCTTTTGTCAATATTCTCCTACCTACTATTGAATCCCAGTAGTTATAGATGAAACAATATTCTATTCCTAAATTAAATCACCTATTTGGTCATTTAGTTGAATTAATTAGGAATGCATTAAGCTTCAATTCAAGAGATGAACTAACATACCTATCAATTTCATTGGTAGGATAAATTGAAGTTTAGTCATTCACTAATCTAATCCTAGGCTTATCATATAGATCCACTCATTAAATGCGGATGGTCACTGGTCAAACAATGAATTAACACATATCAAAAGTGATCAAGTTATGATAAAAATACAAGCAATATGATAAACCCTAAAAGAAATTACCTTAATCAAATTAGAAATCAAACCCAAATAATTAGGAAAACAAGATCCCCCATAGCCCTAGCTATGGGTTTAGCTACTTATGCTCAATATAAACAAACCCATATCAAGATACAAACCCATGGAAAGAAAACCCAAAGAAAGGGAAAAACTAAAAGGAAAGATAAATCAAAACCCCTTTAATGGAGATTATGATCTTCAAGCCTTCAAGAATTGAATCCTTCCTTTGAAATCATCCTCTAAAGTCTAATGCCGCGAACCTACTCTCTTAGGATTAGGGATTTTCTGTGTGATGTGCAAAGTGTGTTGAATTTGGCATAACTTTTTCTATTTATCGAAAACAATGTCCTTTGATACGCAACCAGCGCCTAGGCAATGGCTTCCTAGCACTCAAACGCTGAGCCAGTAGAGCAGGGACACGCGCTATTACATTCTATGCCCTCAGGCGCTGGGACACTAAAGTTACACTGTTGAATATGCTTAGGGCACTCAGGCGCTCCAACCTGGTCGCCTGATGAAAAATTCTTATTTTCCTTGCTTCTTTGAACATTCAGTCTTCTCCATGTGCAACTACCTGACAAAAACACACAAAAAACATAATAAAAACATAATTAAACAATACTAAAAATATAATAAAACTTACAAACAAAGTTCAATAAAAAATATGAAAAGAACATGAAAAACCAAAGAATTGAACCATAAAAATATGACATATTGACAGCTCATCATGAAGTCACGAGTCCATGATGATGCCTCTCGAATCCTTTGCACCCTCTACTCTACTAGAATAGTCTCGATCTTAACTCTATTCGTATCATTACCCCTCTCATGGAAAATAATCTTATCGTCAAGGTTAGAGTGAGGAAAGGGTATGAGGAAATCAGACTATGATTCTTAAGTGGCCTCCTCTCTTGCTAGACCTTGACATTCAACCAAGATTTGGTACTGTGACTGACCTTCCAAAAGTACTGTGTGGAGGTCAATGATAGCAGCAAGTATCAAAACTGGTGGAATCTCATCTTCTAGAATATATGGAGGCTCAGAGGGTGGCCATGGTAATCCTTGAGAAAGGAAACATGGAAGACAGGGTGGATTTTACAATCGTGTGGTAAAGCTAATTTATAGGCAACCTTGCCAACTGTGTCAAGGATCCTGAAAAGCTTATAGAAGTGTCTAGCAAGCTTATAGTTGAGCCTCTTTGCTAAGGATTGTTGTCGATAAAGGTGTAATCGAAGGAGAACCCAATAAAACTTGATATTGCTTTTCTCTGCATGTTGGTCAGCTTGGTTTTTCATCTGTTGTTGAGCTTTCTATAAATTGAACTGAAGTTTCTGTTGAAGGGAAGCATAAGTATTCAAAATGGATTCAACTTCTGTACTGGAGAGATTTGATGAGGGATTAAAAGTTACAAACCCAAGTGTAGGTTATCTCAAGTAATAAATTCTTGGTGAGTCCGAGGTCAAACCACAAAGACTTGATGAAGAAAAATTAATTAAAGTAAAGTAAATATTTTGTTACAATAATAAAAATGATAAATAAAATTGTTCACAAGTAAAAGGGAATTGCTTGGGTTAGGAGATCCACTCTTAGTAAATAAATTAAGGACAAGATTAATTCTTTTATAACTTAATTAGAATCCACATATAATGGAGGTTCCAATCAGAAAATACAACATTTAAAGTTCATTAAAAATTATATACGTAATTATATTATGATTCCTTTAATCATCTATTAACACCACCACTCATAAATGGGATCAAGCATTCATTGTGCCAAAATTTTGTCTACAACAAATCAAGATCTCCACTTTATAAGGAAAGTTTCTAGCACCACCACTTGTAACTGGGTTAAAGCATTCATTGTGCTAATCTCTTGTCTATAATAAATCAAGAACTCCACTTTACGAGGAGGGTTTTTAAATTAATTGGAAACAAAATATAATAAGTATAATGACCACTTGAAAATATATCATTTAAGCACAAGAGAGAAATTAATCTAACCTTATTTCATTACTAAGAGCTTCATTCTTTCACCCAAGCAAAATGAAACTTAGTTACTCATAGATAAAAAGAAAGAAAGAGAGAAGAAGAAGAAGAAGAAGAACATGACTTCAATTTAGAACAAAGGAAAATTACTACAAGAAAACCTAGTAACAAACTAGCATCATTTTGGTACCTAACACCTAACACCTTCAATGATCTGCCAAGGCCCCCTTTTATATAGGATTAGAGATACAAAATGACAAGGGGGCTGAGTCATTAGTGGGTGGATGAGTGGAAAATGAGTGGAAAATGCCAAATGATTTTTGGTGAGTGGAAAATTATGGAGATTCCTTGTCTCCGAAATCATTTAACTCTGAAGTCATTGAATGCATCAGAATAAGCAACTATGATCTTCATCAAAGTTGTAGGGCTTGATCTTAGATTTCAAATGGATTTAGTTTGAGTCTAATGTCATTTCTATAACTCTAGATACGTTCAAATTACTGCACACTACTCAGACCCAGTCACAGCTCCTTTGTTCTGACTTGTAAGTCCAATATCACCTACTAGGCCTTAAATTCTGGAAAAGTGTTCAACATAAAAGTTGTAGATACGAGTCTTAACTATTCAGAATCCAAATTTCAGCCCATTTGACAACCTATAGCACGAAATATGGCATGAATAGTACATATAGGTCAAACTGTCAGGAACAACACTCTAGTTCTTGTTTCAACTCCAATTTGAGTTATCTAATCGTGTGATTGGGCCTTTAAGGTCTTCATGAAAGTTATAGAGCTCTCTCTTATCTTTAAAATGTCACTAGATTCACCTCATTTGGCCACCTACATCCTAAGATATAGCCCAAATACAGAAATAATGTAAGATATAAATTATACTGAAAAATTCAATTAAGTCCAATTTGAGTCCAAACTTACAAAATATAATCAAACTCAATCAATTAAGTACATGAAGAGTGTAAATAACTAAAAATGAAAACTTATTAATGTATCAAATATGTGATCATCAAATTCTCCCACACTTAGCTTTTTGCACTCCTGGGTAAAACACACAAGACCACTCACTAAAAAAAACGAAACAGACTCAAAAGCTAAACATTCTAAAAGACTCAATTTCTAATAAAATTTAAAAATGAAGAGCAACCAATCATTCAAGTAATTAAAACATTCATAAGGTAACATATCTTCACATCTCAAATCAACAAGTAAGGAAACTTCAATTGAAAAGCATGAGTCAAGAACGATAGATCTTCACAAGATTCACTCTCAATCCCTCAAGTGTTTAAAAGGTAGGTATTTCACTCAATTCAACCTATAAAAATTGCACTACTATAAGCTTGCTTATCTTCTACTTCTCCACTACTCAAAACACATGCACACACAAATCATGAGGACTTTATTCAAGGTTATAATAGAGTCAAGGTAAAGGAGAAGGTAATATGGATATGACAAGTTAAATACGAAAAAGAATAAAAGAACATAAGAGTTGAGTTCAATTAACAAGCATGAAAGTTCATTCCAACTCCACCTAATACAATTTCCTTTTACATATTCTTTTCCTTTCCTTTATTGCCTTGTTGACTCTCTTTTTCTTTTTACATTTTTTTATTTTTGATTTTTGATTTTTTTATGATTTTTTTTTTTTTTACAAAAAGAACATCATATATACATTTTTTAACCATTCTGCACACACACCCCACACTTGTTCAAGAACTCATCCAATGACAAAGTTAATGTTCTCTTATTTCCTAAGGTCAGGTAAGAACATGATTTTTCATTTAAGGCACAAAATGAGTTCGAAACAAAGAATAGTCAAATAAGCTCAAAGGGGTTAAGCAAGGGAAAATAAGCCATTTTCGATGCTTTACGTTGGCAGGAATCAGAGAATTTCTAAGAAGTCATAAGAATGCTTGATATTATATTAAAACAATATGCTGCTAAGCAAGGCTGACTATTTGATTAAAGTAGCTATTTCAAGAAAAATGCCTTAATCATATTTATGTATGCATGTGAAAATGTAGCTTCAAAAAGAATCAAAGCAAGTTCTAGAGTAATAATTCCATGAGTGAAATTCACACAAGAAAGAAGAGAATGGTACAAATGTTCAATCCATTCATCAATAGGCTCAAAATCTCACAAGGCATAATTCTATCATTCTCAGTCCACCAATTCAACATCCATAACCAAGCATGTGAGTTTTAAGAAAGAAGACAATTTACTCAATCATGCAAATTTTTCTGAATTTGAATTGCTACTTCCACACAAACTAGTTGTTTACCCCAACTAAGATGCATCTCAAGAGTAAAATTTACTCTTTACTCTGCCATCCTTAACTGGTTTAGTAAGTTACTGACAAATATATAAACACAACAAACATATTTATGCACACACTTCTTAAATAATTTTTTTTATTTAATTTTTTTTACACAACTATCCTTCCCCCCAACCAGATCACAACATTGTCCTCAATGTCAAAGATAGATAGGTAAAGGATAGAAGATAATACCTGTTGTTATAATTACTGAAAAGAGAAACCTCACACAAGTTTAAATAGAAACAAAGTACGATAAATAAAATCAAAGCTTGTAATTATTTAAATAGTTGGAGTGTCTTGATAGGCTTTCTTTTCATTCTGCTTCCCTTATCGCTTCCTTCGGACTAATCTATCTGAGCTGTTACTAGATCAGGTTCATAAACAAAAGCTTCTAATTTATCAATCAACTCATCAACAGTAGAAGCAGAGATAAGGAGTCGTCTTGCAGAAGGTGTGACAAATTTCTGTTCCATAGCATGGTCAACAAAAGATAACAAATTATCAAAAAAATTATTAACATTCAACAAACCTATGGGTTTGTGGTGGATGTTCAGTTGGGCCCAAGAGACAATTTGAAAGACTTCTTCCAAAGTACCAAAACCACCAGGTAAGGCAATGAATGCATCAGAGTTTTCAAGCATTACCTTCATTCGTCCATGCATAGATGATACTTGAATTTCCAATCCAATTGTCTTTCCAATGTTCCTTCGAGTTAAAGGTTCAGGAATGACACCTAAAACTTGACCACCTCTTACAAATACAGAAAGTGATACAGCCCCCATTAACCCAAGGCAACCTCCCCCATATACTACACGAATGTTCCTCGCAGTAAGTGTTCTACCAACAGTGCTTGCTGCGTTTACAAACTCTAAACTCTTCCTATAACTTGTCCCACAAAATACACAAATACGGAAAATCTACGAATAGAAGAAGAAGCTCCCTCCATTTCTACACTTACACTCTCTTTGAATGATTATGAGTTGCATGAAAGTGAAAAAAATGGAGTGTTTAAATAGGGAAGAGAATAGAAAAAATAATAATAGCTCCTATATGGGTAAGTTGGCTGTTGTCAGAAAACTTTGAAATAAGAAACACAATTTTTTTTATTTTTTTATTTTTTGTTTTTTTGTTTTTACTTTTGTTTTGTTTTGCTTTGTCTATTTTTATTTTTATTTTTATTTTGACTTCAAGAAAACCATCAGGGTAAAGAAGTCTAGAAACCCCTGAAGGATCCCGTCCAAAGGATCGTCTGTCCAAAACCAAAATATAACAAATTTATACAAAGATAAAATAAAAATAACAAATGATGACATACATTTATGTACAGGATTCATGCGTATCTTTATGCTGCTCATAATGAGTGCAGTAATACCAAGATGGCTCAGCTAATCTTGGAATTCTTCTCCCTCCCACTTGTTTGAAGAAAAGACAATAAAGAAACCATCGTGGGTTTCCATCCTGGGTCTAGAACCTGGAAAGCTCACACTTAGGTTTGTAACATTAACAAAAATACTAAAATCTGAAACCCACAATGTCCAAGATCCAGAACGCCCCATCCCAGGGCACTGAGAGCCCCTTCTAATAAAAGAGAGGATCAAGCTTAGATGCCTCATACGCTTTGACAGCCGCGGGTTACTTCTCACTAATAACTAAAGTGGGATGCTTCTACCTGTCCATCAACTTCACAGTGCCTAGATGGTAAACATTGGGTTGTGGAGTGCGGCTCTCTACAGAGCATGGCACATGACCCTTATTTACGGACTGGCGTACGATAGTCCACCCAAGTCAATGATGGGGCTACCACTGGCAAGGGCTCCTAATCTAATTAAAGACCAAGTACAACCGAAGTTTTGCCTTTTTTTTATTCTTTTTTTATTTCATTTTTTTTTTATTTCTTTTTATTTCTTTTGTCTTTTTTTTTAAAATGTACAAGATAATATATACATGTTGTTGTGATTGTGGCTCACATCTTCCTCTGGTTTCACGTCCAGAAATGGCTTAAACGCCTTCTATGAGTCGAGAATAAGCTTCCTATCCAATTTTCTTATAAATTGGCAAACAAAGTCTTTTTGAGTCAAATTCCCAAGACTATAACGCTCTTGCTTATCCTTAAAGAGATTCCACAAACTAAGAAGTTCACGCTGCACAGCCCCACAAGAATGCGTCTCAAGAGTCAATAAGATATTATCTAATAACTCCTTACTCAGTCCTTTCTTAATGAAGATTATTTTATCTTCTCTGTTTACGGAAACCATCCCCAAAGAGCGACATTGCGTGTTACAATTCCATCGTGCACACTTGTAACAAACTTGCATTCTTTTTGCTCTTCTCCTTTTTGAAAATGAACTTTTACCGAGACCAGGCATGTATAGGATAAATGAATCTGAAGATTCACCAGTTAAACGAACCTTTACTTCGATTATCCAGCGTATATCTTCTGGGATGCCCTTGTACATTAACAGTTTCAGTCTTTCACACTTAACTTTGTCGATTTTGGTTAGAGCATTTTTAGGAACAGAAGGGAAATGCTCTCTTAGATTTGAGAGGATGACATCCATTTTGAAGGAGAAGGAATCAGTTATTATGGGAAACTAAAAGACAAACCGACTTGAGAGTTACGGAGTACCGTTATTAGCCATTTAACCGAGAACTGCAAAAAAAAACTAAAAATAAATTCTACTCATAACAAGGATTAGAAAGGGAGATGAATTCTACCTCAGCAACTTGATGTTCCAGAAATGGTTTGAGTCTTTGTCCATTGACCTTTAAAACATTACCATTCCTAGGATTCTCAATGTCTATGGCCCCATAAGGATACACATGTTTGACAATAAAGGGACCAATCCACCTAGATATCAATTTTACAGGGAATAGGTGAAGACGAGAATTATAAATCAGAACTTTTTGACCAATTTCAAAAGTTTTTCTCAAAATTGATTTGTCATGAAAAGTTTTTGTTCTAACTTTATAAATCTTTGAGTTTTCATATGCATCATTTCTCAACTCCTCAAGTTCATTCAATTGCAATTTGTGTAACTTGGAAGCATCATCAAGACTTAAGTTGAAAGCTTTAATGGCCCAAAATGCTTTATGCTCCAATTCTATAGGCAAGTGACAAGGTTTTTCATAAACTAACCGATAGAGAGACATGCCTAAAGATGTTTTAAAAGTAGTACAGTAAACCCAAAGTGTATCATTTAGTCTTAAAGACCAATCTTTACGATTTGGGTTAACCATTTTTTCCAAAATTTGTTTAATCTCCCTATTTGTTAATTCTACTTGTCCACTTGTCTAAGGGTGATAAGGGGTATCAATTTTGTGTGTGATGCCATATTTCTTCATTAAAGATTCAAATAGTTTATAACAAAAATGTTTTCCCCCATCACTGATGATAGCTCGAGGGATTCCAAATCGACTCAAAACATTTTCTTTTAAAAATTTTAGAACAGTTTTATGATCATTGTGCCGACATGGAATCACCTCAATCAATTTTGATACATAATCAACTGCAACCTGTAACACCCCAAATTTCCTATCTCTTAAACAATAATTTTGACAGCTAACAGAATTTTACTATTTAGTAATTTCTGGATGCTATAAAATTATTTTGTTTATTCCGTCAGCGTATTTGATCGTTTTGAGTGATTTACTCTGTGTCAGGAAAATAAAAATTTTTGGGCCGGGGAAAACTTTACATAATTTAATTTTTACCGTTAGGTTTTAATTATTTTACGTAATCTGAATTGATATTTGTGAGTTTTCAAATTTTTGTGATTTTGTGGATGATTGTGAATTTTTTTGAATGTATGTGGGCCCAGGTGGTCTTAGGTGGGCCCAGGTGACCATACGTGGGCCCAGGTGGGTCCCGCAAAGTGAAAATTTTTCTATGCATAGAAAAATTTATACTGTTTAGATGGAGACAGGGGATCTTACTAAACCTGAATCCGGAAACAGTTTTAGAAAATTTGTTTTGTACTGTATTTATTTATCGGAAGATAAAAATACAGTAAATATATTCTTTCATGAGATTTTTAGTAGATAAAAATAGAAATTATATTGCTTAAGTCAACATTGGTAGTTTGGATATCCACTATTGATTCAATTAATGGTTAAGAAATAAATTTAATAAAGAAACATAAGATAATCATCATTGATTTAATCAATGGTGTGAGAATAAACTCAATTAGGCAAGCTTCAATATCAACCGTAGATTTAATCAACGGTGTAAATTTGATTATATAAAGTGACCATTTACAACCATTAGATTTAGAGTTGATCAAGGGTGGAGATTTGGTCTTAAAAAGTGATAAAGACCATTTATGACCATTGGATGAAGAATTAATCAAGGGTGGAGATTTGGTCTTAAAAAGTAGCAAAGACTAATTATGACCCTTGATTAAAAGTAAGAAGAAGTAATCTTGACCCTTTATTTTGGAGACACATCTAATGGCTAGAATTTAAAGGAGAAGGATCTAATGGCTTTGATTAAGTCTTCTAAATTAAAAGTCTACCTAAATCCTAACCATTGAATTAATCAATGGCTAGGAATACTTCAAATAATTGTATAAAAAAAAAGATGACAACTTCATGCATTATGGAAGGGGGGAGACGGTTTTGGAGTGCTTGGACAAGGAGGAGACAATTTTTTTTTAGTAGCCTTTTTAGGCTAAAGAAAAGATGAAGTCAACAATGATTTGATTAGTAACTAATTAAGCCTAATTTGATTAATCTAATGGCCTAATTAACAAGTTAAGTAAACTAAATTAAATGTTAAATTGTTATAATCTAATTCTTAATTAGATATCCTAATTTTAATTAGAGATTATAATATGTGAAATAATATGTTAATTAATTAGTTATATAGTTAGAATGTTAGTTAAGATTGGTTAGGAAATTTAACCTAACTAATTACCTAATTAATTAGCATGCAATTAGGTAAAAATTGAGAACAATTAATTTCCTAAAATACTCAAGGAGCCACACGGTTTTCATGCAGCTTGGGGAGACTTTTACATGGTTCTTGAACCACCAATAATAGCCATGCAAACTAAATTAATGACCATTATTGTTTGTCATGGTCAATATGACCATTGTTGTTTTGTTTGCTTCCTTTAGATTGCATGATGAAGGGGGGGACGGTTGGAGAAGCAAGAAAGAACAAGAGACATGTTGAGACATGTTGGAGTAGCCTTTTTAGGCCAAAGAAAAAGCTTGAAGACCTTAATTAGATGTCTTGACCAATTATTAGTCATTTTCCTAAAGCAAAGTTATTTTCTTCTTTCTCTCCATGCAATGCTACGGCTGCCCACTTCAATTCAGCCATTTGATTTCATTTGTATCACATTTCATAACACTTAACTCATTCACTCTCTTCTCTCTCTTCCAATTTGTCAAGAACACCAAGAATAACACCATTTTCTTTCCTTCCTTGAGCATTCGGTCACCACCCATGGAACCACTTCCAGTCTTCCATAATTTTATCTAGTTACATATTTTGAATCCTCTCATCAATCTAAAACACTTTCATGTTGGGAACTTCTCAAAATTCCATCGTCTTCATCACTTAACCAAGCCAAGAACACAAAACAACCATTTTCCTTCATTTTCTCACCAAATGGTTTGGCCATGACCACTAAAAGCACCACCCATCACTTTTAATTTCATCCAACCATAGATCTTGAATCTACATGATATTTTAAGCAACTTTCATGTTGGAGACTTTCTCAAAATCATTCATCTTCATGGACTTTCTTCAAGAGCCAAGTTATTGAGTTTTTAAGGTGAAGTGTAAGAAGACTTAAATTCTTATCTCTTTTTCATGATCTAAACCATGTTTGATCCATGGTTCCTCTTAATCAAGCTTAGTATACTAATTTCCATGTATTTTATTTTGAATTTGAGAAGCCCTTGGTGTTGAAGGACTTGGAAAGAGAAGCAAAATCAAGAAGCTTTGAGGATCTTCAAGAGGTAAGAGGGAGATCCATCTCACCAACCAATTATGGTGGTGGGAGATAGTCTTATATTTGATGGATTGTGAATTCATGTGAGAATTCCAATCCATGGTCATGTAGTAATTAATTGTGTGTTTATGAGCTTTGCTTTATTTTCTTGTGCTTTGATTATTTTTGTCTATGCTTAATATGCTTTGCATGATTTTATGGCTTTGATAGTATACTTATAATATGCATGATGAGTATATGGTATGTTTGTGATATTTATGATGAAATATATATATGTATGCCATGATGTGTGGATGGAAAGAAAATTGATCTTGGTTCCAATGGCCAAGGAAGAGTTACGGTTTTGATGCCCTTGATTTGGGTCAATGTTGAAATTTTTCAAGAACAAGGAAATTAAATTTTGATCCCTAGAACAATGAGAATTTCGGCCAAGACACCTCAAAATAGGTGTTTACAAATTAATATGTTTATGGAAGAATAAAATTGGATTGATTTGAGGAATATGGAAAATGAACTAAAGGTTTGTTTTTTTTAAGAAAACATGAACACAAATTTTAGAATGAAATTTTATAAATTTATTTTGTGTAGAAACAAGAATGGAATTTATTTAAGTTAGAAGAAAAATATTTCATGGTTCCAATGGCAATCTATAAGGTTTTGATAATTTAGAAAAAATATTTTGATGCTATGAAATACAAGGATTTTCAAATAAGGATTTTTGAAAAGGGAATTAAGTGTTATAAATTAAGTGAAGTGGAATTTTCATAAATAAAAGAAAAAGAAGATTGAAAGTATTGAACTTCAAATTAATTAATTTTTAGAAGTGATTTAGAAATATAAAGGAAAACGTTTGTAACTTAAAATTTCTAACAGAGAATTTATTTATTGGGTTTTGGAAAATGTTAGAAAATTTAAAGTTAAGAAACAATAATTAAATCAACTCAATATGATTTTGTAGGACTAGATTAATAAAAATTGATTTTGAGAAAATATATATTAAAAGATTTTTGACTAAGAATGAAAAAGGATTTGCAAAGAAAGTGAAAATGAATTTGAACAAATGGGTTTGTTATATGACCAATCGGTACTTTGGTTTTGAAAATAAAACTTTAATGGTTTTGTTTGTGTAAAACCATATCAATTTAAAAGGAAAAATGTTTTGATAATTTTTCAAATAGTAATGCCTAGATTTTGATGAAACAAAGTAATTTTTCAAGTGAAAATATAATTGATTTAATATAAGAAATTTGAAAAGGGAATCAGAGTATTTTACTCACTTGAAAAATTAAGTTTTGTAAACGAAAATGTTTTCAAACTTCAATTTATTTTGAAGTAGGTTAATTTGGAAATGATTTGGGGAAAAATGGAGAATATAATGGTATTTTGTGAATTTACTCAAGTATAACTTATTTTCAAGTTTTGAAGTACGTTTGGAAATTTTAAGATTTGAAACATTGATTTATATCAATGGAAAGGTAATTTTATGGATTATATTTGAAAAAGAATTTCTTGAGTAAAGAAACGTGAAAAAAGATTTTCTTGAGTAAGAAAATGTGAAAAATGAAGTACAAAGTCATAATATTTTGAGAAAGGATGAAATGGAATTTTTGAAGGTTAAGAAATATTTTTCGTAATAGAATTATGGTGAAAAATGATTTACGTATCTTAAAAACGATTTAGAATATAGTAAAATATTCCTACGCGATTTAAAATATGTTAAAATATTTCTACGTGATTTGAATTACGTTGAAATATTTTACGTGAGTTTAAATATTTGACGTACTATTGAAAAGTCACTATGTGATTTAAAAGTAATAGAATATTTTTACGGTATTGTAAAATATAACAGAAACGTTTCAGAATTTTGAAAACATAACAGAAGTGTTACGATATTTTGAAAACGTAACAGAAATATTTTTGAATTGTGAAAACATAATGAAAATGTTGCGCAATCTTGTGAAAATACGGTGAAAATGTTTTATAACTATGAAAACATGATAACATAATTTTGTGTTGAAAATACAATATAATTACTGTTTAACCAGTGTATGGACACTGTATGAGAGAGTGACGTGTTTTGCTTATGATTGGTATTTGGTGCATTTTATATACATTGGAAAGAGATGCCCGTATTTGGATTTGGTGCATTATACATGCCTTGAAAAGATTTGGCCCGTTGGGGTTGGACTTGCACTGATATACTCGTGCATTGTACAAATGAAATTGAAAAGATTTGGCCCGTTGGGGTTGGACTTGCACTGATAAATTCGTGCATTGTATAAAAGATAGCTAATATCTATTATAGCCCTTGTGGTTGAAGAGGGAATGAGAATTGATAGCGAGGTCTATGATGGATCTTGGTGGCATCGAGGCGCGGCGGTCGACCAGGCTGGACAACAAGGTGGCGAGTACCACTGCAGGCCACTTGGCGATGCATCCGTTGCAACGCATTGACGATACCCGACAAGAACACGATTCTTTTCAACGACTGGGAGATTGTCTTTGGGCTAAGGCTGACAATTAACCAGAGCATTCTTCTCGAAATTGTGAAAACCTCCATGGAGTCATTTTTGATAAAATGAGTCTTTGTACATATGCATAAATCTGAGCATTTATATTTGTGTGATATATTAATTGGGGAATATTGGTTATTGGTTATGACAATTGTTTTGAGTACTTGGATGATGATTGACCGATAAATGATTAGATGATGATAGTTGATTAATGCTGATAGCATGATTATGGTATGATCTATCTGTATGATATAGCTATTTGTGTTATCTCTGTGCTGCCATGTTGGTATTGGTGTAGGTGATCTCACCTCTTTGTTATATTGTTTTGTTGTGTCTGTACTGTTAAAATCAAATAATAGAAGGATTGAGTTGTCTTAGACATAACGGGCGATGGATACTCTGAGATTGGTGATAACAATAAGGAGTGGACATTCAGGACTCGAAGGTGTGCAGTGTTGACAAAGGAACAGATGTCTGATGCATCAAGATGGACAGAAAAAGGAATAAGTATATTAAAGTTTCTCGTTAGTGTTGTACCGTGCTATTAAGTAGGACCCATCATGGGGTTTGCTACTATCAAAAAAAAAAAAATAAGTCTGTTAATTTTATATTTCTCTTTAAATTGTGATATCAATTGGTGTCAATATTGCATAATGAATAGTTAAAATATGTTTTTTTTATATTACCTAATATTTTTAGTAAAGTAAAGAAGAAAATTTTGAAACCCATATTTTATAACTCAAACTTTGTGCGAACTTAATTTCAGATTATGAGTCGAGAGTCAGAAATGTGATGCCCTAGCTAAGTTGTTACATTAGTTGGTATCAGAGGTAGGGTGTTACATTAGTTGGTATCAGAGCACGGTTTGAGTCTTTTGGGGTTTGTGGTTAGGTCTATTTTGCTTGTGTTGTGTTCTCTGTGTTTGTTTTTCTGAAAGAAAATAATGTTGTTTATAATGGATATTAGATCCATTGTATTTCGATCCGCACGCCTTGAAAAAAAAAAGGGAATGGCTCAAGATAGTTATACTTGTGTGGAAGTGGAACATGTTACTAGTAATGCAATTGCAGCTACGGGAGCAATAGGAGCAATGTGGAAAAATGACTACACGAACAAAAGTCTGCTGTTTAGTGGGAACTGGAATTTGAAGTTCAGAATCTGATGGAAGAGAATCAGTCTTGGAATATAAGATTTCATAATTTTGGAACCTGATATTTTTTTAGGATATTGAGAAAGTAATTGATTTCGATGGAAGATGTATTTACAACCATTGAGGAAACCAAAAGCAGTAAGTGATGTGAAAGAAAGTACTTAAATGAAGGAATGTACGTCAAGAAAATAATTTGTGGAAAAGTTGGACATATTTTCAAAGAGTATAATCTCTGATGTGCTCTTTGAAAATAGAGTTTTCTGTTAGTAAAATTTTAGATAGTAAGGGAAGTTGTTACTCTGAATGGAACGGGAGTGTTCTGAGCGGAAGATTTAAACAGTGGAGATTGCGTCTGTGGCGTCCCGGGGCCGACGAGGGCGGGGAGTGATCGCCGGTGCAATGAGGCACGGACAAGGAGCGGCTCCTGGCAGGCTTCTAGGCGGAGGGTCTACATGAATGAACCGAATACGCACCTAATGAGAGGGATTCGAGACGTGCGGGTATGGGACCGCATAGTTGAGGATGGCTTAAAGGAATTGATTTGGTGTAGCCATATCAACAAGTTGCAACTTCTTTTCGGGAGCCTAGAACATAAGAACTCCATGGTTAAGTGTGCTTGACCTGGAGCAATTGTGGGATGGGTGACCTCCTGGGAAGTTTCCTAGGATGCGTGTGAGTGAGGACAAAGCACGCTGAAAAGACACGTGTTGGTTTGTGGAGACATTCATCAATCCTGCAGGCAGTCCCGGGTCGTTACATTAATGGTATCAGAGACGGGACCTCTCCCGATGCGGTGTGGTTCGGGGACGAACCAAGCGGAAGTTGGTGGGCATGTGGCGTCCGGGGCCGACGAGGGCGAGGAGTGATCGCCGTGCAATGAGGCACGGACAAGGAGCGGCTCCCGGCGGTGCTTCTAGGCGGAGGGTCTACATGAATGAACCGAATACGCACCGGAATGAGAGGGATTCGAGACCGTGCGGTATGGGACCGCATAGTTGAGGATGGCTTAAAGGAATTGATTTGGTGTAGCCATATCAACAAGTTGCAACTTCTTTTCGGGAGCCTAGAACATAAGAACTCCATGGTTAAGCGTGCTTGACCTGGAGCAATTGTGGGATGGGTGACCTCCTGGGAAGTTTCCTAGGATGCGTGTGAGTGAGGACAAAGCACGCTGAAAAGACACGTGTTGGTTTGTGGAGACATTCATTAATCCTGCAGGCAGTCCCGGGTCGTTACATTAGTAACACCCTCCTTAGGGCGCCACACTTTATGTTACTTAATTACCAAATTACCCTTCAATTAAAAATCGTGCTTGTATTATAAATACGAGTTATAAAATTTCTTGATGATAATAAGATAAACTTAGCAGAAAATAAAAGCATAACAACATTGTCACACATAATTTACATCATATATATACATACAAGCCTTTAGTACTGTCGCACTTAAATATTTTACAAACTAGACTTCCAAGGTATTTAAACTTTAAACTTTAAAACTAACATATAGCCCAAATCTTACTAGACAATGAGAACCCTCGATGGGTCCTCCTCGAGATTCCTCAAAGCATGTAGGAATCAATCATGATGTGCGATCCTACGGACAAGTATCCGAAGCAGACGACACCATACTAACCGTACTAGGAGAACGATAGTAAGCTCCCAATACTTGTCTAATAGATATTGGAAACTCTATAATAGATACTCTCTCTCTGAAATGCAGTCCATGCCTCATCTCCTCCAATGAATATCAGCTTCAGGTAGCTAAGGGAACTAGGCATCTGCATCTCCTCAAAACTCGACGTCCTCAGCAGGAATCTGCTCCTCCTCAGCTTGTCGCTCTGTTTCTTGCTCGACGTCTTAACAAATATAAATATAACACGGAACATACATACAAAGAGGTGAGATCACCTACGCCAATACCAGTATGGCAGTAATGAAGATAAACACATACAATATCTCATACAGTTATCATACCATAATTACAGTTATGCCACTAACATCAATATCATCGCAAAACATGTAATACACAATAATTACAGTCATGTCATCATTAATAATCAATAAATCAATAAATCAATTTTATCATAAATAGAAATTACGATAATACCCTCTATCATTATATGTATGCACACAGACTCAATTTCCTACTCCATGGAGCTACAACTCAGGTTGGAGAGAGTGATCGAAAAGAAGTGTCGGTACCAACATGCCTTGGACCACGTGCTCAGTTTTGCACATCCAAAGATATACACGACGGTCTTTATCAGATCTTGATTAAGGATAGTGTCTCGGTCCGGATCATTGGTGTGTTGCGTCGGTCCTAACCCACGGTACGTAAGAGCTACCATCCGCCCATTGTAGGCAACCCGCACCCCAATGCCCCCAAGGTCAACGAGTGACTTACACTACGCATATCACACCCACTCGGGAGGTGTAGTCTCTCCTGAGGCAACTAGCCTCATACATTCCATCTGGACCTTTCCAATGCATGTACTATGCACTATTCATATTTCTAATTTATATCTCATAATCGGGTCCACACAAGAATATAACAAGACTATTATCGTACTTTAATCAGCGTAGTCACATTTTCACATTTTCTCAATTGCGACTTCAATTCTCGCCGCCTTTTCAAAATCGCGTAAATATTTTTCTTACGTTTTAAATCCAAAATACTATTTTTCTCATTTTAATACTAAAATTAGCTTTATTTTCCATATTTACACTTCAGTCCCTCAAAAACTCATATTTACAAAACAACCCCTCATAAAATCCATATTTACCAAATAGTCCCTCAAAATTTAATATTTACAAAAAAATCCCTCATAAATTAATATTTACGAATTCGTCCCTCTTTTATAAAATATTTACAGTTTGACCCCTCTAAAAATAATATTTACATTATGACCCCCAAAATCAATATTTATACTATGGCCCCTCTTTTTGAGAAAATTTACAATTTAGTCCCTTTTTTTATAAAAATTTACGGTATAACTCCTCTAAAAATCAGTAAATGGTATTGTTTTCAAAAATCATTATATCTTTTCTTTACTACTCATAAAATCATTTTATTTTACCATACTCAAAATTTTATCAGATTCATTTAAATGTCTCAGTTCTCATTTTAATTCATCAGTGTAAGGACTTTGGTCCTTTTTCCATTGTATGGCCGTAAGCCTCAATACTCTTTGGAGTACACATACAATCGATTAATCATGTTATTCACATCCTAATTTACACATACAATCTCATGCTTTCATAATTACACATACATACAGAATATCAAAATTTTAAGCATTTAATCACACATGCAAGCATAAAAACTCAATCAAACACATCTCAAACACAATCAAATAATCGGTGAAGAACCCTTATGGATTTTTCACCGTACAAAACCATCCTCATACCACCAAAACTCGGTTGGTGAGGTTAAATCTCCCTCTTACCTCTTGTAGACAATTTTAATCGGTTGGTTCTCCTTCCTTCCTTCAAATTTGTGCTATCCACCAAACAAATCCCTAAAATTCTTAAACAATTAGTAAAAACACATACAAGGTACAATATTGAAAAACCATGGAACAATCATGGTTAGAAAAATTAAGAATTCAATTTTGAACCATAGAAACCAAACTTACCCTTAAGTAAGTAAGCAAGAAGTGGAATTTTAGGCAAGATAGAGTAGGAATTTGGGAAAACTTTGTGAATGAAAGATGCTTAGAATGGTATTTGGCTTTAGGAAATATGATAGGAAAAAATTATAGAAGTTTGGTAGCACATGTAGTAGTCTTGGCCGAATATAGAGAGAAAAAGAGAAAGGAAAGTGTGCTTGTTTCTTGATAGCTTTTTGGAGAGAAAGTAGATGCTTTGATTTGTGATAAGTGTGAAATAGAAAATGAAGAGTGAATATGGAGTGCAGCTGCCGTGTGAGCTGTTTTAGGGAGGTTGAGTGAGTGAATTTGCATGCTAAAATATCCTAAAATATCCTAAAGTGTTCACACTTGGTGCACATGGCTTATGTCATGTTGGAAGGTTCTTGAACCTTGTAGATTCAAGCCCACTTGCCTCCTTGTTGCAGCCCCAATTTCGTGCAGCCCCCCCCCTCCATTTTAATAGCTTAATTGTTTCCAAATTAGTCCTAATTACATGCTAGTTAATTAGGTAATTTGTTAGGTTAATTATCCTAACCAAACTAAATTAACATACTAGTCACATAACTAATTAATTTAGTATATATTAACATATATTATAACCTTTAATTAATATTAGTATATCTAATTAGTATTTAGATTATAATTAATTAATAACTAAGCTAGTTCACTTAGTTTACTAATTAAGTAATTAGATTAGTCAAATTAAGCTTAATTAGGTTACTAACCATTTTCAAGCCTACAATCTTTGACTAAATCCTAACCCTTGATTCATCTTTAAATCCTAGCCATAGATCACATTTAAGGTAGATATCACTTGGTCATAAAACTATCCTTCTAATCTCACCATTGATTAGATCAATCCGCTAAGATTAAAGCTTCTAAAGTAAGCTTCACAATCCAATGGCTCACAAAGAAGTCAATGCTTCTTTTGTTGACTCTTTCTAATTGGTTTAGAAAGTCAAGCCTACCTATTTTGACCATTTCCTATTGGTTTAGATTTACATACAAGATTTGATTCAACGCTAAACGTGGGCCCCACAAACTTTTTCGTCCACAAATAATTTTTCTACTATTTTTGAGACAGTAGGTCTTGTTGAATAAAATAATATTATAAAAATATAAAATTATTTTATTACACAGCTTAAATTCTAAAAATTACGAGATTAATATATATATCAATCAATTGGGTTTAGTAAGATCCCCAAATCTAATTAATTAAAATAAGATTTTTCCTATTTAAAATTATTATTTTCTTGACTTTCGAGCAAATCACACAAAATGATCAAATATGATCTCAGAACAGTCAAATTATTTTTATAACACACAGAAAATGTAAAACAGTGTAATTCTGCTATTACTATTCACATAGTCAGAATTTGGGGTGTTACAGCGTCATTGGAGTTAATCCTATAAACCATACTGAATATTTCTGTGAATAACCTATTCCTTATGACATATGACTGAGTAGATCAATTATATGTTAGAATTATTCATTATCCTTTGATTTGTTTACTTCTGTTTCTATTCTTAGCTGATCGAGCTATTCAAGTTATTCAAATTGTTGTTATAGATCAAATCTTTGTGTTAGTTTGATCTATTGTTCAAAATTTTTGTGTTAGTTTGATCTGTTTCATAAACAGATGTGGTCTTTGAAAATGGATTGGTTATTTTCCAGCCATATCCAATGAGATTATTTTAACAGACTGTGAGTAATCTAGAGAAAATTCATTTTTGAAAATCGGGTTACATCCAATTCTTTGCAGGATATGTTCGATAATAAGTTTGATTCGTTTTGTTAATCTTCTATGATGTTTTCTTTCATCTCCTGCAACTGAAGGAATATCTAGCAAGAAAGGATATTTCTATATTTGTATCCATGTTAACGTATCTGAGTAACGCAGCAGAAGCGTGGTGAATTCTTCAAAAGATTGGAACAATTCTTCTATGGGAAAATTTAAGATGGTAATGGAAAATCGTAGAAAAATTTTTTTTTTATGGAAGTATCCGGTATAGTGCTGTGGAAAGAAGAACTTAGTTAGTGAGACATTTCCTGTTAAAAGCAAAAGCTGAAATATGTAGTGATATGAGAATAAGGAAATTTTAAGTAATACATTACAATAGTTGGAAGTTATCTGAGAAAAACTATTCTATGCATGAATGAAGATTGGTTGTCGTTATGTTGATATCAGAGATATGGAAATTCTTTCTTTCTGGAGTAACATTCAACATCTTCAGTAATAACCAACAAAATCTCTATGATAGGAATCTGAGATATCTGTTTGATCAGGAGAAGTTGAACATCAGCAAAGAGATTTTGTGGGATCAGAATGGTATAGCAAGATGTAAGAGAGGAAGCTTCATGAGAATTGGAAAATAAGATGAAAGCACCATATCCGTATTTATTCTAAGGGTGTGAAATCATGTTTCTCAAATTTCGAGGACGAAATTTCTTTTTAGAGGGGGAGTATTATAACACCCCAAATTTCTTATCTCTTAAACAATAATTTTGATACTATGTAATTTTCTTGTTCAAGTAATTTCTGGATGTTGTAAAATTATTTTGTTTATTCCGTCAAATAGTATTTGATCATTTTGAGTGATTTACTCGTGTCGGAAAAAAAAAAAATTTTTGGGCCGGGGAAAACTTTACGTAATTTAATTTTTACCGTTAGGTTTTAATTATTTTACGTAATCTGAATTGATATTTGTGAGTTTTCTAATTTTTGTGATTTTGTGGATGATTATGAATTTTTTTGACTGTATGTGGACCCAGGTGGTCCTAGGTGGGCCCAGGAGACCATACGTGGGCCCAGGTGGGTCCCGCAAAGTGAAAATTTTTTTACGCATAGAAAAATTTGTACTGTTTAGATGGAGACAGGGGATCTTACTAAACCTGAATCCGGAAACAGTTTTAGAAAATTTATTTTGTACTGTATTTATATATCGGAAGATAAAAATACAGTAAATATATTCTTTCATGGGATTTTTAGTAGATAAAAATAGGAATTATATTGCTTAAGTCAACATTGGTAGTTTGGATATCCACTATTGATTCAATTAATGGTTAAGAAATAAATTTAATAAAGAAACATAAGATAATCATCATTGATTTAATCAATGGTGTGAGAATAAACTCAATTAGGCAAGCTTCAATATCAACCGTAGATTTAATCAACGGTGTAAATTTGATTATATAAAGTGACCATTTACAACTATTGGATTTAGAGTTGATCAAGGGTGGAGATTTGGTCTTAAAAAGTGACAAAGACCATTTATGACCATTGGATGAAGAATTAATCAAGGGTGGAGATTTGGTCTTAAAAAGTAGCAAAGACTAATTATGACCCTTGGATTAAAAGTAAGAAGAAGTAATCTTGACCCTTTATTTTGGAGACACATCTAATGGCTAGAATTTAAAGGAGAAGGATCCAATGGCTTAGATTAAGTCTTCTAAATTAAAAGTCTACCTAAATCCTAACCATTGAATTAATCAATGGCTAGGAATGCTTCAAATAATTGTATAAAAAAAAAAGATGACAACTTCATGCATTATGGAAGGGGGGACGGTTTTGGAGTGCTTGGACAAGGAGGAGACAATTTTTTTTTAGTAGCCTTTTTAGGCTAAAGAAAAGATGAAGTCAACAATGATTTGATTAGTAACTAATTAAGCCTAATTTGATTAATCTAATGGCCTAATTAACAAGTTAAGTAAACTAAATTAAATGTTAAATTGTTATAATCTAATTCTTAATTAGATATCCTAATTTTAATTAGAGATTATAATATGTGAAATAATATGTTAATTAATTAATTATATAGTTAGAATGTTAGTTAAGATTGGTTAGGAAATTTAACCTAACTAATTACCTAATTAATTAGCATGCAATTAGGTGAAAATTGAGAACAATTAATTCCCTAAAATACTCAAGGAGCCACACGATTTTCATACAGCTTGGGGAGACTTTAACATGGTTCTTGAACCACCAATAATAGCCATGCAAACTAAATTAATGACTATTATTGTTTGTCATGGTCAATATGACCATTGTTGTTTTGTTTGCTTCCTTTGGATTTCATGATGAAGGGGGGGACGGCTGGAGAAACAAGAAAGAACAAGAGACATGTTGAGACATGTTAGAGTAGCCTTTTTAGGCCAAAGAAAAAGCTTGAAGACATTAATTAGATGTCTTGACCAATTATTAGTCATTTTCTTAAAGCAAAGTTATTTTCTTCTTTCTCTCCATGCAATGCTACGGCTGCCCACTTCAATTCAGCCATTTGATTTCATTTGTATTACATTTCATAATACTTAACTCATTCTCTCTCTTCTCTCTCTTCCAATTTGTCAAGAACACCAAGAACAACACCATTTTCTTTCCTTCCTTGAGCATTCAGTCACCACCTATGGAACCACTTCCAGTCTTCCATAATTTTATCTAGCTACATATCTTGAATCTTCTCATCAATCTAAAACACTTTCATGTTGGGAACTTCTCAAAATTTCATCATCTTCATCACTCAACCAAGCCAAGGACACAAAACAACCATTTTCCTTCATTTTCTCACCAAATGGTTCGGCCATGACCACCAAAAGCACCACCCATCACTTTTAATTTCATCCAACCATAGATCTTGAATCTACATGATATTTTAAGCAACTTTCATGATGGAGACTTTCTCAAAATGATTCATCTTCATGGACTTTCTTCAAGAGCCAAGTTATTGAGTTTTTAAGGTGAAGTGTAATAAGACTTCAATTCTTATCTCTTTTTCATGATCTAAATCATGTTTGATCCATGGTTCCTCTTAATCAAGCTTAGTATACTAATTTCTATGTATTTTGTTTTGAATTTGAGAAGCCCTTGGTGTTGAAGGACTTGGAAAGAGAAGCAAAATCAAGAAGCTTTAAGGATCTTCAAGAGGTAAGAGGGAGATCCATCTCACCAACCAATTATGGTGGTGGGAGATAGTCTTATATTTGATGGATTGTGAATTCATGTGAGAATTCCAATCCATAGTCATGTAGTAATTAATTGTGTGTTTATGAGCTTTGCTTTATTTTCTTGTGTTTTGATTATTTTTGTCTATGCTTAATATGCTTTGCATGATTTTATTGCTTTGATAGTATACTTAGAATATGCATGATGAGTATATGGTATGTTTGTGATATTTATGATGAAATATATATATATATATGCCATGATGTGTGGATGGAAAGAAAATTGATCTTGGTTCCAATGGCCAAGGAAGAGTTACGGTTTTGATGCCCTTGATTTGGGTCAATGTTGAAAATTTTCAAGAACAAGGAAATTAAATTTTGATCCCTAGAACAATGAGAATTTCGGCCAAGACATCTCAAAATAGGTGTTTACAAATTAATATGTTTATGGAAGAATAAAATTGGATTGATTTGAGGAATATAGAAAATGAACTAAAGGTTTGTTTTTTTAAGAAAACATGAACACAAATTTTAGAATGAAATTTTATTAATTTATTTTGTGTAGAAACAAGAATGGAATTTATTTAAGTTAAAAGAAAAATATTTTATGGTTCCAATGGCCATATATAAGGTTTTGATAATTTAGAAAAAATATTTTGATGCTATGAAATACAAGAATTTTTAAATAAGGATTTTTGAAAAGGGAATTAAGTGTTATAAATTAAGTGAAGTGAAATTTTCATAAATAAAAGAAAAAGAAGATTGAAAGTATTGAACTTCAAATTAATCAATTTTTAGAAGTGATTTAGAAATATAAAGGAAAACGTTTGTAACTTAAAATTTCTAACAGAGAATTTATTTATTGGATTTTGGAAAACGTTAGAAAATTTAAAGTTAAGAAACAATAATTAAATCAACTCAATATGATTTTGTAGGACTAGATTAATAAAAAGTGATTTTGAGAAAATATATATTAAAAGATTTTTGACTAAGAATGAAAAAGGATTTGCAAAGAAAGTGAAAATGAATTTGAATAAATGGGTTTGTTATATGACCAATCAGTACTTTGGTTTTGAAAATAAAACTTTAATGGTTTTGTTTGTGTAAAACCATATCAATTTAAAAGAAAAAATGTTTTGATAATTTTTCAAATAGTAATGCCTAGATTTTGATGAAACAAAGTAATTTTTCAAGTGAAAATATAATTGATTTAATATAAGAAATTTGAAAAGGGAATCAGAGTATTTTACTCACTTGAAAAATTAAGTTTTGTAAACAAAAATGTTTTCAAACTTCAATTTATTTTGAAGTAGGTTAATTTGGAAATGATTTGGGGAAAAATGGAGAATATAATGGTATTTTGAGAATTTACTCAAGTATAACTTATTTTCAAGTTTTGAAGTTCGTTTGGAAATTTTAAGATTTGAAACATTGATTTATATCAATGGAAAGGTAATTTTGTGGATTATATTTGAAAAAGAATTTCTTAAATAAAGAAACGTGGAAAAAGATTTTCTTGAGTAAGAAAACGTGAAAAATGAAGTACAAAGTCATAATATTTTTAGAAAGGATGAAATGGAATTTTTGAAGGTTAAGAAATATTTTTCGTAACAGAATTGTGGTGAAAAATGATTTACGTATCTTAAAAACGATTTAGAATATAGTAAAATATTCCTACGCGATTTAAAATATGTTAAAATATTTCTACATGATTTGAATTACGTTTAAATATTTTACGTGAGTTTAAATATTTGACGTACTGTTGAAAAGTCACTATGTGATTTAAAAGTTATAGAATATTTTTACGGTATTGTGAAAATATAACAGAAACGTTTCAGAATTTTGAAAACGTAATAGAAGTGTTACAATATTTTGAAAACGTAACAGAAACATTTTGGAATTGTGAAAACATAATGAAAATGTTGCGCAATCTTGTAAAAATATGGCAAAAGTGTTTTACAACTATGAAAATATATAACATGATTTTGTGTTGAAAATACAGTATAATTACTGTTTAACCAGTGTATGGACACTGTATGAGAGAGTGACGTGTTTTGCTTATGATTGGTATTTGGTGCATTTTATATGCATTGGAAAGAGATGTCCGTATTTGGATTTGGTGCATTATACATGCCTTGAAAGGATTTGGCCCATTGGGGTTGGACTTGCACTGATATACTCGTGCATTGTACAAATGAAATTGAAAAGATTTGGCCCGTTGGGGTTGGACTTGCACTGATAAATTCGTGCATTGTATAAAAGATAGCTAATAGCTATTATGGCCCTTGTGGTTGAAGAGGGAATGAGAATTGATAGTGAGGTCTATGATGGATCTTGGGGGCGTCGAGGTGCGGCGGTTGACCAAAGTGGACACCGGCGAGTACCACAGTGCCACTTGGCGATGCAATCCATTGCAACGCATTGACGATACCCGACAAGAACACGATTCTTTTCAACGATTGGGAGATTGTCTTTGGGCTAAGGCTGACAATTAACCAGAGCATTCTTCTCGAAATTGTGAAAACCTCCATGGAGTTGTTTTTGATAAAATGAGTCTTTGTACATATGCATAAATCTGAGCATTTATATCTGTGTGATATATTAATTGGGGAATATTGGTTATTGGTTATGACAATTGTTTTGAGTACTTGGATGATGATTGAACTGATAAATGATTAGATGATGATAGTTGATTAATGCTGATAGCATGATTATGGTATGATCTATCTGTATGATATAGCTATTTGTGTTATCTCTGTGCTGCCATATTGGTATTGGTGTAGGTGATCTCACCTCTTTGTTATATTGTTTTGTTGTGCCTGTACTGTTAAAATCAAATAATAGAAGGATCGAGTTGTCTTAGACATAACGGGCGATGGATACTCTGAGATTGGTGATAGCAATAAGGAGTGGACATTCAGGACTCGAAGGTGTGCAGTGTTGACAAAGGAATAGATGTCTGATGCATCAAGATGGACAGAAAAAGGAATAAGTATATTAAAGTTTCTCGTTAGTGTTGTACCGCGCTATTAAGTAAGACCTGTCATGGGGTTTGCTACTGTCAAAAAAAAAATAAGTCTGTTAATTTTATATTTCTCTTTAAATTGTGATATTAATTGGTGTCAATATTGCATAATGAATAGTTGAAATATTTTTTTTTATATTACCTAATATTTTCAGTAAAGTAAAGAAGAAAATTTTGAAACCCATATTTTATAACTTAAACTTTGTGCGAACTTAATTTCAGATTATGAGTCGAGAGTCAGAAATGTGATGCCCTAGCTAAGTTGTTACATTAGTTGGTATCAGAGCTAGGGTGTTACATTAGTTGGTATCAGAGCACGGTTTGAGTCTTTTGGGGTTTGTGGTTAGGTCTATTTTGTTTGTGTTGTGTTCTCTGTGTTTGTTTTTTTGAAAGAAAATAATGTTGTTTATAATGGATATTAGATCCATTGTATTTCGATCCGCACGCCTCGAAAAAAAAAAAGGGGAATGGCTCGAGATAGTTATACTTGTGTGGAAGTGGAACATGTTACTAGTAATGCAATTGCAGCTACGGGAGCAACAGGAGCAATGTGGAAAAATGACTACACGAACAAAAGTCCGCTGTTAAGTGGGAACTGGAATTTGAAGTTCAGAATCTGATGGAAAAGAATCAGTCTTGGAATATAAGATTTTGTAATTTTGGAACCTGATATTTTTTTAGGATATTGAGAAAGTAATTGATTTCGATGGAAGATGTATTTACAACCATTAAGGAAACCAAAAGCAGTAAGTGATATGAAAGAAAGTACTTAAATGAAGGAATGTACGTCAAGAAAATAATTTGTGGAAAAGTTGGACATATTTTCAAAGAGTATAATCTCTGATGTGCTCTTTGAAAATAGAGTTTTCTATTAGTAAAATTTTAGATAGTAAGGGAAGTTGTTACTCTGAATGGAACGGGAGTGTTCTAAGCGGAAGATTTAAACAATGGAGATTGCGTCATTGGAGTTAATCCTATAAATCATACTGAATATTTCTGTGAATAACCTATTCCTTATGACATATGATTGAGTAGATCAATTATATGTTAGAGTTATTCGTTATCCTCTGATTTGTTTACTTCTGTTTCTATTCTTAGCTGATCGAGCTATTCAAGTTATTCAAATTATTGTTATAGATCAAATCTTTGTGTTAGTTTGATCTGTTGTTCAAAATTTTTGTGTTAGTTTGATCTGTTTCATAAACAGATGTGGTCTTTAAAAATGAATTGGTTATTTTCCAGCCATATCCAATGAGATTATTTTAACAGACTGTGAGTAATCCAGAGAAAATTTATATTTGAAAATCGGGTTACAGCTAATTCTTTGCTGGATATGTTCGATAACAAGTTCGATTCGTTTTGTTAATCTTCCATGATGTTTTCTTTCATCTCCTGCAACTGAAGGAATATCTAGCAAGAAAGGATATTTCTATATTTGTATCCATGTTAACGTATCTGAGTAACGCAGCAGAAGCGTGGTGAATTCTTCAAAAGATTGGAACAATTCTTCTATGGAAAAATTTAAGACGGTAATGGAAAATTGTTGGAAAAAAATTTTTTTATGGAAGTATCCGGTATAGTGCTGTGGAAAGAAGAACTCAATTAGTGAGACATTTCCTGTTAAAAGTAAAAGCTGAAATATGTAGTGATATGAGAATAAGGAAATTTTAAGTAATGCATTACAATAGTTGGAAGTTATCTGAGAAAAACTATTCTATGCATGAATGAAGATTAGTTGTCGTTATGTTAATATCAGAGATATGGAAATTCTTTCTTTCTGGAGTAACATTCAACATCTTCAGTAATAACCAACAAAATCTCTATGATAGGAGTTTGAGATATCTGTTTGATCAGGAGAAGTTGAACATCAGCAAAGAGATTTTGTGGGATCAGAATGGTATAGCAAGATGTAAGAGAGGAAGCTTCATGAGAATTAGAAAATAAGATGAAAGCACCATATCCGTATTTATTCTAAGGGTGTGAAATCATGTTTGTCAAATTTCGAGGACGAAATTTCTTTTTAGAGGGGGAGTATTGTAACACACCAAATTTCCTATCTCTTAAACAATAATTTTGACAGTTAACAGAATTTTACTATTTAGTAATTTCTGGATGCTGTAAAATTATTTTGTTTATTCCGTCAGCGTATTTGATCGTTTTGAGTGATTTATCTTGTGTCGGAAAATAAAAATTTTTGGTAGGGAAAACTTTACGTAATTTAATTTTTACCATTAGGTTTTAATTATTTTACGTAATCTGAATTGATATTTGTGAGTTTTCTAATTTTTGTGATTTTGTGGATGATTATGAATTTTTTTGACTGTATGTGGGCCTAGGTGGTCCTAGGTGGGCCCAGGTGGGTCCCGCAAAGTGAAAATTTTTCTACGCATAGAAAAATTTGTACTGTTTAGACGGAGACATGGGATCTTACTAAACCTGAATCCGGAAACAGTTTTAGAAAATTTGTTTTGTACTATATTTATTTATCGAAAGATAAAAATACAGTAAATATATTCTTTCATGGGATTTTTAGTAGATAAAAATAGAAATTATATTGCTTAAGTCAACATTGGTCGTTTGGATATCCACTATTGATTCAATTAATGGTTAAGAAATAAATTTAATAAAGAAACATAAGATAATCATCATTGATTTAATCAATGGTGTGAGAATAAACTCAATTAGGCAAGCTTCAATATCAACCGTAGATTTAATCAACGGTGTAAATTTGATTATATAAAGTGACCATTTACAACCATTGGATTTAGAGTTGATCAAGGGTGGAGATTTGGTCTTAAAAAGTGACAAAGACCATTTATGACCCTTGGATGAAGAATTAATCAAGGGTGGAAATTTAGTCTTAAAAAGTAGCAAAGACTAATTATGACCCTTGGATTAAAAGTAAGAAGAAGTAATCTTGACCCTTTATTTTGGAGACACATCTAATGGCTAGAATTTAAAGGAGAAGGATCCAATGGCTTAGATTAAGTCTTCTAAATTAAAAGTCTACCTAAATCCTAACCATTGAATTAATCAATGGCTAGGAATGCTTCAAATAATTGTATAAAAAAAAAAGATGACAACTTCATGCATTATGGAAGGGGGGATGGTTTTGGAGTGCTTGGACAAGGAGGAGACAATTTTTTTTTAGTAGCCTTTTTAGGCTAAAGAAAAGATGAAGTTAACAAGGATTTGATTAGTAACTAATTAAGCCTAATTTGATTAATCTAATGGCCTAATTAACAAGTTAAGTAAACTAAATTAAATATTAAATTATTATAATCTAATTCTTAATTAGATATCCTAATTTTAATTAGAGATTATAATATGTGAAATAATATGTTAATTAATTAGTTATATAGTTAGAATGTTAGTTAAGATTGGTTAGGAAATTTAACCTAACTAATTACCTAATTAATTAGCATGTAATTAGGTAAAAATTGAGAACAATTAATTCCCTAAAATACTCAAGGAGCCACATGGTTTTCATGCAGCTTGGGGAGACTTTTACATGGTTCTTGAACCACCAATAATAGCCATGCAAACTAAATTAATGACCATTATTGTTTGTCATGGTCAATATGACCATTGTTGTTTTGTTTGCTTCCTTTGGATTGCATGATGAAGGGGGGGACGGTTGGAGAAGCAAGAAAGAACAAGAGACATGTTGAGACATGTTGGAGTAGCCTTTTTAGGCCAAAGAAAAAGCTTGAAGACATTAATTAGATGTCTTGACCAATTATTAGTCTTTTTCCTAAAGCAAAGTTATTTTCTTCTTTCTCTCCATGCAATGCTACGGCTACCCACTTCAATTCAGCCATTTGATTTCATTTGTATCACATTTCATAACACTTAACTCATTCTCTCTCTTCTCTCTCTTCCAATTTGTCAAGAACACCAAGAACAACACCATTTTCTTTCCTTCCTTGAGCATTCGGTCACCACCCATGGAACCACTTCCAGTCTTCCATAATTTTATCTAGCTACATATCTTGAATCCTCTCATCAATCTAAAACACTTTCATGTTGGGAACTTCTCAAAATTCCATCATCTTCATCACTCAACCAAGCCAAGAACACAAAACAACCATTTTCCTTCACTTTCTCACCAAATGGTTCGGCCATGACCACCAAAAGCACCACCCATCACTTTTAATTTCATCCAACCATAGATCTTGAATCTACATGATATTTTAAGCAACTTTCATGTTGGAGATTTTCTCAAAATCATTCATCTTCATGGACTTTCTTCAAGAGCCAAGTTATTGAGTTTTTAAGGTGAAGTGTAATAAGACTTCAATTCTTATCTCTTTTTCATGATCTAAACCATGTTTGATCCATGGTTCCTCTTAATCAAGCTTAGTATACTAATTTCTATGTATTTTGTTTTGAATTTGAGAAGCCCTTGGTGTTGAAGGACTTGGAAAGAGAAGCAAAATCAAGAAGCTTTGAGGATCTTCAAGAGGTAAGAGGGAGATCCATCTCACCAACCAATTATGGTGGTGGGAGATGGTCTTATATTTGATGGATTGTGAATTCATGTGAGAATTCCAATCCATGGTCATGTAATAATTAATTGTGTGTTTATGAGCTTTGCTTTATTTTCTTGTGCTTTGATTATTTTTGTCTATGCATAATATGCTTTGCATGATTTTATGGCTTTGATAGTATACTTATAATATGCATGATGAGTATATGGCATGTTTGTATATGTATGCCATGATGTGTGGATGGAAAGAAAATTGATCTTGGTTCCAATGGCCAAGGAAGAGTTACGGTTTTGATGCCCTTGATTTGGGTCAATGTTGAAATTTTTCAAGAACAAGGAAATTAAATTTTGATCCCTAGAACAATGAGAATTTCGGCCAAGACACCTCAAAATAGGTGTTTACAAATTAATATGTTTATGGAAGAATAAAATTGTATTGATTTGAGGAATATGAAAAATGAACTAAAGGTTTGTTTTTTTTAAGAAAACATGAACACAAATTTTAGAATGAAATTTTATTGATTTATTTTGTGTAGAAACAAGAATGAAATTTATTTAAGTTAGAAGAAAAATATTTCATGGTTCCAATGGCCATCTATAAGGTTTTGATAATTTAGAAAAAATGTTTTGATACTATGAAATACAAGAATTTTTAAATAAGGATTTTTGAAAAGGGAATTAAGTGTTATAAATTAAGTGAAGTGGAATTTTCATAAATAAAAGAAAAAGAAGATTGAAAGTATTGAACTTCAAATTAATCAATTTTTAGAAGTGATTTAGAAATATAAAGGAAAACGTTTGTAACTTAAAATTTCTAAAAGAGAATTTATTTATTGGGTTTTGGAAAACGTTAGAAAATTTAAAGTTAAGAAACAATAATTAAATCAACTCAATATGATTTTGTAGGACTAGATTAATAAAAAGTGATTTTGAGAAAATATATATTAAAAGATTTTTGACTAAGAATGAAAAATGATTTGCAAAGAAATTGAAAATGAATTTGAACAAATGGGTTTGTTATATGACCAATCAGTACTTTGGTTTTGAAAATAAAACTTTAATGGTTTTGTTTGTGTAAAACCATATCAATTTAAAAGGAAAAATATTTTGATAATTTTTCAAATAGTAATGCCTAGATTTTGATGAAACAAAATAATTTTCCAAGTAAAAATATAATTGATTTAATATAAGAAATTTGAAAAGGGAATCGAGTATTTTACTCACTTGAAAAATTAAGTTTTGTAAACGAAAATGTTTTCAAACTTCAATTTATTTTGAAGTAGGTTAATTTGGAAATGATTTGGGGAAAAATGGAGAATATAATGGTATGTTGAGAATTTACTCAAGTATAACTTATTTTCAAGTTTTGAAGTACGTTTGGAAATTTTAAGATTTGAAACATTGATTTATATCAATGGAAAGGTAATTTTGTGGATTATATTTGAAAAAGAATTTCTTGGGTAAAGAAACGTGGAAAAAGATTTTCTTGAGTAAGAAAATGTGAAAAATGAAGTATAAAGTCATAATATTTTGAGAAAGGATGAAATGGAATTTTTGAAGGTTAAGAAATATTTTTCGTAATAGAATTGTGGTGAAAAATGATTTACGTATCTTAAAAATGATTTAGAATATAGTAACATATTCCTACGCGATTTAAAATATGTTAAAATATTTCTACGTGATTTGAATTACATTTAAATATTTTACGTGAGTTTAAATATTTGACGTACTGTTGAAAAGTCACTATGTGATTTAAAAGTAATCGAATATTTTTATGGTATTGTAAAAATATAACAGAAACGTTTCAGAATTTTGAAAACGTAACAGAAACATTTTGGAATTGTGAAAACATAATGAAAATGTTGCGCAATCTTGTGAAAATACGGTGAAAGTGTTTTATAACTATGAAAACATATAACATGATTTTGTGTTAAAAATACAGTATAATTACTGTTTGACTAGTGTATGGACACTGTATGAGAGAGTGACATGTTTTGCTTATGATTGGTATTTGGTGCATTTTATATGCATTGGAAAGAGATGGCCGTATTTGGATTTGGTGCATTATACATGCCTTGAAAAGATTTGGCCCGTTGGGGTTGGACTTGTGTAACACCCTAGCTCTGATACCAACTAATGTAACACCCTAGCTCTGACACCAACTAATGTAACACCCTAGCTAGGGCATCACATTTCTGACTTCTGACTCATAATCTGAAAATAAGTTCGCACAATGTTTGAGTTATAAAAGATGGGTTTCAAAATTTCTTCTTTACTGAAACGTAAATTTACTGAAAATATTAGGTAATATTGAAAATCATATTTCAACTATTCATTATGCAATATTGACACCAATTAATAACACAATTTAAAGAGAAATATAAAATTAGCAGAGTTATTTTTTTTATAGTAGCAAACCCCATGACGGGTCCTACTTAATAGCACGGTACAACACTAACAAGAAACTTTAACATACTTATTCCTTTTTCTGTTCATCTTGATGCATCAGACATCTGTTCCTTTGTCAACACTGCACATCTTCGAGTCCTGAATGTCCACTCCTTATTGTTGTCACCAATCTCAAAGTATTTATCGCCCGTTATGTCTAAGACAACTCGATCCTTCTATTGTTTGATTTTAACAATACAAACACAGCAAAAGAACATAACAAAGAGGTGAGATCACCTACACCAATACCAACATAGCAAAGACACGAGATAACACACACCAACAATATCATACAGACAGATCATGTCATAATCATGCTATCAGCATTAATCAACTATCATCATCTAATCATTTATCAGTTCAATCATCATCCAATCATTTATTAATTCAATTATCATAACCAATAACCAATATTCCTCAATTAATATATCACACAGATATAAATGCTCAGATTTATGCATATGTACAAAGACTCGGTTTTTCAAAAACAACTCCATGGAGGTTTTCACAATTTCGAGAAGAATGCTCGGTCAATTGTCACCTTAGCCCAAAGACAATCTCCCGGTTGTTGAAAAGAATCGTGTTCTTGTCGGGTATCGTCAATGCGTTGCAACGGATTTGCATCGCCAAGTGGTACAGGTACTCGCTAACTGTCCACTGGTCGACCGCCGCGCCTTGACGCCCCCAAGATCCATCATAGACCTCACTATCAATTCTCATTCCCTCTTCAACCACAAGGGCCATAATAGCTATTAGCTATATTTTATACAATGCACGAATATATCAGTGCAAGTCCAATCCCAAAGGGCCAAATCTTTTCAATTTCATTTGTTCAATTTATATCATATGCTTCAACGCATACTTTTCCAATGCATGTATAATGCACCAAATCCATTCACAGGCATCTCTTTCCAATGCATACAAAAATGCATCAAATACTAGTCATGGGCAAAACACGTCATTTTCTCATACAGTGTCCATACACTGGTTCAACAGTAATTATACTATATTTTCAACACGAAATCATGTTATCATGTTTTCATAGTTATAAAACACTTTCGCCGTGTTTTCACAAAATTGCATACCATTTCCAGTATGTTTTCACAATTCCAAAATGTTTCTGTTATATTTTCCCAATACTGTAACACTTTTGTTACATTTTCAAAATGCCGAAGCTCTTCTGTTGTACTTTTAAATCACGTATTAATTTTTCAATGTCTTTCTCAATCGCGTAAAAATATATGTTTCTCAAATCGCATATTTTTCATGTTTCAAAATTATATATTTTCCAATAATATTTTCAATAGTGTAAAATATTTAAACGCTTCCCAAATCTCATAACAATTTTCTACCATTTTTCATAATTACGTAAAAATATTCTATCATTATTTAATCACATAGTGATTTTTCAATCAGATATTTCAAATCACGTAAAATATTTAAACTTACATAAAATATTTAAACATAATTCAAATCGCGTAGAAATATTTTAACATATTTCAAATTAGCGTAGAAGTATCATTTTTAAGATACGTAAATCATTTTTCACCACAATTCTATTACGAAAAATATTTCTTAACCTTCAAAAATTTCATTTCATCCTTTCTCAAAATATTATGACTTTGTACTTCATTTTTCACATTTTCTTACTCAAGAAAATCTTTTTCCACGTTTTTTTACTCAAGAAATTCTTTTTCAAATATAATCTACAAAATTACCTTTTCATTGATATAAATCAATGTTTCAAATCTTAAAATTTTTAAACGTACTTCAAAACTTGAAAATAAGTTATACTTGAGTAAATTCTCAAAATACCATTATATTCTCCATTTTTTCCCAAATCATTTCCAAATTAACCTACTTCAAAATAAATTGAAGTTTGAAAACATTTTCGTTTACAAAACTTAATTTTTCAAGTGAGTAAAATACTCTGATTCCCTTTTCAAATTTCTTGTATTAAATCAATTATATTTCCACTTGGAAAATTACTTTGTTTCATCAAAATCTAGGCATTACTATTTGAAAATTTATCAAAACATTTTTCCTTTTAAATTGATATGATTTTACACAAACAAAATCATTAAAGTTTTATTTTCAAAACCAAAGTACCGATTGGTCATATAACAAACCCATTTGTTCAAATTCATTTTCACTTTCTTTGCAAATCCTTTTTCATTCTTAGTCAAAAATCTTTTAATATATATTTTCTCAAAATCACTTTTTATTAATCTAGTCCTACAAAATCATATTGAGTTGATTTAATTATTGTTTCTTAACTTTAAATTTCCTAACGTTTTCCAAAACCCAATAAATAAATTCTCTGTTAGAAATTTTAAGTTACAAACGTTTTCCTTTATATTTCTAAATCACTTCTAAAAATTGATTAATTTGAAGTTCAATACTTTCAATCTTCTTTTTCTTTTATTTATGAAAATTTCACTTCACTTAATTTATAACACTTAATTCCCTTTTCAAAAATCCTTATTTGAAAATTCTTGTATTTCATAGCATCAAAACATTTTTTCTAAATTATCAAAACCTTATAGATGGCCATTGGAACCATGAAATATTTTTCTTCTAACTTAAATAAATTCCATTCTTGTTTCTACACAAAATAAATCAATAAAATTTCATTCTAAAATTTGTGTTCATGTTTTCTAAAAAAAAAAATAAACCTTTAGTTCATTTTTCATATTCCTCAAATCAATCCAATTTTATTCTTTCATAAACATATTAATTTGTAAACACCTATTTTGAGGTGTCTTGGCCGAAATTCTCATTATTCTAGGGATCAAAATTTAATTTCCTTGTTCTTGAAAAATTTCAACATTGACCCAAATCAAGGCATCAAAACCGTAGTTCTTCCTTGGCCATTGGAACCAAGATCAATTTTCTTCCCATCCACACATCATGGCATACATATATATATTTCATCATAAATATCACAAACATGTCATATACTCATCATGCATATTATAAGTATACTATCAAAGCCATAAAATCATGCAAAGCATATTAAGCATAGACAAAATAATCAAAGCACAAGAAAATAAAGCAAAGCTCATAAACACACAATTAATTATTACATGACCATGGATTGGAATTCTCACATGAATTCACAATTCATCAAATATAAGACCATCTCCCACCACCATAATTGGTTGGTGAGATGGATCTCCCTCTTACCTCTTGAAGATCCTCAAAGCTTCTTGATTTTGCTTCTCTTTCCAAGTCTTTCAACACCAAGGGCTTCTCAAATTCAAAACAAAATACATAAAAATTAGTATACTAAGCTTGATTAAGAGGAACCATGGATCAAACATGGTTTAGATCATGAAAAAAAAGAGAAGAAATGAAGTCTTCTTATACTTCACCTCAAAAACCCCATAACTTTGTTCTTGAAGAAAGTCCATGAAGATGAATGATTTAGAGAAAGTCTCCAACATGAAAGTGTTTTGAATTGATGAAAGGATTCAAGATATGTAGCTAGATAAAATTATGAAAGATTGGAAGTGGTTCTATGGGTGGTGACCGAATAGCTCAAAGAATAGAGAAAATGGTGTTCTTTGTATTTGTTCTTGGTGTTCTTGAACAATTGGAAGAGAGAGAAGAGAGAGAATGATCTTTGTGTTACTAAGTGTGATAGAAAATCAAAATAGAGGGCTGAATTGAAGTGGGTAACCGTAGGAGTGAAAGAATGGAGAGATAGAAATTTGTTTAGCATAATTGAAGGCTATCACATGCATGCAAAAGTCTTCCACTTTGTCATCTTTTTCTTTGGCCTAAAAAGGCTACTCCAACCTGTCTCAACATGTCTCTTCTTCTTTCTTGCTTCTCCAACCGCCCCCCCTTCATCATGCACTCCAAAGTTGTCATAATTACTTGCTAATTGATTAGTTAATTCATTAGATTAAGTTTCCTAATCAATCTTAACTAATTTTCTAATTACATAACTAATTAATTAGACATATTATTTCATATATTATAATCTCTAATTAAAATTAGAATATCTAATTAAGAATTAGATTATAACAATTTAACATTTAATTTAGTTTACTTGGCTTGTTAATTAGGCCATTATTTAAAGCATTTCTAGCCATTGATTAATTCAATGGTTAGGATTTAGGTAGACTTTTAATTTTTAGAAGACTAAATCTAAGCCATTGGATCCTTTTCCTTTAAATTCTAGTCATTAGATGTGTCTCCAAAATAAAGGATCCTTACTTTTAATCCAAGGGTCATAATTAGTCTTTGCTACTTTTTAAGACCAAACCTCCACCCTTGATTAATTCTTCATCCAATGGTCATAAATGGTCACTTTATATAATTAATTTTACACAGTTGATTAAATCTACGGTTGATATTGAAACTTGCCTAATTAAGTTTATTTTCACACCATTGATTAAATCAATGATGATTATCTTATGTTTCTTTATTAAATTTATTTCTTAACGTTAATTGAATCAATAGTGGATATCCAAACCACCAATGTTGACTTAAGCAATATAATTTCTATTTTTATCTACTAAAAATCCCACGAAAGAATATATTTACTGTATTTTGAAACCCATATTTTATAACTCAAACTTTGTGTGAACTTAATTTCAGATTATGAGTCGAGAGTCAGAAATGTGATGCCCTAGCTAAGTTGTTACATTAGTTAGTATCAGAGCTAGGGTGTTACATTAGTTGTTATCAGAGCACGGTTTGAGTCTTTTGGGGTTTGTGGTTAGGTCTATTTTGCTTGTGTTGTGTTCTCTGTGTTTGTTTTTCTGAAAGAAAATAATGTTGTTTATAATGGATATTAGATCCATTGTATTTCGATCCGCACGCCTCGAAAAAAAGAAGGGGGAATGGCTCGAGATAATTATACTTGTGTGGAAGTGGAACATGTTACTAGTAATGCAATTGCAGCTACGGGAGCAACAGGAGCAATGTGGAAAAATGACTACATGAACAAAAGTCCGCTGTTTAGTGGGAACTAGAATTTGAAGTTCAGAATCTGATGGAAGAGAATCAGTCTTGGAATATAAGATTTCATAATTTTGGAACCTGATATTTTTTTAGGATATTGAGAAAGTAATTGATTTCGATGAAAGATGTATTTACAACCATTGAGGAAACCAAAAGCAGTAAGTGATGTGAAAGAAAGTACTTAAATGAAGGAATGTACGTCAAGAAAATAATTTGTGAAAAAGTTGGACATATTTTCAAAGAGTATAATCTCTGATGTGCTCTTTGAAAATAGAGTTTTCTATTAGTAAAATTTTAGATAGTAAGGGAAGTTGTTACTCTGAATGGAACGGGAGTGTTCTGAGCGGAAGATTTAAACAATGGAGATTGCGTCATTGGAGTTAATCCTATAAACCATACTGAATATTTCTGTGAATAACCTATTCCTTATGACATATGATTGAGTAGATCAATTATATGTTAGAGTTTTTCGTTATCCTCTGATTTGTTTACTTCTGTTTCTATTCTTAGCTGATCGAGCTATTCAAGTTATTCAAATTGTTGTTATAGATCAAATCTTTGTGTTAGTTTGATCTGTTGTTCAAAATTTTTGTGTTAGTTTGATCTATTTCATAAACAGATGTGGTCTTTGAAAATGGATTGGTTATTTTCCAGCCATATCCAATGAGATTATTTTAACAGACTGTGAGTAATCCAAAGAAAATTCATTTTTGAAAATCGGGTTACATCCAATTCTTTGCTGGATATGTTCAATAACAAGTTCGATTCGTTTTGTTAATCTTCCATGATGTTTTCTTTCATCTCCTGCAACTGAAGGAATATCTAGCAGGAAAAGATATTTCTATATTTGTATCTATGTTAACGTATCTGAGTAACGCAGCAAAAGTGTGGTGAATTTTTTAAAAGATTGGAACAATTGTTCTATGAGAAAATTTAAGACGGTAATGGAAAATCGTAGAAAATTTTTTTTTTATAGAAGTATCCGGCATAGTGCTGTGGAAAGAAGAACTCAGTTAGTGAGACATTTCCTATTAAAAGCAAAAGCTGAAATATGTAGTGATATGAGAATAAGGAAATTTTAAGTAATACATTACAATAGTTGGAAGTTATCTGAGAAAAACTATTCTAGGCATGAATGAAGATTGGTTGTCGTTATGTTGATATCAGAGATATGAAAATTCTTTCTTTCTGGAGTAACATTCAACATCTTCAGTAATAACCAACAAAATCTCTATGATAGGAGTCTGAGATATCTGTTTGATCAGGAGAAGTTGAACATCAGCAAAGAGATTTTGTGGGATCAGAATGGTATAGCAAGATGTAAGAGAGGAAGCTTCATGAGAATTGAAAAATAAGATGAAAGCACCATATCCGTATTTATTCTAAGGGTGTGAAATCATGTTTCTCAAATTTTGAGGACGAAATTTCTTTTTAGAGGGGGAGTATTGTAACACCCCAAATTTCCTATCTCTTAAACAATAATTTTGACAGCTAACAGAATTTTACTATTTAGTAATTTCTGAATGCTGTAAAATTATTTTGTTTATTCCGTCAGCGTATTTGATCGTTTTGAGTGATTTACTCTGTGTCAGGAAAATAAAAATTTTTGGGCCAGGGAAAACTTTACGTAATTTAATTTTTACCATTAGGTTTTAATTATTTTACGTAATCTGAATTGATATTTGTGAGTTTTCTAATTTTTGTGATTTTGTGGATGATTATGAATTTTTTGATCAGTATGTGGGCCCGTGTGGTCCTAGGTGGGCCAATGGATCCTCAAGAAAGTAAAAATTTTTCTACGCATAGAAAAATTTGTACTGTTTAGATGGAGACAGGGGATCTTACTAAACCTGAATCCGGAAACAGTTTTAGAAAATTTATTTTGTACTGTATTTATTTATCGAAAGATAAAAATACAGTAAATATATTCTTTCATGGGATTTTTAGTAGATAAAAATAGAAATTATATTGCTTAAGTCAACATTGGTAGTTTGGATATCCACTATTGATTCAATTAACAGTTAAGAAATAAATTTAATAAAGAAACATAAAATAATCATCATTGATTTAATCAATGGTGTGAGAATAAACTCAATTAGGCAAGCTTCAATATCAACCGTAGATTTAATCAACGGTGTAAATTTGATTATATAAAGTGACAATTTACAACCATTGGATTTAGAGTTGATCAAGGGTGGAGATTTGGTCTTAAAAAGTGACAAAGACCATTTATGACCATTGGATGAAGAATTAATCAAGGGTGGAGATTTGGTCTTAAAAAGTAGCAAAGACTAATTATGACCCTTGGATTAAAAGTAAGAAGAAGTAATCTTGACCCTTTATTTTGGAGACACATCTAATGGCTAGAATTTAAAGGAGAAGGATCCAATGGCTTAGATTAAGTCTTCTAAATTAAAAGTCTACCTAAATCTTAACCATTGAATTAATCAATGGCTAGGAATGCTTTAAATAATTGTATAAAAAAAAAGATGACAACTTCATGCATTATGGAAGGGGGGACGGTTTTGGAGTGCTTGGACAAGGAGGAGACAATTTTTTTTTAGTAGCCTTTTTAGGCTAAAGAAAAGATGAAGTCAACAATGATTTGATTAGTAACTAATTAAGCCTAATTTGATTAATCTAATGGCCTAATTAACAAGTTAAGTAAACTAAATTAAATGTTAAATTGTTATAATCTAATTCTTAATTAGATATCCTAATTTTAATTAGAGATTATAATATATGAAATAATATGTTAATTAATTAGTTATATAGTTAGAATGTTAGTTAAGATTGGTTAGGAAATTTTACCTAACTAATTACCTAATTAATTAGCATGCAATTAGGTGAAAATTGAGAACAATTAATTCCCTAAAATACTCAAGGAGCCACACGGTTTTCATGCAGCTTGGGGAGACTTTTACATGGTTCTTGAACCACCAATAATAGCCATGCAAACTAAATTAATGACCATTATTGTTTGTCATGGTCAATATGACCATTATTGTTTTGTTTGCTTCCTTTGGATTGCATGATGAAGGGGGGGACGGTTGGAGAAGCAAGAAAGAAGAAGAGACATGTTGAGACATATTGGTGTTGTTACCAAGTGGCTTCCAGTACTCAAGAGGGGGGGTGAATTGAGTATAAAAACTTTTTCACAAAACCTCTTTTTAATTAAAAATGAATATCAAAAGCTTAATAAATAAATGCACAGAAAGAATGAGAAGAAGAAAAGAAGCAATAAAGAACAGCGTAAAATAAATGTGCAATAAAATAAATTGCATAAAATAAAGAGATTAGGGAAAAGAGAAGCAGGCACAGTATTTATCCTGGTTCGACCACTAACCCACTTGTGGTCTATGTCCAGTCCTCGAAAGTCGAGATTCTTCACTAAGTATACAAGCTTCAATAGGTGCTTGCTACCATTACAAAATAGAGCACTTTTCACACACAGGGACACTATACCCTTGTGCTAAAGTCTCAACCTGCAGGGATACCTCACCCTTATACAAACCTTGAGGATACCTCACCTCGATCTGATTATCGAAAAATAGAGATGAAGAGAAACTTTCAAACGAGTATGTAATACAAGTTGAAGTGCTAATAGAGCTCTCACAGAAATATCTCAAAGTTTTTAAGCAAGAAGAGCGTAGAAAATAGTTTTCACAAAGACAGAGTAATCAGAAAATAGTTCAGAATAATGGGTAATGGAAAACGTGACCCAAGCTTGCTATTTATAGGGAAAATTAGGTTAACCAGCCGTTGGGTATAATTAATACCATTTAAAACAAAATTGAAAGCTGTCTGTTTCTATTTTCGTAAACAAAGATTCGTGTTTATTCGAATAAAGCAACAGCTTATTCAAATAACACTGTTTCTGAAAAACTCATTCAAGATGGGTTATTCGAATAACCAACCTGTTATTCGAATAACTCTGTTAAAACTAGAGTTTGTGAAAATGCACGTTTATTCGAATAACGACTCCTCTATTCGAATAACACTGTTTTAAAAGAAGTTCAGAAAGAAGGATTTTATTCGAATAGCGTATAATCTATTCGAATAACTTACTCAAGGCTAAGTTCTGAAAACTTCATTTATTCGAATAAGAGACGGTTTATTCGAATAGCCATTTATAAAACAGATTTCTAAAAAGCATTAGTTATTCGAATAACGGGGTAGTTATTCAAATAACATCTTTTAGAAAACAAACCACGTGAACATGGTTATTCGAATAAGCAAAGCTTTATTCGAATAACTCAGTTTAAAAAGGGTTTCTAAAGGATGTTTTCAAGGATACTGAGTTTAAAACAATTTTTCTCTTTTCTTTTAAAAACAACGAGATATTAATGTGAGCTCCGTACAATAGATCCTAAGTCCTAATGCTAAACAATTATAAACTTAGACTTGATCTATATATCATCTTCATTTATTCTTCCCGTTTGTTATCATCAAAACAAGTCTTCACAGAAAAGCATCAAACACATTCTCCCCCTTTTTGATGATGACAAACTATCAATGAGAAAAGCGTTAGTGCATATAATTGGAATCCACAAAAATGTATAAAAGCTTACTCCCCTTCTTTAAATAAGAGGTAATATATCAGATAAGTGCGCAGCTCCCCCTTTCAAATTGAATCCAATCCTATTTTAAACATGCCTGTCTTTTCTCAATAAAAGTCAAGTGATCAAATATTTCTCCCCCTTTTGTCATGAGCAAAAAGGAGGGGTAAGTCCCATAAACATATAGCAAAGTGTAGAAAAGGGAACAGGCTCAAATTAATAGATCAACAGTAATTATTATTTATGCATTAATAAAATGAGAGTCAAGTACATAAGCCATAAATAAAATTACATAGAGCCAAACACAAACAGCCTAAGAACAAAAGAAAACTAAAAGTAAGCATCCGGAGGTGGTGGTGAAGAAACTGGTGCAGGAGCAGGTGAAGCAGATCGAAGAGCTGCAACCTCATGTTCAATGCCTTCTATTCTGTCAAACAGAATAGAGAAGGTGTGTTCCATGTAAGCTTGGTTGTCTTGCAAGGTGGCCATGATCTATTCCAGAGTGACAAGAGCAGGTGCAGCAGCAGGTACATCAGCAGGAGGAGCGGGGGCAGCAGGGGCATCAGTAGGGTCAAGCTCGTCCTCAGCAACCTCATCTGGGTACACCTAACCTTCATCGGTTTGAATCATCTTCATCTTCCGTAAGGTGTGAGAGCCAAAGACGTTGTGATGAGTCAGAGCAATGGCCCGCTCAGTCTCCAAGACCTGAGGATACTTGCTCAACAAGGTAGTGACGATGATGCCATAAGGTAGGTCTGATTTGTCCTTGCCCTTGGCCCTCATCATGTGCCTCATGATGAACACATGCCAGTTGACCTGATGACCATTCTTCAAAAACCATAGCATGAAGACGTCCTCTTCGCTGAGATAGGCGTAGTTTCCACCGCGAGGGGCCAAAATGTGAGCATAGGCGTAATGCAGAAGCCTATCTTGGCTTTTCAGCATTCCACCCTTGAGACCTTTATCAGGAAGGGCCAGGCTAGGCTTCAGCAGGTCTTCAACTGCTTGAAGTTTGTTGTAGTCTTCAAGGAAGGGCGTGTCATCCTCTTCAACAAGGGTGCCAGAGAACTGTAGCCCGAACAGAGTTGACCAGTCCAGCGGTGTGATCACTATGTTCTGATCACATACCTCAGAAAGAAGATTCTGGCCGTCAAACGCCAGATTGCAGAAGAACATCTTCACCAGGGCTGGGTAGATGGTGGCCCGGTGAGAACAAAGCTGAAGAACTCCTTGGTTTTGCAGCAGGGTCAGGAAGTCGAAGCCGCGGTGCTGCTGAAAGAAAGATAGATCCAGATACTTAGGTTGAACTAAGTTTCGCTCCCAGAAGTGAGAGATGAAGCGTGCACGGTGCTCTTCATTGGAGGAGAGCCTTCGAAGATCAAGCGGGTTGGAGCCTGGAGCATTTTTCGTGCGTGGACGCTTCTTTGGAGGAGGAAGCCATGGAGGAAGGTGTGAGAGAGAGAGAGAAGAGACGCAGAAAGTGAAAAGGTTTGGAGAGGGAGGAGTGAAGAGCCAGAGAAGAGTAGAGAAGATGGAGGGTGAAAGGCTTTGGGTGCGCAGGGGCTTATTTAAAAGAACCCCGTGTTTATTCGAATAAAAACAGATAGGCGCGTAGGAAACTGAAGAGGTGTGGCAGCTAGGGTTTATTCGAATAATAGGTGTTCTTATTCGAATAAAATGACTAGGAAAGCCAAGCGTTTTGGCTAGATGGAAAGGTTTATTCGAATAACGATGGAGTTATTCGAATAGGCAGAGACCCATCAGTCAAGACTGATAAAAACAAGGTTCAGGTTATTCGAATAACCTGGGGTCTATTCGAATAGACCGAGAACAAGATCAGAGACTGATAAAAATAGACGCTGGTTATTCGAATAGAAGAGGGCTTATTCGAATAAGCAGAGGTCAGAAAGAAACACTGAAAAGCGCAGGTTTCTGGTTATTTGAATAGGGAAGGTTTTATTCGAATAAGCAGAGATGAAAAACACTCAGGTTAAAGCAAGGGTATCAGTTTATTCGAATAAGCTGAATTCTATTCGAATAAGGCTGATGTTCAAACACATAAGAAAAACTATCAGTGAAGGAGTTTATTCGAATAAGGCCTTGCCTATTCGAATAAAACTAACACAGAGACAAGTACGTATATGAAATTAAAGGCATACAAACATGATAATGATCAGCAATAAATAAGCAAGTAAGCGATTCAAATATTTGATTGATCAATTATGCCCAATTCTCCTCGAATATAAAAGAATGCTTCTTTTACGAAGGGTTTAGTAAAGATATCTGCAAGTTGCTTAGATGTTTCAACAAACTCAAGAATGCAGTCCCCTTTTTGTATATGATCTCTGATAAAGTGATGTCTTATCTCTATATGCTTTGTTCTAGAATACAGTATGGGATTCTTAGAGATATTTATTGCACTAGTGTTATCACACCTTATCGGGATGTGATCAAGCTGAAGACCGTAGTCTAAGAGCTGTTGCTTCATCCATAGGATTTGAGCGCAAAGAACTCCCTACTGCAACATATTCAACTCAGCGGTAGACAAAGCCACACTATTTTGTTTCTTACTATGCCAAGAAACTAAAGAACTACCAAGCAAGTGGCATGTCCCACTAGTACTTTTTCTATCTAATTTGCACCCAGCAAAGTCAGAGTCAGAATAGCCTATTAGGCTACAAGAGGCACCCTTAGGATACCACAAGCCCATTTGTGAAGTTCCTACTAGGTATTTCATTATTCGTTTGACAGCACTTAAGTGAGATTCCTTAGGGTTTTCCTGATATCTAGCACACATGCACACACTAAACATAATATCGGGCCTACTAGCAGTAAGATAAAGGAGAGATCCAATCATACCTCTATATTTTGTTATTTCTACTGATTTACCTCCTTCATCTTTATCCAAGTAGTAAGATGTGCCCATCGGAGTGGCCATGTGTTTAGTGCTTTCCATTTCGAATCTCTTGAGCAATTCTTTGCAGTATTTGGTTTGACTTATGAAAGTCCCTTCGTCCATTTGTTTGATTTGAAGTCCGAGGAAGAAGTTCAATTCTCCCATCATTGACATTTCAAACTCATTCTGCATTGACTTAGCAAAATCTTTGCAAAGGGATTCATTAGTAGCACCGAAGATAATATCATCCACATATACTTGCACAAGAAGAATGTCATGCTTTTTATTTTTAATAAAAAGAATAGTGTCGACTTTTCCTCTTGAAAAATCATTTTCCAAAAGAAACTTACTCAACCTTTCATACCAAGCTCTAGGAGCTTGCTTTAAGCCATATAAAGCCTTTTTAAGTTTAAAAACATGGTTGGGCAGTTCATGATTTTCAAAACCTGGAGGTTGTTCAATGTATACCTCCATCTGAATAAAACCATTTAGAAAAGCACTCTTGACATCCATTTGATATAATTTGAAATCCATGATGTAAGCATAAGCAAGTAACATTCTAATAGCTTCTAGTCTAGCTACAGGTGCATAGGTTTCCTCATAATCTATACCTTCTTCTTGATTATACCCTTTAGCAACCAATCTAGCTTTATTTCTAGTTATTAATCCATTTTCATCAAGTTTGTTTCTAAAAACCCACTTAGTTCCAATTATAGGGTGATTATTAGGTCTAGCAACTAATTCCCAAACTTGATTTCTTTCAAACTGATTTAATTCCTCATGCATAGCTAAGATCCAATGTTCATCATCAAAAGCTTCAATTAAATCCTTAGGTTCAATTTGAGAAACAAAAGCTAAGTGATTACAAGTATTTCTAAGGGAGTTACGAGTACTTACTCCTTTAGATACATCACCGATAATTTGATCAAGGGAGTGATATTTTGAAGTTCGCCATTCTTTGGGAAGTTCCAAAGCTTGCGAATCTTCTTGTCTTTGTTCATCCTCTTTCTCCTTGATTTCCTTTTCCTTACTGTCCAAGTGTGTTTCCGTCAAGATTTCTGCAACATCATCAACAACAAGATCCTTTCTCGATCCACTTTGGTCAGTTTCATCAAATGCAACATGTATAGATTCTTCAATAGTCATAGTTCTTTTATTGTAAATGCGAAAGGCTTTACTATGATTTGAATAGCCAAGAAATATACCTTCATCAGACTTAGCATCAAACTTGCCTAAATTATCTTTTATAAAATTAAGCTCGGGTAGTCCAATTACTAGCTCTTTAGAGACCAATTTCTTTAAGTGATCCATGTGAATGTGTGCAATTCTCCTATGCCATAACCATGAATCATCATTCTTACTCAAAAGACATTTCGCATCATTTGAAGATATATCATCAAGACTAATCATATATATGTTGTTTACTCTATGACCAATAAATTTAACAAGCTTGTCGTTTTTATCTTCAATTATGCAACAGTTTGAATCAAATATAACTTTATTTCCTTTATCACATAATTGGCTAATACTAAGTAAGTTGTGTTTCAAGCCTTCAACAAGCAGCACATTTTCAATGGAAGAGTTAGGGTTCTTACCGACTTTGCCGATTCCAAGAATTTTACCCTTGTTATTATCGCCATAAGTGACGTGTCCATGATTCTTGGGAATAAGTGCGATGAACTTTGAGTCATCCCCGGTCATGTGCTTGGAGCAGCCGCTATCAAGATACCAATTTGAACTCCTGGCTTTCAAGCACACCTACAACACAAGTTTAGTTTTTAACTTTTGGTACCCAAACTTTCTTAGGTCATTGTGTGTCAGTTTTGGGTATAGTACCCTTGGGAACCCAAACTATTTTTGTTCCAACTTTTGTATTTATGTTTTTTCTTGCATTACATGTTGAAGCACTATGTCCTTTTCTTCCATAATAAAAACATTTAATAAAAGGGCTACTTGAAACACTAGAATGCACAAAGAAATTTTTATAGAGTTTTTGTTGATTTTTCGGGTTATAACCTATCCCGGCTTTTTGAAAAACCACTCTTTGTCTTCCTAATAAAATATTTAAGTTATCCCTTCCAAAGGTGAATTTAGAAAGAGTGTTCTTTAGATCTTCGTTTTCTTTTTCAAGTGTATGACATGAAGAACAAGAAGAGGAAGTAGAAGCATGTGAAGAATGATTTGTGCATGCATCAATGATTCCTAAAGTTTCGTTTTCAATTTTCAATTCTTCTATTTCTTTATTTAAAACAAGAATTTGTTTTTCTAAAGAAGAAATTGTTTTCTTAGATGAAAAAATAATTTTTGTGAGTTTTAAAGATTCTTCATGTAATTCCTCAAAAGCATCTTGTAACTCATCGTAAGAAGGTAATAAAGTATTAGAACTTACCTCATTTTCGCTTTCTTCTTCATCTCCTTTTGCCATGAGACACAGTTGAGCTTCTTCGCTATCTGAACTGTCAGTTGAGTCCATGTCGTTTTCATCCCACGCTATGTAGGCTTTTCTTCCTTTTCTTTCCTTGAAGGGCTTCTTTTCAAATTTTTCCTTCTTCTTTTGATAAATTGGGCACTCCATTTTCATGTGACCAGGTTTGCCACATTCATAGCAAGTTGGAGTCGATGAAGCTCTTTCGCCTTTGAAGTGTGTCTTTTTAGGAGGGAAGGGAGGTCTTCTTTGCATTCCCTTTTTCCTGAGAAATTTACCAAACCTTTTAACCAACAAACTTAAATTTTCTTCACTTACCTCAATGTTTTCTGAGCCTTCTTCATTTTCTTCATCATCATTGTCGATTAATGAAGAAGTGGCTTTGAGTGCTATTCCCTTTTTCTTTTTATCATTCTCTTCGCTTTGGCTTAATCTGCTCAACTCCAACTCGTGCTCGTGAAGTTTTCCAAAGAGGGTAGCTAAAGTCATTGTGGACAGATCCCTCGATTCAGATATAGCTGTCACTTTGGGTTGCCAAATCTTGCTAAGACATCTCAATACTTTGTTAATCAAATCTTCATTAGAAAAGCTTTTGCCTAAAGATGCAAGATGATTAACTATGTGGGTGAACCTCTTTTGCATTTCCTGAATGCTTTCTCCTTGGTTTATTCTGAATAGTTCATATTCACGAGTTAGAGAATTGATTCTCGACCTCTTAACTTCACTAGTACCCTCATGGGTAACTTGCAAAGTATCCCACATTTCTTTAGCGCTTTACAATTTGAAATTCTAAAAACTCATCATATCCCAAAGCAAGTAGTAATAATATTTTTGGCTTTTAAATTAAATTGAACTTTTCTTTTGTCTTCATCAGACCATTTATTTCGTGGTGTTTCGGTCCTTATACCATCGACCTCATATGTGGGTATAAAAGTGCCATTTTTGACAGCATCCCAAACATCTAGATCAATAGCTTCGATGAAGATTTTCATTCTTTCCTTCCAATATGCGTAACCATCCCCATTGAAAAAGGGTGGTCGGTTTATGGAGGATCCTTCTGAAAAACCATTTGAAGAAGCCATATACTCTTGAAGCTGCTAAGCTCTTTATACAAGAGTCTAGCTCTGATACCACTTGTTACCAAGTGGCTTCCAATACTCAAGAGGGGGGGTGAATTGAGTATAAAAACTTTTTCACAAAACCTCTTTTTAATTAAAAATGAATATCAAAAGCTTAATAAATAAATGCACAGAAAGAATGAGAAGAAGAAAAGAAGCAATAAAGAACAATGTAAAATAAATGTGCAATAAAATAAATTGCATAAAATAAAGAGATTAGGGAAAAGAGAAGCGAGTACGATTTATCCTAGTTCGACCACTAACCCACTTGTGGTCTACGTCCAATCCTCGAAAGTTTGAGATTTTTCACTAAGTATACAAGCTTCAATAGGTGCTTGCTACCGTTACAAAATAGAGCACTTTTCACACACAGGGACACTATACCTTTGTGCTAAAGTCTCAGCCTGCAGGGATACCTCACCCTTATACAAACCTTGAGGGATACCTCACCCTCGATACAGATTATCAGAAAATAGAGATAAAGAGAAACTCTCAAACAGAGTATGTAATACAAGTTGAAGTGCTAATAGAGCTCTCACAGAAATATCTCAAAGTTTTTAAGCAAGAAGAGCGTAGAAAATAGTTTTCACAAAGACAGAGTAATCAGAAAATAGTTCAGAATAATGGGTAATGGAAAACGTGACCCAGGCTTGCTATTTATAGGGAAAATTAGGTTAACCAGCCGTTGGGTATAATTAATACCATTTAAAACAAAATTGAAAGCTGTCTATTTCCATTTTCGTAAACAAAGATTCGTGTTTATTCGAATAAAGCAACAGCTTATTCGAATAACACTGTTTCTGAAAAACTCATTCAAGATGGGTTATTCGAATAACCAACCTGTTATTCGAATAACTCTGTTAAAACCAGAGTTTGTGAAAATGCACGTTTATTCGAATAACAACTCCTCTATTCGAATAACACTGTTTTAAAAGAAGTTCAGAAAGAAGGATTTTATTCGAATAGCGTATAATCTATTCGAATAACTTACTCAAGTAAGTTCTAAAAACTTCATTTATTCGAATAAGAGATGGTTTATTCGAATAGCCATTTATAAAACAGATTTCTGAAAAGCATTGGTTATTCGAATAACGGGGTAGTTATTCGAATAACATCTTTTAGAAAACAAACCACGTGAACATGGTTATTCGAATAAGCAAAGCTTTATTCAAATAAATCAGTTTAAAAAGGGTTTCTAAAGGATGTTTTCAAGGATACTGAGTTTAAAATAATTTTTCTCTTTTCTTTTAAAAACAACGAGATATTAATGTGAGCTCCGTACAATAGATCCTAAGTCCTAATGCTAAACAATTATAAACTTAGACTTGATCTATATATCATCTTCATTTATTCTTTCCGTTTGTTATCATCAAAACAAGTCTTCACAGAAAAGCATCAAACACAGGAGTAGCCTTTTTAGGCCAAAGAAAAAGCTTGAAGACATTAATTAGATGTCTTGACCAATTATTAGTCATTTTCCTAAAGCAAAGTTATTTTCTTCTTTCTCTCCATGCAATGCTACGGCTGCCCAATTCAATTCAGCCTTTTGATTTCATTTGTATCACATTTCATAACACTTAACTCATTCTCTCTCTTCTCTCTCTTCCAATTTGTCAAGAACACCAAGAACAACACCATTTTCTTTCCTTCCTTGAGCATTCGGTCACCACCCATGGAACCACTTCCAGTCTTCCATAATTTCATCTAGCTACATACCTTGAATCCTCTCATCAATCTAAAACACTTTCATGTTGGGAACTTCTCAAAATTCCATCATCTTCATCACTCAACCAAGCCAAGAACACAAAACAACCATTTTCCTTCATTTTCTCACCAAATGGTTCGGCCATGACCACCAAAAGCACCACCCATCACTTTTAATTTCATCCAACCATAGATCTTAAATCTACATGATATTTTAAGCAACTTTCATGTTGGAGACTTTCTCAAAATCATTCATCTTCATGGACTTTCTTCAAGAGCCAAGTTATTGAGTTTTTAAGGTGAAGTGTAAGAAGACTTCAATTCTTATCTCTTTTTCATGATCTAAACCATGTTTGATCCATGGTTCCTCTTAATCAAGCTTAGTATACTAATTTCTATGTATTTTGTTTTGAATTTGAGAAGCCCTTGGTGTTGAAGGACTTGGAAAGAGAAGCAAACTCAAGAAGCTTTGAGGATCTTCAAGAGGTAAGAGAGAGATCCATCTCACCAACCAATTATGGTGGTGGGAGATGGTCTTATATTTGATGGATTGTGAATTCATGTGAGAATTCCAATCCATGGTCATGTAATAATTAATTGTGTGTTTATGAGCTTTGCTTTATTTTCTTGTGCTTTGATTATTTTTGTCTATGCTTAATATGCTTTGCATGATTTTATGGCTTTGATAGTATACTTATAATATGCATGATGAGTATATGGCATGTTTGTGATATTTATGATGAAATATATATATGTATGCCATGATGTGTGGATGGAAAGAAAATTGATATTGGTTCCAATGGCCAAGGAAGAGTTACGGTTTTGATGCCCTTGATTTGGGTCAATGTTGAAATTTTTCAAGAACAAGAAAATTAAATTTTGATCCCTAGAACAATGAGAATTTCGGCCAAGACACCTCAAAATAGGTGTTTACAAATTAATATGTTTATGGAAAAATAAAATTGGATTGATTTGAGGAATATAGAAAATGAACTAAAGGTTTGTTTTTTTTAAGAAAACATGAACACAAATTTTAGAATGAAATTTTATTAATTTATTTTGTGTAGAAACAAGAATGAAATTTATTTAAGTTAGAAGAAAAATATTTCATGGTTCCAATGGCCATCTATAAGGTTTTGATAATTTAGAAAAAATGTTTTGATGCTATGAAATACAAGAATTTTCAAATAAGGATTTTTGAAAAGGGAATTAAGTGTTATAAATTAAGTGAAGTGGAATTTTCATAAATAAAAGAAAAAGAAGATTGAAAGTATTGAACTTCAAATTAATCAATTTTTAGAAGTGATTTAGAAATATAAAGGAAAACATTTGTAACTTAAAATTTCTAACAAAGAATTTATTTATTGGGTTTTGGAAAACGTTAGAAAATTTAAAGTTAAGAAACAATAATTAAATCAACTCAATATGATTTTGTAGGACTAGATTAATAAAAAGTGATTTTGAGAAAATATATATTAAAAGATTTTTGACTAAGAATGAAAAAGGATTTGCAAAGAAAGTGAAAATGAATTTGAACAAATGGATTTGTTATATGACCAATCGGTACTTTGGTTTTAAAAATAAAACTTTAATGGTTTTGTTTGTGTAAAACCATATCAATTTAAAAGGAAAAATATTTTGATAATTTTTCAAATAGTAATGCCTAGATTTTGATGAAACAAAGTAATTTTTCAAGTGAAAATATAATTGATTTAATATAAGAAATTTGAAAAGGGAATAAGAGTATTTTACTCACTTGAAAAATTAAGTTTTGTAAACGAAAATGTTTTCAAACTTCAATTTATTTTGAAGTAGGTTAATTTGGAAATGATTTGGGGAAAAATGGAGAATATAATGGTATTTTGAGAATTTACTCAAGTATAACTTATTTTCAAGTTTTGAAGTACGTTTGGAAATTTTAAGATTTGAAACATTGATTTATATCAATGGAAAGGTAATTTTGTGGATTATATTTGAAAAAGAATTTCTTGAGTAAAGAAACGTGAAAAAAGATTTTCTTAAGTAAGAAAATTCAAAAAATGAAGTACAAAGTCATAATATTTTGAGAAAGGATGAAATGAAATTTTTGAAGGTTAAGAAATATTTTTCGTAATAGAATTGTGGTAAAAAATGATTTACGTATCTTAAAAATGATTTAGAATATAGTAAAATATTCCTATGCGATTTAAAATATGTTAAAATATTTCTACGTGATTTGAATTACGTTTAAATATTTTACGTGAGTTTAAATATTTGACGTCTTGTTGAAAAGTCACTATGTGATTTAAAAGTAATAGAATATTTTTACGGTATTGTGAAAATATAACGAAACGTTTGAATTTTGAAAACGTAATGTATGTTACGATATTTTGAAAACGTGATGTAAACATTTTGGAATTGTGAAAACATAATGAAAATGTTGCGCAATCTTGTGAAAATACGGCGAAAGTGTTTTATAACTATGAAAACATGATAACATGATTTTGTGTTGAAAATACAGTATAATTACTGTTTAACCAGTGTATGGATACTGTATGAGAGAGTGACGTGTTTTGCTTATGATTGGTATTTGGTGCATTTTATATGCATTGGAAAGAGATGCCCGTATTTGGATTTGGTGCATTATACATGCCTTGAAAAGATTTAGCCCGTTGGGGTTGGACTTGCACTGATATACTCGTGCATTGTACTAATGAAATTGAAAAGATTTGGCCCGTTGGGGTTGGACTTGCACTGATAAATTCGTGCATTGTATAAAAGATAGCTAATAGCTATTATGACCCTTGTGGTTGAAGAGGGAATGAGAATTGATAGTGAGATCTATGATGGATCTTGGGGCGTCGAGGCGCATGAATGGTCGACCAAAGGACAATAGCGAGTACCACCGTGCCACTTGGCGATGCAGTCCGTTGCAACGCATTGACGATACCCGACAAGAACACGATTCTTTTCAACGACTGGGAGATTGTCTTTGGGCTAAGGTTGACAATTAACCAGAGCATTCTTCTCGTAATTGTGAAAACCTCCATGGAGTCATTTTTGATAAAATGAGTTTTTGTACATATGCATAAATCTGAGCATTTATATATGTGTGATATATTAATTGGGGAATATTGGTTATTGGTTATGACAATTGTTTTGAGTACTTAGATGATGATTGAACTGATAAATGATTAGATGACGATAGTTGATTAATGCTGATAGCATGATTATGGTATGATCTATCTGTATGATATAGCTATTTGTGCTATCTCTGTGTTGCCATGTTGGTATTGGTGTAGGTGATCTCACCTCTTTGTTATATTGTTTTGTTGTGTCTGTACTGTTAAAATCAAATAATAGAAGGATCGAGTTGTCTTAGACATAACTAAGATAGATACTCGAGATTGGTGATAACAATAAGGAGTGGACATTCAGGACTCGAAGGTGTGCAGTGTTGACAAAGGAACAGATGTCTGATGCATCAAGATGGACAGAAAAAGGAATAAGTATATTAAAGTTTCTCGTTAGTGTTGTACCGTGCTATTAAGTAAGACCCGTCATAGGGTTTGCTATTGTAAAAAAAAAATATGTCTGTTAATTTTATATTTCTCTTTAAATTGTGATATTAATTGGTGTCAATATTGCATAATGAATAGTTGAAATATGTTTTTTTTTTATATTACCTAATATTTTCAGTAAAGTAAAGAAGAAAAATTTGAAACCCATATTTTATAACTCAAACTTTGTGCGAACTTAATTTCAGATTATGAGTCGAGAGTCAGAAATATGATGCCTTAGCTAAGTTGTTACATTAGTTGGTATCAGAGCTAGGGTGTTACACAACCAAAATGTATACAAATCCAAATGATGATGAAAATGGACCCATGAAATCAATTTCCTAACAATAAAAAATTTCAATGACAAGGATAGGGTTCAAATACATCATATTTCTTTTAGAAATGGACCCTAATTTTTGACAATTTTTGTAACTTTTGCAAAGAGTATAATTGTCCTTGAAAAAAGTGGGCTAATAAAATCCACACTGCAAGATTTTTGCAGCTGTTTTCTTTTAAGAAAAATGACCTCCGCATGCTTCTGAATGACAAAATTTAATGACACTACTTACCTCACTATCAGGTACACATCTCCGAAAAATTTGATCAGGACAATATTTGAACAAATATGGGTCATCCCAATAGAAAATTTTTACCTCAATTAAAAACTTTTTTCTATCTTGGTGCGTCCACTGAGGCGGCATCTTACCTGTTACAAGAAAATTGACAATGTTAGCAAACCAAGGCATGGAATTGACAGAAAATAAAAATTCATCGAGAAAAGAATCATTGATAGGTGTGCTATCAAAAGATGAGCCTGTTGTAAGTCTGGACAAATGATCTGCAATAACATTTTTAGCTCTTTTCTTGTCTTTTATTGTGATGTTGAATTCTTGAAGCAACAAGATCCACCGTATCAACCTAGGTTTGGCATCTTGCTTAGACATTAAATATCTAACAGCAGCATGATCAGTGAAAATAACAGTGGAAGAACCAATTAAATAAGCTCAAAATTTGTCCAATACAAAAATTATAGTAAGTAGTTCTTTTTCAGTTGTGGTGTAATTCATTTGTGAACTATTCAAAGTTCGACTTGCGTAATAAATTACATGAGGCTTACCTTCCTTTCTTTGTCCTAAAACAGCACTAACAGCAAAATCACTAGCATCACACATCAACTCAAAAGGCAAAGACCAGTCAGGAGATTGCATGATAGGAGCAGAAATCAAAAGATCAATTAATTTTTCAAAAGATTTCTGACAATCTTGGGTCCAATCAAATGGTACATCTTTTATTAGAAGATTACATAAAGGTCTAGATATGTCACTAAAGTTTTTTACGAATCTTCTGTAAAATCCTGCATGTCTTAAAAAGGAACGAACTTCTCTGACTATTTTTGGGGAAGGCAAATGAGCAATTAATTCAACTTTGGCCTTATCAACTTCAATTCCCTTAGAAGATATCACATGACCTAACACTATTCCTGAGGTAACCATGTAATGACATTTTTTTCCAATTTAACACAAATCCTTTTTCTTCGCATCTTTGAAGAACTTTTTCCAAATTATCAAGACAATTTTCAAAAGAATTTCCAAAAACTGTCAGATCATCCATGAAAACCTCTAAATAATGCTCAATCATGTCACTGAAAATACTTAACATACATCTTTGAAAAGTTATTGGAGCATTACAAAGACCAAAAGACATTCTTCTATATGCAAAAGTGTCAAAGGGGCAAGTAAAAGTGGTCTTTTCTTGATCCTCTAATGCAATTGGTATTTGATTATACCCTGAATAACCATCAAGAAAACAATAGTAGGGATGTCTTGCTACTCTTTCCAAAATTTGATCAAGAAATGGCAAGGAAAAATGATCTATCCTAGTGGTTGCATTCAATTTTCTAAAATCAATACACATACGCTAACTAGATGAGACTCGGTTAGGTATTAATTCTCTTTTTTCATTTTCAACCATTGTTATTCCAGATTTCTTAGGCACAAGTTGTGTAGGGCTTACCCACTAGCTATCAGAGATAGGATAGATAATTCTAACATCAAGTAATTTAAGAACTTCAGCTCTAACTACCTCTTTCATGTGTGGATTTAATCTTCTTTGAGGTTGTTGAGATGTTTTAGCATTATCCTCTAAATGTATTCTATGTGTACAAATTAATGGATTAATACCTTTTATATCCTTTAATGTCCATCCAATTGCACTTTTATATCTTTTAAGTACTTCTATCAACATACCTTCTTGCTTTTTGGTCAGGGATGAGGAAATTACCATTGGAAAGCTTTGTTCTTCTCCCAAAAATGTGTACTTCAACCCAGCAGGTAATGACTTTAGTTCTAGTGTGGGTACTTCTTTATGGGTATCATCATTTATTCCTGTGTACAGTCAAGCAAAGAGCATATTTCAAAAACATCATCATCTAATTGTGTAGCTGAATCAAATGAATTAGTTAAACAGATTTCTAATGGGTCAGAAGAACTCCTGGTTTGAAAATGATCATCTATAATGGCCTCAATCCCTTCAATCTCTTCATTGTCATCATAAACTTCATGTGGTTGTTTGCACATGTTGAAAACATTAAGCTCCAGTGTCATATTTCCAAATGTTAGCTTCACTACTCTATTTCTGCAATTTATCAAAGCATTAGATGTTGCTAAAAATGGGCGACCTAAAATAACAGAAACTGACTTAGAACTATCAATCATAGGTTCAGTTTCTAAGACAATAAAATTCACAGGATATATGAATTTATCAACTTGTACTAACACATCTTCCACTATTCCTTTTGGGATTTTAATTAATCTATCAGCAAGTAGAAGAGTTATAGAAGTTGGTTTTAACTCACCACGGTTGAGTTGCTGATAAACTGAATATGGAAGTAAATTAACACTAGCACCAAGATCAAGTAAAACTCGTTCAATTTTATGTTCACCAATAATGCATGAAACTGTAGGACAACTAGGGTCTTTATATTTCAACTCATTATTATTTTGAATAATGGAGCTTACCTGCTCAAAAAAAATACATTCTTTTTCACATTATGTTTCCTTTTAACAATGCACAAGTCTTTCAAAAATTTGGCATAATAAGGAATCTGCTTGATAGCATCTAACAGAGGAATATTGACCTTCACTTGTTTAAATATTTCAAAAATGTCATTGTTATAATTCACTTTACTTGAATTGTTTAATACTTGAGGAAATGAGGGTGAAGACGAGGGTTTGATCTATTTTTGACTAGGTGGCTTATCAACTCCTTCCTCATCTTTGGGACTTGACTCATCATTTTTCTCACAAGGTTCAGGAATTTGTTTTTCAACAACCTTTCCACTCCTAAGAGTTATCACTGAGTTGACTTGATATATTTTTTGACTTTCTGAACTACCCTCATTTAGGCTGTACTGACCCTTAGGATTTGGTTGAGGTTGAGAGGGAAACTTTCCTTTCTCATGAATGGCAAGTGCAGAAGAAAGTTTAGCAAGAGTGTCTTTTATGTCAATCATGGCTTGAGTGTTATGGCTATTAATGGCCTCTTGCTTTTCTATGAATGCATGCAATATTCCTTCAAGGTCTTTCCTATATGGTAGGACATAGGGTGCATATCCTTGAGAATTTTGAGAGTCTTGTTGTGCCTGAGGAGGTGGTGGTTGCATGAATTGTGCCTGATTGTTGGTCCTCCAATTGAAGTTCGGGTGATTTCTCCATCCCGGATTATATGTATCTGACAAAGAAGAAGTGAATGGCTTTTTAAAATTGTTCATTGCATTTACTTGCTCATGCACAACTTCTTTAAAAATAGAAATTTTTGGACATTCATTTGTTGAGTGTCCCAATTCATCACAAATGCTACAAATTTCTTCATTTTGCACATATTTGATTTCTTTTACTTTCCCTGATTCCATGGCTTCAACATTTCTAGTCAAACTAGCAAACCTAGCATTTAAATCTTCTTCTTGACTAAGATGATATTTTCCTTTACTAGCATTTGTAATGTTTGATCTAATTGAATTTTCAGAAGGATAAGTACCATGCCAAGATTGAGAATTTTCAGTCAAATGGTCTAAATAGTCTAAAGCTTCTTCAGGTTCTTTATCAAGAAATTCACCATTGCACATTATTTCCACAAATTGTTTAGTTTCGAGTGTTAACCCTTCATAAAAGAAGCTTATAGTACGCCATTTTTCAAAATCATGATGTGGGCAAGAATTCAACAAATCTTTAAAACATTCCTAACTTTGAAAATATGGTTCATTTGAATTTTGAGAAAAATTTTAGATTTGTCTTTTCAAAGCATTGGTTTTATGTGTTGGAAAAAATTTCTTCAAAAACTCACATTGCATTTCTTGCCATGTGCCTATTGATCTTGGTTTCAAAGTGTTAAGCCAAGCTTTTCTTTATCTTTTAAAGAAAAAAGAAATAATTTAAGCTTAACAACCTCTTCAGTGCAAGTTTGATCATGAAAAGCGGTACATACTTTCTCAAATTCTTTTAGATGTAAATATGGGCTTTCAGATTCTAAACCATGAAAATTAGGAAGTAAAGAAATCATACCTGGCTTGAATCTAAAATTGTTAGCATTGAGTGGAAAGATAAAACATGATGGACTAGAATTTCGAGATGGTTGCAAATACTCATGCATGGTTCGCAACGGTTGATTTTCATGTTCATCATGCACACTTTCATTTTCAGCCATTGTGTTTGATGTGTATGATTGTGATTCAAACAAATCAATATGTAACACACCTAGATTAACTCTAACCAAACGACCAGAATTTAAATCCCGATACCAATTAAGCATACACAAGAAACTTAATAAGGATATGGTATAAACCAGCCACCATATATATATAAATATTAACAAAAGTAGGTGTGGTATGAACCAACCACCAAATAAAGAAAATAAGCAGAAAAATTAAAAAAGTTAGTATGCAGATAAATTAAAATGTTAGATAGTTGATAAAGTAAGAAGTTAGTTAGTTAGTAAGAGAGTTAGTAAGTTAGTAAACAAAAAATAAATAAATGACAGAAAATAAATAACAAAAAATAAATGATAGAAGATAAAATACAGAAAATAAAGTACAAAATATAAATTTAAAATATGAAAACTAGAGAATCGGCAAGCCGATTTTTTGCTCCAGCGAGAGAGAAGAGAATAAGAAAGATTATTTCTTTAATGATTAAAGATTATAGAGAGATTAAGTAGAGTTTCCCCCACTAAGTTAGTACGTTACTAAGTACAAAGAAAAAAAATTAAAAGGGTAGAATATATATACAAAATATTTACACCATAAATTTGTTCTTCAAATTAAGTCTCTGACAACGGCACCAAAAACTTGATACGGGATTAAAAGTTACAAACCCAAGTGCAGGTTATCTCAAGTAATAAATTCTCGGTGAGTCCGAGGTCGAACCACAGAGACTTGATGAAGAAAAATTAATTAAAGCAAAGTAAATATTTTGTTACAATAATAAAGATGATAAATAAAATTATTCACAAGTAAAAGGGAATTGCTTGGGTTAGGAGATCCACTCTTGGTAAATAAATTAAGGACAATATTAATTCTTTTATAACTCAATTAGAATCCACACATAACGGAGGTTCCAATTGGAAAATACAACATTCAAAGTTCATTAAAAATTATATACGAAATTATATTATGATTCCTTTAATCATCTATTAACACCACCACTCATAAATGAGATCAAGTATTCATTGTGCCAAAATCTTGTCTACAACAAATCAAGATCTCCACTTTATAAGGAGAGTTTCTAACACCACCACTTGTAAATGGGTTAAAGCATTCATTGTGCCAATCTCTTGTCTACAACAAATCAAGAACTCTACTTTATAAGGCAGGTTTTTAAATTAATTGGAAATAAAATATAATACGTATAATGACCACTTGAAAATATATCATTTAAGCACAAGAGAGAAATTAATTTAACCTTATTTCATTGCCAAGAGCTTCACTCTTTCACCCAAGTAAAATGAAATTTAGTTACTCATAGATAAGAAGAAAGAAAGAGAGAAGAAGAAGAAGAAGAACATGACTTTAATTTAGAATAAAGAAAAATTACTATAAGAAAACCTAGTAACAAACTAGCATCATTTTGGTACCTAACACCTAACACCTTTTATGATCTGCCAAGGCCCCCTTTTATAGAGGATTAGAGATACAAAATGACAAGGGGGCTGAGTCATTAGTGGGTGGATGAGTGGAAAATGAGTGGAAAATGAGTGGAAAATGCCAAATGACTTTTGGTGAGTGGAAAATTATGGAGATTCCTTGTCTCTGAAATCATTTAGCTCTGAAGTCATTGAGTGCGTCAGAATGAGCAACTGTAATCTTCATAAAGGTTGTAGGGATTGATCTTAGCTTTCAAATTTTGCTTTAGTTTGAGTCCAATACCATTTCTATAACTCCAGATACGTTCAAATTACTGCACACTACTCAGACCCAGTCACAGCTCCTTTGTTCTGACTTGAAAGCCCAATATCACCCATTAGACCTCAGATTCTGGAAAAGTGTTCACATAAAAGTTGTAGATATGAGTCTTAACTATTCTACATCCAAATTTCAGCCCATTTGACAATTTATAGCACAAAATATGGCATAAACAGTACATATAGGTCAATTTGTCAAGAATAGCACTTTAGTTCTTGCTTCAACTCCAATTTGAGTTATCTAATCATGTGATTAGGCCTTTGAGGTCTTCATGAAAGTTATAGAAATCTCTCTTATCTTTAAAATGCCACCAGATTCACCTTATTTGGCCACCTACATCGCAAGATATAGCTCAAATATAGAAATAATGTAAGACATAAATTATGCTAAAAAATTTAATTAAGTCCAATTTGAGTCCAAACTTACAAAACATAATCAAACTCAATCAATTAAGTACATGGAGAGTGTAAATAACTAAAAATGAAGGCTTATTAATGTATCAAATATGTGATCATCAAGGTTCATAGAAAATATTCTGGAAGTAGCCTAAGAGGGGTCCAATATAGAGCTTCATGAGGAGATATTCTAACGGAAGAGTGATATGAGCTATTGTAATGAAATTTAACCTAGGGTAGGTAAAAATTCCAGAGTGTAGGGTACTGAAAGGTAAAGGAGCGCATATACTATCCTAAACATCTGTTAATTAACCACTTCAGTCCGTGAATGGTAGGTCGTACTATATTGTAGGGTGGTCCCACAATTGGCTAAGAGATGTTTCCAAAAGTTGCTAAGGAATAAGGTGTCTCTTTATAACTGGTTTGAACAATACTAAAGGTTTCAAGCTACTACAACACCATGTCTGCCCTATTCATTTCCAGAATATAAAAATCCACTGCAACATAGTACCCTTGGATACGAATATGCACTTGTTCACTTCTGGCTTCACAAATCAGATATTCTCTATTCCCAGTAAATACCTTAAATGGTGTAATAGCCTCACAAAGCACAGCTAATTTACTAGCCATGCTGGCCTTCACTAAAATAAATTTGTGATCTGGCGATAAAATGTTGTGAAGGATAATTTCCCTCGTTGTTCCCTCGCTGATCAGTGAGGGATCTGTGAGGGATCAATGACGGAAATCTTAGCCCTCGCAAAATTTCAAAAATAAAATCTGGGGAAAAATAGTGAGTTAATGGCGAGGGAATTGAGAGGAAAAATATTCCTTTCTAAATTTAGCGAAGGTATTACGAGGGATATTTTCCCTCGCTAAGATTATCGTGGGAATTACGAGGAAAATTTTCCTCGCTGAATATTAGAGAGGGAATTGAGAGAGATATTTTCCCTCGCTAACTGACAAAAATGTAGCGAGGGAAAGTTTTGTCACAAATCCCTCACAAAATTTACTAAACCTAATTATATATCCTTCACAGCCGCGCTTTACCTCTCACTCTCACCTCTCTCTGTTCTGCTCTCACTCTCACCTTTCTCTCTCACCTCTCACTCTCACTCTCAATCTCGCTCTCACCTCTCTCTCTTCTCGCTCTCCCTCTCCCTCTCTCCCTCTCAATCTCACTCTCACTTCTCTTTGTTCTGCTCTCCCTCTCCTTCTCACTCTCAATCTCACTCTCACCCTCCTTCTAAGCACGACAGCCACGCGATGACGCTTATAGCAGCTCACCCACTCTGTTCCCCTCCTTCTGAGCACAATAGCAGCGCCACCCAAGCGAGCGACAACCCTGCATGTAAGTTATCTCACTCTTCTCTCTTACGCACTCACGAATGGCATTATTGATTCTAATGGCTTTTGGAAATGCAAGTGGAAAGCTTGTTTATCAGAGCACAAAGAAGAGAGCCCCCGGATCCAAGTGCCCCATTACTGGAAAGAGGATTCTGGGGGTATACATATTTTATTCCTCTTTCAATTTTTTTTACTGGACAAGAATATTACTCTCAGTTTGCATAATAATTTCTCTGAAAAATAGTTCAAAGACTCTCCCAGTCACCCCACTTGCTTGAACAATGAATTTAGTTTTAATGCAATGTAAATGTAAGTTATCCAATACCCATAGGTGCCCATAACTCTAGTTGTAACATGTGTGTTTGATCCCTCTGGCCCTATTTTTGCTAGTCCAAAATCTAACAATTTTGCTGTGAAATCCTATATTAAACAGAACCACATGATGCATGAAAACTCAGTGGATTTAGTTGGCTGTGCATAAAAATTATATCTTTTAGAAAACGCAAATGTAAAATTATATTGTGCACGGAGGATTCACATATCATTGTCAAGTGTTTTATTTTGTCCATTTTGTGGGCATCTGTCATTTCTGTTTGATGTCTGTTACTCTTGGTCTTTATTTTGTTCACATGTCATGCATCAAGTGTTTTATTTTGTTAATTTTGTGGGCATCTGTAATTTCTGTTCTAATGTCTGTTACTTTTGGTCTATATATTATCCAGCTATCTATTTGAATCATTTGAAAAACTAAGGTATATGCTTATGACATCTCTAGAACAGTAATGTATTGTTAATGAAACATAATCAAATACCTTGTTCTAAATCTTCTGATTCAAAAAGACTGAGATCGAGATATGTATTTTGAACTAGAATGCTATTTTCTAAGGTGAATTGTATTGAATCATGGTAAAATATCTTTAAAAAATGCTATAAAAAATATATACCTATAAAATGAAAGGAAATACTTACAATAGTAGCTTTAACCCAAATTTAACATTAATAATATCACATATGGCCTTTAATAAACCATTAATTTTAGAAAACACAAATATAAAATTATATCTTTTGTTTCAAATAAAAAAATTCCATTTGTCTTTTTTTTAGTAACGGCAAACAAATTGAATAACAAGAGTGAGTTTCAGTTTAAGATATGAGTCAGTGGTCATGAAATCCATCTTTTTTACCCCCTTTCATGGTGAGTGGGTTGTTCATTGACCTTTAAATTTTTGGGAAACTTAGTCCTTAAAAATTTCAAATTCTTAAACTCCATTATTCACCGCATGAAAACAACTACTGGAACTCTACCCGTCATCCTGCTGGAACTTCATGGTCATAAATAACTGGAGTGGCTAGGCTTGTAGTTCTATCCCTAGTTGGGTAGCTAATCTAGTGTATCCTTGGAAAAGAGAAGATAGAAATGGAGACTAGGGAAGCCCTTCACTAATGATATTCTAATTAAGATAATAGGTAGTGCTACCATATCAAAGTGAATTTGGTCATAATTCTCCACCACTACAGCATTCTCAGGTTAAGAGAAATTGATAGAAACCCGTTAAGCATCACATTAGCATCATCGCTGGCCTGCTCTTGGAAGGCATAAAGAATACCATCAATCAGAATATCTTCTAACCGGGCATCTATGTCAGATGCTCCCAAGTTAATGACTACCTTCTCAATAGTTTCCATAACCATTCGCTTGTAAGGTTCACTCTCATCTTTAAGATCCTCAATAATTCTTCCGATAATATCGGCAACGCTAACTTTGTTTGATATCTCTACAGTAAGAAATGAGCACGTTGCTTATAGTTTCTTCGATCCAAAGCCATCCTTCTAACCCAGATGTTCTTATTCAAAAGTCAGGGAGAATATCATTTCTAATATAATCAGTTTTCACACCCTCAGCAGGTATACCAAGAGCAGAGGCAATAACACTAAAAGCTCTAGCAGTAGTGTTCCTAATATATTCATCAATGTTGTCTATGTCAGGCTGCATAGCAGCAATCATTGTGGCCAGCAAAAACTTAGATTTTCTTTATGCTTTTCTCTCCTATAGGGTACATTTAAGACTATCTAAATATGACATCAAATCTTGGATGTTGAAAATAAAAGTTATGAATTTCTAACGAATTATGTGTTAAGAATATTGGTTTGATTTAACTTTTGATTGTACTTTAACATATGCTTAAAGTTTTATTTTCTTATTCAAGTGAAGATTTGAGCAAAACCTTAGTTTTCCATTTGAGATTCAATATTAATGAGCACACATACCTATTATTGGTAATGCTCATTGTATTAAATCTTGAATTGTCCAAGTGGGATAATTTAGTAAGAAATTTTTCCTTCACTTAGTTAATAGTTATTCTTTAAATCTCATATCTTATACTTGTTGAAATTTCGGTCTACTACATTTCTTTTTGTTCTCTGGATGTATACTTAAACGCGGTAGATCTCACTGCGTTATAGTCATGCACTTGGAGACTAATGGAAAATGCTGCCGAAATTTCATCAAGTATAAAATATGAGATTTAAGGAATAATTATTAACTAAGTGTTGAAAAAGTTTTTTATCAAATGGGATAGAGCCATACCATGTTAAGAAGGAGATGAAGATATAAGGATTTGTATTAATGTGCTAAACCAATTTCAGCAATCATGAGACCTGATCGAAGTTGGATGTTATGAAGAAATGACCCTACTGGCTATATAAGTGAAGAATTCAAGGATGGAGTTGATGATTTCATTAGGGTTGCTCAAGGAGACCCGACAGTTATTGATGCATTAAATCGCATCCTTTGTCCATATGCTAGATGTAAGAATTGTGCTTGGAAGGAGGTATTTGGGGTAGAACAACATCTGTATAAGTACAAATTTGTGGATGATTATGTAAATTGGACCATTCATGGTGAGGATAGATGAAGGGATAGCGGCTCAACATCTATTATCCATGATGATAAAGTGGAGCCTAGGAATCCATACGTGGATATGGTTATGGATGCTGCAGGTGATAGATTAAATTCAGAAGCTCAAGATTTAGAAGAGGATCTAAATCCGTCAACTGCGAAGTTTTATGACTTACTAAGAGATGCTGACGAATCTTTATGGAATGGTTACCATAAGCACACAAAATTATCAGCTGTAACTCAACTTTTGAACTTGAAGTTGGAGTTTAACATGAGTGAGAGTTGTTATAATAGAATGATTGTCATAATTAAGAGCATGCTTCCAGAGCCTAAAAGGTTACCCAAAAACTTCTACAAATCGAAAAGAATGGTTCGTGAATTGGGATTAGGATATGAGAAGATAGATGCGTGTCTTAATCAGTGCATATTGTATTACAAAGAATACAGTGACAAGAGACTCTACTCAGTTTGCTTAGTATGTGGACACCCACGATTCAAACCGAAGGCGAAACGTTCATCGAATGAGAAGGATGTGTCGCACTCAGTGTTGTGATATTTTCCCATTATGCCAAGACTCCAATGTCTGTTTATGTCCAAAAACACTGCATAGTATATGACTTGGCATACAAATGGAGTGCGTCAAGATGAATCAGTAATCAGGCATCCAACTGATGCTGAGGCTTGGAAACGATTTGACGTTACCTTTCAACATTTGCGCTAGACGCTCGAAATGTTAGGCTTGGCCTGTGTATAGATGGTTTTAATCCATTCAGTAGTTCAGCCACACCATATTAATGTTAGCCTATTTTTGTCACACTGTATAATCTACCTCCAAGTATGTGTATGAGAAGGGAATACATATTCCTCACTCTTGTGATTCCTGGACCAAAGTCACCAGGTAAAAGTTTAGATGTCTATCTTAGAACCCTAATTAATGATCTAAAGATATTGTGGGATGATGGGGTGCAAACTTATGATGCCTGGAAGAAGCAAAATTTTGATATGAAAGCGACTTTGTTGTGGACAATAAGTGACTTTCTAGCCTATGGAATGCTGTCTGGGTGCAGCACTCATGGAAAACTTTCTTATTCGCTTTGTATGAATCACAGTAAGTCATTTGTGTTGAAGCGTGGTAGGAAATGTTATTGGTTTGATTGTCATCACTAATTTTTACTTTTTGATCATCTATTTGACCGTGATTGAAACTCTTTTAAGATATCAACAGTGAAAAAATCTAATCCACCACAACGACTGAGTGGGACAAATGTCTTGAATAGAGTGACTCTACTTAAGGAAATCATTTTCGGCTTGAATTCAGGTAAACAAAAACAAGATGGCTTTGGTATACACCACAATTGGGTGATGAAGAACATATTCTGAGAATTACCTTATTAGTCCACTAATCTAATACGACATAATTTAGATGTTATGCATGTCGAGAAGAACGTGTTTGATAATATCTTCAACACTATCATGGACATAAAGGGCAAAACAAAAGACAATGCAAATGCAAGAGAAGATTTGAAGATAATATGCAAACGTCCTACCTTGGAGCTAATAGTTGAGAATGACAAGTGTAAAAAATCAAAGGCGACGTATGTCTTGGATGCCAATCAAAGAAGGATAGTGTGTGAGTGGATAAACAGTTGAAATTTCCTGATGGGTAGGCGTCGAATATCACACGTTGCATCAATGTAGACGGCGGGAAGATATATGGAATGAAAAGTCACGATTGTCATGTTTTTATGCAAAGGTTAATTCCTCTGGCATTTCGTGATATCTTGCCAAAACCTATATGGGGACCATTAACAGAACTAAGCTTATTCTTTAAAGAAGTTTGTGCAACTGAAATTCGTGTTTCCACCATGGAAAATGCAAAGCTTTCTATCATTGAAACAATTTGCAAGTTAGAGAAGATTTTTCCTCCAGCATTCTTTGATGTGATGGAACATCTAGTCGTGCATCTCCCTTATGAAGCTAAGGTTGGAGGACCAATGCATTACAGGTGGATGTACCCCTTTGAGAGGTGTCTGCTGTACTTGAAAAGAAAGGTCCGAAATAAGGTGAAAGTTAAAGGATCTATTTGTGAAGCATATATTTTAGAAGAAATTTCCAATTTTGCTTCCATGTATTTTGATGCCCACCTACAGACCAGGCGCACTCAAGTTCCTCGGAATGACGATGGTGGAGAAGATACAATTAATGAACGGTTATCTATTTTTAAACATCCATGTCGTCCTACCAGGAAAAATTGAAATAGATTCTTGACGGATGTGAAACTTCAGATTGCTGAGACATATGTGCTTGTAAATTGTGGAGAAGTAGAACCTTATCTCCAGTAAGTTTACTCTCTATCTAATGAATTTGTTATTAATGTGCTAAATTTATACTAAATATTAATTATTGTATTGATTAGACAATTCGAGGATTCGTTAAGGGAAACAAATCCCAATATCATTGATGATCAAATATTGGAAGCTCGAGATAAGGACTTCAGTAGGTGACTAAAACATTTAGTAAGTCATTTTATCCATAATAGTGATCTATCATATTAAATTCAATGTTCATTATGCTAGATGTTACAACTATCTACCGTCTATGTAATGATACAGGTTAATATAGGCCAAGTTGAGGATCAAATGATACGAGAGATAAGTTATGGTCTATCCAAGTCCGTGACTTCTTACTGTGGCTTAATAGTTAATAGGTATAGATTTCATACTAAGGTGTACGGACAAAATAAAGCTACTATGAATAGTGGCGTATGTGTTAGAGGTAGTATATATGATGAGAATGACTTTGACTATTATGGCATCATTGAAGATATATTAGAATTATCATATGTAGGAAATCAGAACAGAGTATTTCTTTTACAATGTCATTGGTTTGACTCGATAAATGGAGTCAATGTTAATGAGAGATATAGGTTGGTTGATATCAAGCATAAATCAAAATTTCACTCAAATGAGCCATTCGTCTTACTCGAACAAACTCAACAAGTGTACTATACAAGATACCCATAAAGCAAAAAAGAGCTAATGGTAAATGGTGGGCAGCTTGCAATGTTAGAGCAAAACTCTTCATGGCTGAGACATTGAATGACGAAGGTGATGAATTGAATGACCTAACTGCCACTGATTATTACCAAGATGATGGATCCCTTGGAACACATAATCTTGTCATAGATGATGAAGCAGTCTCCTTGTTTGATACACATGCCCAAATAGAAGAAGTGAACATACATGATATACATTATCCAATGGACGTTCTAGTTGATGATGAGTTCATTGATGACAACGAAAATAATGAAATTAATGAATTCTCAGATAAAGATGAGGAATCTTTTGCTTTAGACTCAAGTAGTTAAAATTGAAGCTTGTTCAATAAATTTCGTTAATGGTATTTACACTAAAATATCATTATTATATTTTGAGGTTTTTATTGACATATAGTTTCTTAACTCGTCATGTTTCATTATGTTTTATTCATCATGACCATTCGAGGTAAAGGTGCTGGACGCGGTCATGGGAGAGGCCGTAATGTTTCATCTGGCATTGATTCTCCACCACTACAACATTCTCAGCCCTTGATTGCTACCGCAAGTGCACGGATCGCTCAAGTAATACAAAAATTAACTCATGAACGATCTATTCTCAATCACACACTATACATGGCCAATAGGTATATTTCTATCCTATTAACGAATCAACTCATCTAAGCCAATTGAACTCACCGATCATGTATCAACCATACCATATCCATATTAACAAATCCCTATGTCTAGTTCATTTGCAATATTAGGATCATGCAATTGATGGTCAACCAACAACAAGCATTAAGCACAGATAATGATTGAACAATAATCAAATATCCACACAAACTCAAAAAAGAACACATCATTAATATATATAAACAGATCCAAAATATTCCTAAACACAGCTCAGCTATACAATAGATAAGGAAGAGAAGAGAGAAAGGGAAAAAGATAAAGGAAGCTCATTGATTTGTTTCTTTGAAGCTTGAATCCTCTGTCATCCTTGATCCTTGACTCCAATCCACCATCAATGGAGATCTAGCCAAACTAAACTAACCTAAAACTAACTAAACTAACAAAACCTAAAAATGGAAATGGCCTAAACGGCCAGAACACAGAGAAAAATGTGAAAAATCTATTTATAGGCTCAACTTGCCGCCTTCGCATCGCGGCCCCCACATACGCACGCCGCGGCGCCCACAGGGTCGATTACGTGCGCCGCGGTGCCCACTTCTTTTGGGCCGCTGCCTTCTCGCCTCGGGTTGAAGTATGGTATTCTGAAATGCCCCTCTATGCCGCGGCGCGCACTACCCTGCGCTGCGGCGTAACATGCTAAAATGCTAATTTGGCTTCCTCTTTCTCTTTTAGCTCAAATGCTCCATATTTGACCTTGTTTGGAGCCCTTCCTAACATGAAGAAAACACCAAATCAATAACATATATAAATCTACTTAATCAATAACAATTCAAGCTCAATTTGTTATAAAACATACAAGAAAGGATCAGAATCAGAATATGACAAATATAAGCACAAAACCCTCCAAATATGCATTATAAATAAGAACTAAGCATTCATTCTAGCACAGAGATAGGGCACAAATAACTATATTTTATGGAGTTGTCACACCCCAAACCTACATTTTTCTAGTCCTCGAGCAAACAAAATAAAACTAAGTAAATCACTTTACAATTCAAAATAACTTTCATTCAACAAATATCATTTCAATCTTCTTATTCCTTTAAATCAAAACTAGTGTGTAATGACTGCATCAATCCTCAAAAAGTGCAAATGCCCCGTAAACAGTTCCACACAAATACAATCCTTAACATGCTATCAATCCACACAACTCTTCATGTAATTCATATTTTCACAAACATGCAAGATAAACTTTTCCTAATCAAGTCATATATATACAGATAAGTTTATAAACATATAGGCATATGATTCACAGAATCCACAAAATTGTAAATCAACTCTCTCTCTCTACTAATGTAAATCACACAAGATTGAGGATCAAAAGGGACTTTATCAGCTTATAATGTTAGGCCAATGGTATGGGCGAAAGAAATGAAGGAAAAGGATACAATACAAACATTGAGACACATAAACATGATATTTCAAGACATGAGCCAAAACATGATATTAGCAGGGTATTCAATAGTGAGATCATAAAACTTGTCTGAACCATTTTCGATGCTTTTCAACTTTACTTTTCTTAAGCTTTTCTTTTTTTTTTCATTTTCTTTTGATTTTTTATTTTTATTTTGCAAAGCATTGCTTTTTTCTTTTCTTTGCATCTGGTTCCTTCAGGCTCATTTTGAATTGAATATTCATTAACACCCCTTACCAATAGACTCATTTCAAGAAATAGAATACCATGTACTTAACAAATAATAAGGGTAGGAAGAAAATGACATGCTTTCACATGCATTAGAATGGTTAACAGGTTAACGATCACAATGGTGGTGAAAAACAAATAAGGCCAAACAGTATAAGGCTTCAAAAAGGGACCCAGGGATATCATTATATCAGGGTAAGCTTTTTAAGGCTCAAACGATTCAAACAATACCCTAATCATCTCCTCAATCATGCACAACTTAGAATTTCGCCTCAAGAGAGTTCAAAAATAATTTCTAGGATAATCCAAACTCTACATGTACATCCATAAACATTCTCAAAACATGCACTCTTATCATTTTTAAAGTTACACTTGCATCTAAGTGAGGTGTAAATCATACATCAAAAGCAACTAAATTATTTCACACGCTTCAAGATCACATAAGGTTTCACTAAAAAAGGGGCAAATAGCAACCTTTCACACCATGAACAACCAAAAACAATACCAGCATTCTTGCAACATGTCATGCATTCAAATAGATTTAACTTTTCAATTCAAGCATGCATAACAACTTTTGCATAAAGTGAAAATTGAAAATCTTGTCAACAATGCATCAGTGATAGTCAAAACAAGATATAATCATGAAAATATGATGACTAAAACCACTGCATACTCAAAATACCAATACATGTTAACATTAAGCATAAAAGTAATAAAACATGTAAAGATACTCCCCCAAACCAAAATGAAATGTATCCTTTAAAGAACATGGTCTATAGGGTACTTGAGACTCTTAAAATAGTAGCCTATCTACTACTGAGCATTACTAAATACAAAAAAATACAAAAATAATAGAAAAAGCAAAAACAGGGGTTCTGCGCAGTGGCGCCCCCAAGCCTGGGCCACGACGCTCACAAAAAGCTGCAAAATTCTGCAGAAAACTACCACATGCACCGCGGCGCGCATTACCTTGCACCGCGACATGACAACCTAAACTGCTAAATTTAGCAGCAAACACAGTTTTGCTACTGGAATTGGCTCATATGGATCTCTAGCTGCAACAAAACTTGTTCAAAAAGCTAAATTACAAAATGTACATCACAAACTTAACAAAACACAAAAACAACATATTAACTTATATAAAACCTAAACAAACTTAAAACCTAAAATAACAAAATCATTAAACTAAACTATATATATATATAATCAACATATATATATATATATATATATATATATATATATAACATACTAACAAAAACATATTAACAAAACATGAACATATATATACTAACATGCAAAACACAATATACTAACTATTTATGCACAAAGTAAAAGCATTAATGTAACATAAACTTGGGATTTCCTCCCCAAGAAGGACCTAGTTTATAGTCTTAGCAAGACTTTGTCACCAAAATTGAAGTGCTATGGATGAGTAGTCTTCAAGAACTTGATCCAAGGGTTATCCTTTCCGGAGTTGCGAATTCCCTCAAGGACCTTGTATGATTGAAATCACCCGGCTTCTTTATTGAAACCAAAACAAGACATAAAAGAAACATAGATTATACACGACTATATACAACTTGAATTAGAACTAATCAAACTCATTGTCAATATTAGCCATATAAAAACTATCCCCAGAAATGGTGCCAAAAACGTGATTGTTACCGCAAGTGCACGAATCTCTCAAGTAATATAGATATAGAGTAAAAGTTCGTTCCCACGAAGATAATTAGTTATAAAGCTAAGTACCAACCAATAGCTTAATCAATTCTATTCAAGGACATAAAAATAAGAAAGCAATAATCTAAACTAAATCTAATTTACAAAAGCAATAAACATAAACGGTTAGGTTTTAGGAAATCCTTCTTCACCCCCTACATCTACCAACAACATGCAATCCTCCTCATAAACATAAATGCACTAATTAGGTTAACTTGAGAATCTTCATTAACCAAAAGCCTATGTCTAGGTCAATCAACCATAGTTTCATTTGCCTAACTCATTAGTTAATACCAAAATCAACTCATGAATGATCTATTCTCAATCACACACTATACATGGCCAATAGGTATATTTCTATCCCATTAATGAATCAACTAATCCAAGCCAATTGAACTCGCCGAACATGTATCAACCATACCATATCCATATCAACAAATCCTTATGTCTAGTTCATTTGTAATATTAGGATCATGCAATTGATGGCCAACCAACAACAAGCATTAAGCACAGATAATGATTGAATAATAACCCAACATCCACACAAACTCAGAGAAGAACACATCATTAATATATATAAATGGATCCAAAATATTCCTAAACACAGTTCAGCTATACAATAGATAAGGAAGAGAAGAGAGAAAGGGAAAAAGAGAAAGGAAGCTCATTGATTTGTCTCTTTGAAGCTTGAATCCTCCTTCATCCTTGATCCTTGACTCCAATCCACCATCAATGGAGATCTAGCCAAACTAAACTAACCTAAAACTAACTAAACTAACAAAACCTAAAAATGGAAATGGCCCAAATGGCCAGAACACAGAGAAAAATGTGAAAAATCTATTTATAGGCTCAGCTTGCCACCTTCGCGTCGCGGCCCCCACATATGCTCGTCGCAGTGCCTATAGGGTCAGTTACGTGCGCCGCGGCCCTCTCTTCTTGGGTTGAAGTATGGCATTCTGAAATGCCCCTCTATGCCGCGGCACGCACTACCCTGTGCCGCGGCGTAACATGCTGAAATGCTAATTTGGCTTCCTCTTCCTCTTGTAGCTCAAATGCTCCATATTTGACCTTGTTTGGAGCCTTTCCTAACATGGACAAAACACCAAATCAGTAACATATATAAATCTACTTAATCAATAACAATTAAAGCTCAATTTGCTATAAAACATACAAGAAAAGATCAGAATTAGAATATGACAAATATAAGCACAAAACCCTCCAAATATGCATTATAAATAAGGACTAGGCATTCATTCTAGTACAGAGATAGGGCACAAATAACTACATTTTATGGAGTTATCAGCCCTCTCCAGGTAAACCTGTAAGATAAATGGAAGAAATTATTGTTAACTCGTGGTTTATATAGATGTAATATATATGTATTTTTTTGTTTATGTATAATTATGTTAGGTGCAACTTCATCTACTGGCCCATCGACCAGTGTAGGCCTACAAGCATCAGCTTCTGTCCTACTCCTTACTGACCTAGCCCTTTCTATGCCATCCCCTGCTGACCCACCCACTAGCGGCCCGAATGTGGTGCCTTTATTTGGAGAATCCAATGTAGAAACAAATAGCAGGAAACTTATATATGTGGTGCCTGTCCCTGAACCGTAAGTAATAGTGATTATCACCTTTTATTACATATATTTACTTTTAGATTACCAACATTATCTTCTTGTACTTACAGGAGGAGGTTTCTCCCATCGAGAGTGACATATGACATTATGTACAATGTCATGACAAGGATGCCTATTCCGGCTAGTACGTGGCGAGGTTTTCCAGCTGAGATGAAGGAAATACTATTTAACGACTTCATGGTAAGTAATTGTGTTTATAGAATTATATATTATATGTTTATTGAAAAATAAATATACATACATATCATTTATGTAGGCTAAGCATCGGTTCACATCTGATGCTGATCGCAGCATGGTGAGAACTGTCCGGAAACGGACAATCTTAGACCGTTATCCAGACCATTTGAACAAAGCACAAGATAAGGCCTTTGAGAAGGCAAATTCAAACAACTTATCTGATGTTAAGGGCCATGGGCCCAGAGGAATGAGAACGGAAGTGTGGGATGTCCTAGTCGACATTTGGCTGATAGATAAATGGATGACGAGGTCTGTCGCTGCCCGAAGGAACAAGGCAGCCATGCCTGATGCCTTGAAGCATACAGGTGGGTCGATAAGCTTTGGTCAACACAAGAGTAAGATGGTAATATAACTTTCTCATTTAAAGTTTTGATGGTAATCTGTTTATTAATCTGGACTTTTCTGAGTTTTATTTTATTTTATTAATCTGTGTATTAACATGTTGTAATTACTTGAGTTATTTGCCTATCTTGAGTATGACATAGTATTTTAGAGGATTTGCCTTACTTTTGATATATGTTTATTATATAGTATTCTTTATATGGGATTACAGGAGGCAGAGTTAAAGCATACGGTTTCTTACAGAGATCTCTATGCAAAAGTTCATAAGAAGAAAGACAGAACCTATGTTTTTGAGCGCTCGAGGAATTTTATTGTAGGTGTCTTTAAAATTCAAAAGTCATATATATTTTAGGTTACTTATTTTTTTGTTAATATTTTTCTTTTTTTGTTATTTTTAGGAGTCATATGACACCGCAATGACAGAAAAATATGGAGAAAACTCTTCCTCTCACCCTATGGTTGACCCGGAGGTCTAGTTGGATGCGGCGGGTCCCAACAAGAAGGGACATGTGCATGGCATAGGTAACACCTTGCACATTGGTAATAACACCATGCAAGCTTCATCCTCCTTGATTGTGGGTCCTTCCCGCTCTACACCGTTGACACAGGACATATCTGATGCTGTAAATATAGTAGTGGCAGCAATAATGGCTTCGTTTGTCCAGAGTCAACTTGTCCCTATGTTGGTGCCCTTCCAATCGTTCCTATCTATGATCGGATCAGCAAATGTTGCTCCACAACCACCATCGCAAGGTGTTGGGGAGGGTCGAGAGGAAGACGAAGACGAAGACGAAGCCAACATAGATTGATTGCCATTTTTTATTCTTGTCTATATTTGTATAATAACTTTCAACTATATTGGATTGATTATTTGTATATTAACTTTCAACTATATTGGATTGATTATTTGTATATTAACTTTCAACTATATTATTAGATTATTTGTACAAGTTTTTTGTTGTAGCAGTTTACAATTATTGGATTGTTTGCTGTTGTTGGATTTCTGTTTGCTGTTGTGGTTTGATATGCAAGTTTTGGGAAAGTAATAATATATATATAAGTTATTAAAAAAAACTTGATTACCGAGAGATTAGCAATGGATTAGCTACAGAATATCACAAGGGTAATTAGCGAGGGAATATCGAGAGAATAGCAAGGCAATATATTAGCGAGGGATTAGCGAGGGAATAGTTAGCGAGCAAATAGTGACATAATAGTGAAAGAATCACACAGGCAACTAGAGAGGGATTAGCGAGACATTAGCGAGGGAATCACACATGTATTTAGAGAGAGATTAGCAAGGAAATAACGAGGGAACAGTTAGCGACGAAATATCGAGGGAATAGCAAGGGAAATTGGTGACATGATACAAAATTTTTATATCATACAGCGACAGCATAGTGAGGGAAATTCTGTCACTAGTTTGTGAGGGAATAATGGAGGCATATTAGCAACGGATTAGAGAGGGATTAGCGAGGAAAATAAATTTTTTAGAGACGGAATAGAGAGGGAATGCTTTCCATCGCTAATTAGCGATGAAAAAAGTGACTAATTTATCCATCGCAAACTTTATTAGCGACGGACTAGCGAGGGAATAGTGAGGTAAATTTCGCTCACTAATTTGTTGAATTCTTGTAGTGCTTGATGAAATTATGCATGCTCCCATTATCCATTAGAATATGTACAAGTCTCTTCTTGCACTTTCCTTGTAGCCTTAATGTACTAGCATTGTACTATCTCGTAAGTGCATTAAAGCTAATCTCATGTGTAATAGGTTTCTTAGTGTCCTCATTCCTAATTTCTTCTTCTTTTTGTGGTTCCTCAAACAACATATTCTTGCAAAATCTCCTCCATATTTCCCTCTCCTACTAATAGCAAGCATTGGGACTTACACTTATGGGAGGGTGTGTATTTGTCATCATAATAATAACACAACCCTTTTTCTCTTTTCTGTCTCAGTTTAGCAGCAGTAAGTTTTTTTTAAAGGTAGGGTTTTGGTTATTAGGTTGGTTGTTGTTGTTAGTGGTGTTTCGGGTTGAAGTTGTTGTGCTATGGTGGTTTAGTTTGGAGGTGGAAAAGGTGTTTAGCGGTTTAGTGTAAAGGTTTGTGTTGTGGGTTGTAGAAGAAGCCAAGGATTAGTTGAAGGGATTGGAATTGGTTGAGTTAGTAAATCTAGTGATCTTAGGGTTAAAATGTTGTTGTAATGTGGTATGCATTAGATCATGCAACCTAGCCAATGCTACTACTTTCTTATATGTATCAGGTTTAGCTAAGAGCAACTCATACTTCAAATGATCCTTTAATTCAGTAATGTAAAAGGCGACAAACCTGGATTCAGATAGGCTAGTTACCTGTGTGGCTAGCTCTTCAAATTATGCTTGATACTCCTCTGAAGTTGACAATTGCTTCAACTCCTTCAATGTAGTTTTGGGGTCTTGATACAATGCAATACCAAACCTCAGCTTCACTGCATCGAGAAATCTTTCCCAAGAGAACTCGAACTTGTTCTTCACAACTCATATATACCTGTGAGATTTCAATCTAACCCTGTGTTTGGATGCTTTGTCATTAATGGAATGGAACGAAATGGAATAGCTGGGGATGAACCGGAAAGCAAAGAGAAGGAATGGAACATAGTTACCATTCTCTTTATTTGGAAGTTTCATTAACGGAACAGAATGGAACTTCATTACCCATGTGTTTCCCTCATTCTACCTCAATTTTGAGGAGAACAAAACTTGAGCATTTGAAGGGAGGAGAGGGGAAATGGTTCCCTATGTATTCCATTCCATTTCCATGTATTTTAAAACTCACAAATAAAGGAAGTTATTTCCCTTCCCCTCATTTCTTTTCCTTTCCCCTCATTACATATCATCCAAACATAATGTAAAACTAATTGGCATTAAGTGGAGTGACCTAACAGATATATAAAGCTCACCTGAAAGATTGAGGTAGGCGATGTGAGACTCTTACCATGTACCCCGCGTCAGTGGGTCCAATCATATAGAAAGAAACCATTTTGGTTCTTTGATTGAGAGGAACATCATACATATCAAAGAATTCTTGAACTTTGAAAACCTAGTCATCGACTTCAGAACCACCAAATTGGGGAATTACAATCTTGATACCTTTATGAAAGTAGAAATTAGAATTTGTCTCTCCTCCACCACGATTCCAAATTTGGCCATTGCTTTAGTGACTTGCTGGTTCTTCACGATCACGTTCAGCATGTGAGAGCGATTCCCCTGATCTTGCATCCAAGATCGCATCAACCCTTCCAAGTTCTGCATGGATTGCTCAAGGATTCCTATCCTCGCATCCATTCTCGCCTCAAGACTCACATTTGATCTCTTCATTTCATCTATCACTCTGTTGATTTCCTACATGCGTGTTATTCGAGTTTCTTCAGCCATGAAGGTTTCTCTCAATGAAAGCATCATTATTAGCTACACAATAACACACACACTTTCACACTCAATTTTCCCAACCTTTGAGTCAAGGGGTAATGACTCCAAATTCTCTTATTACTTCCATCTTGTCTATTACACAATTAATTTCCTCTACTTATCAGGGTGACTCAATTATCACATAAGCCTAAAGTTAAATATAAAATTGAGGCTTTTCTAGTGAACTTGATGGAAAAAAAATTATTGAAGTTTTGTTCATTTAGCTTTTCGTGATTAATTTTTTTCTAATATTTCTTTTTTAAAGTATTATTTTGATGAGATTGAAATTAAGAAAACTAAAATAAAGAGTTAGAGGGAGAAAAAAAATCAAAAGTGAATATTATAACTTGAAAAATGATAACTGAATTTATATAAAACAAGAAAAAAAAACTAGTTGCTGGTGTTCAATAAATACATATAGCGGCCGGCTAGTTAATTGAAAATAAGAAAAATAATTGAGAATTATTAGCATTGTGAAAATTGAGAGTTGATAGAAATAAAAATGTGTAATGCACTTAATTAGTAAAGTGAAAAATTAATATTATTTTATTAATTATCTTGACTTATATATATTTTCAATGAAAAAAGATAAATAGTTGCGAATTAATGAAGATGTGAAAAGTGAAAACAATAAAACTTTATTAGACAATTAATTTTATAAATGAGAATATGTAAATATCTTATTGATTACTTTAATTTTTTTATTTTTAATATAATTAATTATATTATTATAAAATTATAAGGCGTTAAGAGTTATACACAATTGTCCCTATACAATTTCTATTGAGATGCTGAAAGCTCCTTTTCCGCGCTTAGAGCCCTTGTCCTAACTACCTTCAGCACAGTCAACAGCTCTCTAACTGTCTCTACTACTTTCAGTTGAGTCAGCAAACCTCTAGAATCTTCAGCTGATGAAGTCACAAGTCCATGACGGTGCCCCTCGAATCCTTTGCGCCCTCTGCTCTACCGCAACAGTCTCAGACATAACTCTAATCGTAATAGAGGTCCCTTTTACTAGACTTTACTATTACTCTTAAGCTGTGTTTGAATAAAATATTTTAAGAGAGTAATGTATGTATTTTTTTAGGGGATTTAAAATACCTCATTATAAAATACTTTGTTTAGATATTTAAGTAAAGAATTTTAAAAATTCTACAGAGTCTTAATTAGAAATTTTGTTAACCCAATTTCATCTAAGTGCAAAATCCTTGCACCTATCTCCCATTCATGTGCATCCTCTACCCTACCCTGCATTCTCTCTCTTCTCTCTCGTCTCAGTCGCGAAGCTCAATCTTCCATGGCTAAAGCTCACTCTTCTCAACCTCCTTAACTCAATCTCAATTTCTCAACCTCCACAGGTCAATCTCACTTTTGTTCACTCTTGATCTACTCTTCTCAGCGAACCCCAACCGCGACCACCGCTGCTTCCATTCGCGCTGCACGCTACCACCATCACGCTCAGATCCACCTCGCGCCGCCCATCTCGAACCCAACCCACCACCGCGACACCTCCACCACAGTCATCCCCAAGAACTAGAGCCGCCCCTTTGATGTTCTGCGAACACGATTTGTACACTTTGGTATTGTGCGAACACCAAGTACACAAATCAGACTTTCATCACCTTTGAATCTGATGATTTTGTTGATTTTCGTTTCGAATCTTCTTCATGGTTTTTTGTATAGAAGCTATTGCATTTGGTTTTTGCCTGATTTATATCATCTCTCTAGTAAGCTCTCTCTGGTATCATGTGATTGTTTTTTGTGATTTTTAATGCATTGTAGGTGGTGATATAATTTTCTATTTATTTTTTTGTGCAATTTTAGTGCTAGTTAAACTGGGTTTTACCTGGGTTTTTGGTGCATTTGAAAGTGGGCAGATTTTCTTGAATATGAATAACTGAAGGCTGAAGTTACACAGAGAGGCCAACATACACCCCTCTCAATTCACTGCATCACTTTTAACTTTATCAAAATATATTTATTCATTTTGAGGAATATTGCATTGGCAAATGCATAAACACTATATGATGAAAACTGTTCAGTGGTGTCATTGCTTTGAGAAGGTTTGATAAGAAATTTGCTTATAATTACTGGAATGAAATATTGATCATAAGAGACAATATAGTTTTGTTATAAGGGCTCAAGCGATGCAATTTTAAACCGATCTCATCCTAGTTTGAATATGTATATAATTTTTAGGACTTGTTTTCGACCTAACTAGATCTGTAGTTATTCTATGGGGTTTTGAATATGAGCTCGAGGCTTGTCAAATCAAGGATATGCCTAAAATTACTGTTTAAAAGTTATGATTCTAATTAAGCACAAAAATCCAAGAGTTTTCTGTAATGAAATTCTGGTTTAACAATGTCTCCAGTGCAAATTATTTATTTGGAATTGAAAGTTTAGGGATTCTTTCAATACAACTGGATTAATCTCATGATGAAAATGTGTTTTTTTGGAATCTTAATACCGTGGAACATGCTAGTTTGATACTCTGCAATTGGCTGCAAATTAAATTAAATACCATGCAATATGTTTTTTAATGTTATTATTATTCAATTCAAATCATTTTTTTTTTGCTATTATTAACATGTTTCCCTTTACTTTCAAGTCACATAAATAGGCTAAATGATTCCAGTTTAAAGTGATTTCAAATTGGGATGACATTGTAAACCTATGTGCCAAAGATAGGGTCACTGAAAATGAAGCAAAGATTGCATTTGATGCCAATGATGTCATGAGCAAAGAAGCAAATGAAGAAGATGGGATTGATAGTATTAATATTGATTTAGAGGAACCAAGTTCTGCAACAGAAAAAAAAAAAAGACAATCTTCACCTTTTACTTGCACGCAATCCTGAAAAAAAAATGAAAAAAAAAAGATGGGATAATTATTTCAATGAGAGAAGTGCCTCCTAATCTTATCCCAGTAACTAAGAAACAGTAAATAGTTCTCATTACCATTAGACTTACTTGATTCCATTTTATCTATTAATTAATAACCTATTTGTTCTTAACAACCTCTACTACCTATTTAATTAGTCGTGAACCAGCCACTAGAAACTTTCTCAATGATAAAAGCAATTTGATTCTGTTATGCTGTTATTGACCATACTTATTCATCACAACTCAACATTTCCTTTCCTGTTAACAGTGTATCTTAAGAGAGAAAAACAAAAAGATGCATGCAACTTAGGTTTCTAGTTATTTACTTAATTGTGAATTTAGCCTTGGTAGAACTTCTCTAAAATTTTATATTCTGAAATCAGCTTCTTCTCCTTCACAAGAACTTCAGTTCTGAAAAAAAATTTCTCCAATTCAAGCTTGCCTCTAGCTTACTGGTCTCTAATATGAGTTTTTGTGTTCTGCCCTAAGATCAGATTCTGGCTCAAATTCTCTCATGCAAAAATTCTTCCTCTCTTCTCCACTCAATTCTCCTAACCTCTCCGTCTCTATCTCTTTCTCTCTCTATCAGTGCTTCTGCTCTCTGCTATCTTGATTTTCTTCTCTTCTTTTCTATGGACCAGTGTGTGTACTGTGTGTACATGAAGAAACGGGGGCAAGGGTGAAACAAAATGGAAAGTGAGGTGTAAGCAAGTGCGAAGTGCACGTGTGTGAAGGTGTCAGGTGTAGACTTCGCATGGAAAACGTGTCTTCCCATGTTAAAATTTCACCCAAAATCTTACTTAATTAATTAATTAAATTAATTACTTCTTCTCCTTTATTTATTTATTTATTTATTAATACCACTTAAAGTAATTCAAGACATAGGTCAGTTTATACCACTTAAATCTTAATTAGACTAATATTTTAATTAATTTTCTATATTTTATTATTTCAAAATAAATACATTTCCTAATAAACTTCACTTGGTTCATTTTCTAATTAATTTCGCCCCTGGTCTCTTTCATTAAAAGGATTAAATATAATTTTATACTCTAGTCTTCTTTTAATCTCTTAAAATTAAAGAAAGCAAATTAATAATACTCTCATTATTAAAAACCCTAAATTTACTTGTAATATAATTATGTAATAATAATCTGAAATATTAGTCTATCACTTATCAAGTGAGGCTACTCTAGAAATAAAAAATATATAATTATATAATAGTATATGGTATAATTATTGGGATGTTATAGTCTCCATCGCTTGTTACTGTTATAACTATCTATTGAAGTTATAACACACAGTAAAATGTATGAATTAAATTGAAAATGAGTGTCGTAGGAAAAGAAAATATAAGTTAAAATATATTTTTGATCTATATACATGACAATCATTTTCAATTTGGTCTCTGTTTTGTCCTCTACTCGAGGGGTGGTCGCCGGAGAGCCCTATGTCAGTTGTCCGGTAGTTGGTTGGAGATGGGGTGGAGTTCCACCAAGACACTCCGACCGACCAGTCTCTGAGTCGAGACAGTAGTACATGCAAGAGTAAAGAAGAATGAACATGCCTGACCTAAGCTGTCAGGTCGATTTATATAGAGATCCAGAGGATTGACTCTACAGATACCTTCCTTTCATGACATTTAGGATTCTGAACATTATGTCTTGTCATTATGGCGTGAGACGTTATGCATAATCATTATAGCTCAAGGTCATTATGTCTATTAGTGGATTGTATTAAACACGTATTTGTCGAGTCATTACCTATTCAGATATAGGTCAGTCGGACCTTGCAGAAATGAACTTAGCTTATGGTCAGATGACAATTAGGTCAGGACGGTTCACACCCCCCTAGCTTGGCCATCTGTGAAGATGGGCCAAGCTTATGAATGGTCGGATGTCAATTGGGTCAGGACGGTTTACAGCCTCTAGCTTGGGCAATCAGTTTTGATAGCCTGAGCTTATATTATTAATGTTTATTCTTATCCAAGTTTATGAATCTAGATAGTCCACAACCCCCTAGCTTTTACAGCCTCTAGTTTATGAATGGTCGAGCTTTTCCGAGCTCTTCGTAATTTTTGAGCTTTGTCCCTGGGTAACATTCCGACGTGAGTAGTGAGGTCTTTTGTGCATGCATTTTCATGACCTTAACTATGAATTTTCCCATATTCTGATCTTGAGTTTCTTCAATTTAGGCCAGTCTTCAAAGACATCATGGTTTGACCATGACCTCGGATAGCTTCGCATGTCTTCATTTTTTAATGGAAGATTTTGACCTCAAAATTTTCTCCGAGCTTGGCTGACTTCATACATATGGCCTTTTCAATCGGCATAATGGGCTCAGAGCCAGCCTCGACTTGGAGGCCGGTTAACATCGGTTCTAGACCGGCATCGGCTCGAAGGCCGGTTAATCATCGGTTCTGGACTGGCATGGACTCGGGGACGGACATTAGCTCGGGGTTGGACATCAGCTCGGGGCTGACATCAGCTCAAGGTGCATCGACTCGGGGCTGGACATCAACTCGGGGTTGGCATCGACTCGGGGCTTGTTACTGGCTCCATAATTCAGACTTTCCCAAGCTGAGTCGTTTATCACCCCAAATTTTCGGGGCCTTCGCTTGGATTTTCCTAGGGTTTTTATCATCTCGAATTTTCGGGGCCTTCTCCTAAACTTTCCCAGGGTTTTTATCATCCTGAGTTTTCGGGGTCTTCGCCTGGATTTTCCCAGGGTTTTTATCATCTCGAGTTTTAGGGGTCTTTGCCTGGACTTTCTCATGGTTTCTATCATCCCAAGTTTTTAGGGCCTTCACCTGGACTTTCCCAGGGTTTTTATCATCTCGAGTTTTCGGGGTCTTTGCCTGGACTTTCCCAGAGTTCTTATCATCTTGAGTTTTCGCGGCCTTCACCTAGACTTTCCTAGGGTTTTGTTGAGAATTTAATCTAGCTTGTCTTAATCCTGTCATGTGAGTAATTCTGATAATAATATGCAATTGAAATAAACATAACTAGATTTTCAAGCAATTAAAATTAGCATAAGTACATTTTCATACCTCAAAAAGGTTGATTGTATTAAACTCATGCAAATAGAATCCATACACGTATAAAAGTTCAAATTAAAATAATGAATATATAAAACTATAGAATTTAATGCTATGCAAATAAACAATAATAAATTACGATGATTACTATGAATGCTAATGTCGTTTCTAGTGATGACTATGAAATATTCTCACACGAAGTCAAAATGATATTATGATCAGTTTAATATTATGTAATTATTAATTAATAAACTAATGACAATGAATAGAAACTAAGCAATGAAAAATGACAATTAAAGTAATATAATATTATAATCAATTTAATGTTATGTAATTATAAATTAATGATAATAAATAGTATCAAAGAATCAAATGACAATCAATATTGTTTAAAATATCAATTAATATTAAATCGTTGTTCTACCAACAACATGTCGAGCAATCAATTAATAGTCAATTAATTCCGTGAAATCATGAAATGATAATTATATAAAATAATGACCAATCAATAGTCAATTAATTCCATGAAATGATAATAATATATATAAAAATAATGACTAATTAATAGACAATTAATTCCATGAAATGATGATAATGCACATTAATATCATTTATTATCATGTCATACAATAATATATAAAATAATGACCAATTAATAGCTAATTAATTCCATGAAATGACAATAATACACATCAATGTTATTTACTATCATGCCATATATATGTTCTCTAATTAGTAATAAAAGACAATAATACATAAAATAATGGTCATCAATATAATAAAATTTATTGGAGAATAAATTACCTTAAATGTCTTGCCTATAACATACTCTTGTAAGTAATATTTGAATACGTAACCAACAAATAATTACACGTTATTAAATAGGTATAAATTATAAGAATTAATAATTGAATGCGCAACCAACAAATAATTATATATTATTAAATAGGTATAAATTACCCTTGTACTCTTCGTAATATATATTTGCTTATAAAAAATAGGTATAAATTACAAGAATGAATAAATTTTAATTTTATGATAATTACTCTATTTGACTTCTTTTCATGAAAAATCCCAAATTTTACACATGATGAAAGTAAGCTAATTAAACAATTTCATATCTTTGCAATTAATAAAGACACAATTTAGTCAATGAACAAATAATAGAGCAACAATGTTATGCCATGAATATAGCACGCAATAAGACAATTATAATATGCTATTAATATGCATGAAATAAAAGCATAAAATAAATGGGCGTGATAGAGGCTCTTAGGCAAGTATTAGTACTAACGGATGAGTATATTTTAAAACTAACCATGATATAAAATGGTTAATAGTTAAAAGTTATAAATTCTTTTTATAACTAAAAGCCAATTAACGTACATATATATAATACTAGAAGAAAATGCCAATATTGTATATAGTAACCTTTCAGGGAAAATTGACTGGACCTAATCTTGCCCTTTGAATAATCAAAGAGTTGAATACCATGTTTAACGTTAATTCACTGGTTCATATTGAAAGAAAATATACAAAATTTAGGTGTTATTTGCTAACATTCTCTAAATACATGCATTAGGATAAACTTTAATAGACAACTATAAGCTATCCTATGCTTTAGATATCAAATACTTTTATCTGTAAGGAACACGATTTGAGTTTAAATAAAAGGATACAGACATGACAAATAGCAAGACATTTCATGCTCACAATCTGGGCATGAATAATTAACAAGCTTTTCCCAATTTAGCCATGCCTCTCTAAATCAAATCTAGTGATGGAAAATAGGATAGTCTGCAAGACCATACGAATAAGGCATCGATTTTAATCTAAGAATGAGAGAGATGATGAATGTGCTCCATTTGTCTTTGAAGAACCATCAAAAGGAATTTGCTAACATCACAAAATGAGTTCTTCGTGGATGAAAATCGCGCTAAAAATAGAGGCAAAGGAAGAAAATCTTTGAGTCTCATGAGCGAGTTAGCCATCCATTACCTCACCAAGGATAAGATTCAGCCACTGTCAGCGGTGGTGGCGGCAGAGTTGCTCATGCGTAGACACAAAGTAGAACCTACTGTTCATGAAGGTTGAGCAATCGTGGAGACAGGGTGACTAGATTTGTTATCTTTCTTTGTATTTTTTAAGGAGATTGGGTGTTGGGAGATCTTCTTCTTAATTGTGATATGAAGGCCGAAAATGAAGCGCATTTCTAGAAATGTTGGTGTCAGTAGGTTGACGACAAGCTTGAGCATGGCTTGCTGTAAAATTTGATAGAGGGTTGATGGGGTTCTGGATCCATGCTTGACGACATCGGGAAAGATGTGGGAGTTGAGGTTGGAGGTTGACGATGGCAGATCTGAGTATGAGGAGCACGCCAAGCGAAAATCCAGTGAATTTAATCAGAAATGTGTTGAGGTTTGCAGCTTTCGAGATGATGGGAACTATTTTACTGGATTCCCACAGACGATGCCAGATGCTTCGTACGTCCTCTACCTGAGGGGTGGTCATTGGAGATCCCTATGTCGATAGTCCGGCAGTTGGTTGGAGACGGGGTGGAGTTCCGTCAAGACACTCCAACCGACCAGTCTCTGAGCCAAGACAATAGTACATGTAAGAGTAGAGAAGAATGAACATGTCTGGCCCAAACTGTCAGGCCGGTTTATATAGAGATCCGGAGGACTGTCTCTCTGAATACATTCCTTTCAGGCCATTTTGAATTCCGAACATTATGTCTGGTCATTATAATACGAGACGTTATGTATAGTCATTATAGCGTAAGGTCGTTATGTCTATTGGTGGGTCGTATTAAACACATGTTTGTCGAGTCATTACTCATTCAGATATAGGCTGGTCAGACTTGACAGAAATGAGCCTAGCTTATGACCAGATGTCAATTACGCTAGGACAGTCATAAAGATGGACTAAACTTATAAGTGGTCGGATGTCAATTAGGGCAGGACAGTCTAGTCTCTATACTTCATAATAACTTCATGCCAATCTTACAGTATTATAACGGCAATAGACGGTGGAGATGACATTGAAAATTATTATACATATAAAGAATAAATTGAAAACATTTTTCGTATAGAGATAAAAAAAAAATGTGTCTAATATAGAGAAATATATATATTTTAATATTTTTTATAAGAAGTTTGAGATATCTAGTTATATTAAAGTAGAAACAACCTATTCAAGTTGGCTCCGAAACTCCTTATGATCTCGGGCACTCGATATTTTCATGTTATACTCCTCCTTTAACATGCTCTTTTCTGCATCTACTCACCAGTAATTTTTTTTTCTCCCATTACATTAGAGTTTCAACCTGCAAACCAACAAAAAAAAAATTTATATCATAAGATCTGACAAACAATTTCAGATTAGTTTTGCATATAGTGCATAATAAATGGAAGTAGTACGAGGACATACAGTTTAACATAAAATTAATTGTATTTACTGCCTAAGATACTGAATTTGGTGCTGTCTCTAATATAATTAGCATGGCATCCGTGGGATCCATGAAATTATAAAAAAATTAAATATTTAAAAGTAATATATAATAATTATTTATTATTATAAAAAATATTTATATTATTTTCATAAGTAATTATGGAAAAAGTAAGGTTTTTACATTGGGGTTCAAAAATATATATAATTTTTTTAAGGTGTCAAATATCTAGTTTATATAGAAGAATTTTAGAATATTTAAAAAATTCAAAATTTATTGAAAGAGTATTTTGAGTTAAGTGCCGCAACCACCAGCAACCCTCTTGGCATCATCCATATATATACTAATAATGTTTAATATCATAATAAAAATATTTTTATTCTATTAAAAATAGCTAAAAAAATTTCACACACACACATTATAATTATATATTATATTGATTGACTTGAGTTTTGGATCGAGATCCGGTACTAAGGCCGATGAGAAGCAACTCGACACCATGCAACTCGGATCACGGCTCCTACCTAGAACGGTCCCACTGTTAACAGTTACAAAATCAGGAGGTAATCACTCTCGGTAAATCCCACGCAAATAAGAGTGATTATAGGCCTTATCAATTGCCACAACTGCCCATGAATACACAATTCAAAATGGGATTTGCTCCTATCCTACTTAACCACTAAGTAAACTCCCCCTATAAATACTAGGTTAAGTGACTCAGGTAACACTCTGAACCCTAAATACTTTCTCCTAGTACGTAACTTGACTTGGGCATCAGAGTGTCTTTGTAGGTACATCACCTCCCTACTTTGCCACTGCTACCATTGCACCAAGGAGGAAAACACCATCCTCAACTCATCGAAAACCTTTTCAAGCGACCCTACTTAACTCATTCAAAACATTGGCGCCATTTATGGGAACAATAAACGTTTACTCCCACTACCATGGTAAATACTAGACAACAATGTGCCTCAATTGCACAAAACCATCCAATCCCCAATCAACGTTGTGTATCCACCACTCGCAACCAACCCACTTCCAATCCTGGGTTAAGGTGAGACAGAGAGGAAGCCTCCCTCTCCAATGAAAGCCAAGATCTAAAAATGTTGAACCCAAGATCCCAACGCTGCAGTGTTTAGGATCTCGAGATGAAGGTAACCACCCTTCCCAATGGGAGGAATCCATTCCCTGTGATTTATCACATTATATGATGTGTGAAGTCCGCAAGTGTACGGTTTCATCGTCAAGTAATAAAAAGATCGAATCCACAGGGACTGTGTCTATGAATATCAATTAATTAATTAATTCAATTCAATTAAACAAAAAGGGAATATGATTGTTGATTAAGAAGAACGTAATAACAAACCAATAAAATAAAAATCAAAGTGCAGAATTTAGAACAAAGATAGCAAGTTATCAAGAAAGGGGTATTCAGATTCAAGAAAGCTTCCAAGATTGGGATACCACAATGATACAAGACAAATCCTAATTGACAACCCTTTTATTAAATCTGAAATTCAATTGAAGGTGAATTACCCTAAATTATTTAATGTTCTTTCTCAAGATACAAGATCTGAGCCCAATTAAACCAATTCCTACTCTCGTGGTAATTAAATTTAAATTGAACTCATTACGCTTTGTGGTAATTCATTGAATCCTCGAAAGGCTAAAACTACTCTCGTGATTTAGACCTTAAGTTCAATTCTTATGGTTCCAACACCTAGGTTCACCTCTTAGTACGTCCCTAAATGCCTATGAGATGCAAATAAGTGGCCAGCAAATTCACATGAATAAGAGCAATAAGAATTGAATCAATGAACATTCAAGATCAATAAAAGGGGAAACAACGTCAATTAATCATTATCAATGTATCAAAGGGCATTGCCCAATCCTAGAAACAAAAGAAACTACTCAGACATAGAGAAGAAGAGACAAGAAATCAAACTTAAAAACACCCCAAACCCGTAACAATGGAAGAAAAAGGGAGAAAGATGAAGATCAAGAGCCAAAGCCTCTAATGTGCTTCATCCAAAACCAAATTAGAACCCCCTAATTGTATTCAAAACATCTATTTATAACCTAGGGTTTTAATTAGCTAAAAAGCTCTAAAAGAAATAAAAATAAAAACTAAAATTCTGCTGCGCACTGCGATCCACGGCCGTGGTGGGTACTACTACCAGTCGGGCCGTGGTCGGGCGATTTAAGTTTGTCAAGATGACTCAACAACGGCCGGTAGGCCACCACGGCCGTGGTTGATTATGAAATTTTGATTTTGCTTTTCTTGACTCCCTCGAACCATGGCCGTGGTGGAAACCACGGGCAGGCCGTGGATCCCTCTAGAATGGTCTTTTTGCACCTTTTTGCTATCCATTAAGCTCCAACTTCAAACATGCAAGCATTCCATTCAATCCAAGGCCAATTCAACATTAATCCTGCACAAGAAAACCAAAAACACCGCAGTTATCCGAACTAAGGGAAAAACAAACCAAAAAGAAAACTAAAATGCTTAAAATGCTCAAGAATGCATGCAAAACAAGAACAAAACGTGATGTTATTTCACACACATCAAATCCCCCCAAGCTTAAGACTTTACTTGTCCCCAAGCAATAACTGATGTCAAACCAAGATGTGGGATCAAAAGACAATAAAGAATAAGGAACCCGAGAAAATAATATCCAAGCAATAGGCTAAGACAAACAAAGAATCTGAGAGGTAATCAAAATAAGTCCAATTAGAGGCTAAGTTCTCAGAAATCATGCATCCTCACTGATTGAATTAAGTTCACTCCACTAACCATACTCAGAGTGTTTAAGGGTGAAGACAATGCGCTCAAAATCCTTCAAAGAAAATACACTTCCATATGCTTGATAAGAAACCAGATTTTCACTAATAATCAGCATGCATGCAAGAATCAAAAGGTCTTTCAAGGGTTGCAATAGGGCCATGGGAATGATGATAGGTAAGGTAGAGAAAGGAAGGTTTGCACAAATGGTTCATCAAGATTTTCAATAAACACAAGAAATCCAATAGAACATAAATGGAGCAAAGACAATTTTTCAATCTAACACATAATTTCACATTTCAAAGAATTTTCTTCCTTACTTTTCCTTCTGCTCTTTCTCCTCTTTTTCAAGCTTTCATCTCATGATGTTTCTTTTATTTTTCTTTTCTTTTTCTCTTTTTTTCTTTTGAGAAAGAGAAAGCTCAAATACATATAATTCCTAACACAACTTTCAAGTCCAATTCACTCCATTTAATATTCTAAATGATAACCAACAATGTTTCAGCATAGGTATCATGAAAACAAGTATGCAATAGGCTCAAAATGGGCAACTAGAGGATGAAAGTGTAACAATTTGAAAAGGTCAGAAAAATACCTAAAATGCCTTAATCACATTCAAGCATGCAACCAAAATTTTTGCCTCAAAAAGGTTTCAAATCAAGTTCTAGAGCACATGATCAATGAGGAATATCACTCAACACAAAGAATGGGAACAAAAATCATATAGTGCATACATCCCATATAGGCTCAAAACTCAAATTTAGAGGTTTAAAAATCAATGAGAAGCATAAATTCAAAGAACATATGCTAATTATCAACTATCAAAAGATTACCTCTATTATCAATTAAAACAATGCCTGTAGCCTATCACAAGAATCAACAAATTGGGTTCCAAATCAATACCATCTCAAAATCCTCAAAAGAGAGGGGCACAAGCTCAACCAAAAACCCAAGAGATATGATGGTGTGAAAATGCAACATGAAAATGCAATGCAAAACAAGACATGAGAATGCATGAGACTAATGAAAATGAAAATATGAAAATACCCCCCAAGCTTAGAACTTACATTGTCCCCAATGTAAAAATCTAAAACAAGAGAAGGGATAAAAGAAAAGAACTCACTGCGGTGGTGGAAAAACTTCTGGTGTTCAATCCATGGCCATGGAATTTTTCATGAGCTGGGTGTGGAACCTTCTAACTTCACTATTCTTCTAATTTGAGCTTCAAAAAGGGTCAAACCTAAACAATATCCATGAGATAAAGATCAAACCAGCAATCCAACACACAAAGTCAAAAGAAAAAGAAGAAACAAAAAGAAAAATAAAAAACAAAGAAACTTGGGTTGCCTCCCAAGAAGTGCTTGTTTAAAGTCATTAGCTTGACTTTGGTCTAGTTTTTGTACTCATGTGATGTCAATGGAGTAGTGCTCAGTCCCCACTCCTTCAAAGTGTTTCACTCTCTGGCTATTTATCATCAAAGGCTTATGACCTTCTTTCTACACCTCATGCACACCGTAGGATAGAACTCGAACAATCTCATATGGTCCTGACCATTTCGACCATAACTTACTAGAACAAAAACGTAGAAGCGAGTTATTGACAAGAACTTTATCCCCAAGTTTAAATTCACGCTTCTTGACACACTTGTCATTCTGCTTCTTAGGTCCTTTCTTGCAGGGCTTGGATTCCTCAAATTTTGTAGTACCCCTGGGCAAGGTCCTTTCCAGTATAGCATCAGCCACCGATTCCTGCTCACCTGAAAGCACAACACTATCCACAACATTAGTAGCATCTATGCGATTACATGAATTTGAGGAATTAGAATTATTTTCAGATTTAAAAACATCAAAAACTACTTCCTCATCATTCAATCGCAAAGCCAATTTCCCTTCATGGACATCAATGATCGCCCTTCCAGTGGCAAGGAATGGACGCCCAAGTATGATCAGCATTGTAGCATCAGCTTCCATGTCAAGCACAACAAAATCCACCGGCATATAAAACTTACCAACCTTAATAGGAACATCCTCCAAAATGCCTATGGGGTATTTGACAGACCGATCTGCCAATTGAAGTGAGATAGTTGTAGGTTTCAGCTCACCCACTTCCAACTTCTTACACACAGAAAGGAGCATAAGACTAACACTAGCCCCCAAGTCACACAGAACTTTATCAAAATTCGTGTTGCCAATCAAATAGGGAATAGATAAGCTACCTGGATCCTTTAACTTAGGAGGCAATTTATTTTGAATTAAGGCACTACACTCCTCAGTTAAAGCTACTGTCTCGTATTCTTCTAGCTTTCTCTTATTAGATAAGATGTCCTTAAGAAACTTAGCATATGTAGCCATTTGTTTTAATGCCTCAGTGAAGGGTACATTAATGTACAATTTCTTAAGAACCTCTAAGAACTTCCTAAATTTCCTATCTAACTTGGCCTTAGCAAGTCTTTGAGGGAAAGAAATTGGGGGTTAGTATGGCTCAGGGGGTACATACTTAGACACTTTCTCATTAGTTTCCTCCTCACCTAAGAGCTGTGTCTTAGTCTCTTTTTCCTCAGTCCCCTCATCTTTGTCACTCTCCCGCTTACCTTTGGAATCCTCTAATTTCTTTCCACTCATCAAACTCACAGCTTTACAATGTTCATTCCCTAGGTTTATTTCTGGTTGACCAGGAAACTTACCTTGTTGCCTATGTGAAATGCTTGCTTGTTAGGCAATCTGGGTTTCCAACATCTTATTATGAATGGCCAAATTGTCAACCTTAGCTGACAACTCTCTAATGGCCTCAGTCATAACTTGCCCATGGTGCCTAAACTCCTTATTCTGCTTAGACTGGCTCTCAACAAAATTCTCAAGAAGAGACTCAAGTCTAGATTTTTGTACCTGTTGAGATCTAGAAGAGGGTTGAGCACTACCTTGCCTAGCTTGATATTGACTATTCCGGTAAGAGAAGTTAGGATGTGACCTCCAACCGGGGTGGTAAGTTTGGGAATATGGCTAATTCCTCCCCTTTTGGTTGAAGTCATGAAAATTGTGGCATGATTCCACTTGCTCCACCAGTGCATCATGTGAGGATCCAATTCCAACTTGGCATTCAGCTCCCATATGTCCCTGTGCTCCACAAATCTCACAAAAATTGTTAGAGGCACCTATGGCATTAACATGAGCTTTCTCAAGCATGTCAAAACATTTATTCAAAGAATCAAACTTTGACATAATTAAATCAACACCATCTACCTCAAACTTACCTCTCGAGAGCTTTCTCGGGTTATGCCCTCTTTCATTAGCCCATTGGTGATGATTTGAAGCTACACTCTCAATTATCTCACAAGCCTCAGTGAGCCTTCTATTCATCAAAGCTCCACCAGCTGCAAAGTCAAGAGACACCTTCGAAGAATATTCCAAACCATTGTAGAAGGTGTGGACTATCAACCATTTCTCTAACCCATGGTGTGGGCAGGCTTCCAGCAAAGCCTTATATCTATCCCAAGCTTTTGACAATGACTCGCCATCTTTCTGAACAAAGCTTGTGATTTGGGTCCTTAGGTGAGCAGTCTTGGAAGGTGGAAAGAATTTATCCAAAAGGCTTGCTCCAATTGGTCCCAAGTAGTTATCGTCTCAGCAGGAACATACTTTAGCCAAGCTCTAGCTCTATCTCTCAATGATAGAGGAAACAAGCGGAGACGAATAGCATCAACAGAGGCGCCTTCGATCTTGAGGGTCTCATAGAACTCCAAGAACATGTCCACATGATCATTAGGATCTTCTGACGGCAATCCTCCAAACTGGTTCTACCTTATCATAGACAGTAGGGCAGGAGGTATGGTGAAGTGCCTGGCTTCAATGTCTGGCCGAGCAATTCCAGATCGCAAACCCTGAGCATTAGGGGCTGCATACTCTTTTAACGGTTTATTATCCTCAGCTGCTGCCATGATAAATGTTAGTTCAGAGCTTTCTCTTACTCTTTGCCTTTGTTGTCTTCTCCTTCTACGTAAAGTTCTTTCAATTTCAGGATCTGCTTCAATAAGAGTCCCAGAACGTCTAGTACTTTGCATAAACAAGAGAAATTACCTGCAGAGAGTCAAAGAGAAATCAAGAACGTAAGAACCAAATAAAAGAAAAAGATTTAAAATAATTAAATTAAAAATTAAATTAATATTCAAGAAAAACACAAATCCCGACAACGGCGCCAAAAACTTGATGCGTGAAGTCCGCAAGTGTACTAAGTTTTATTGTCAAGTAATAAAAAGATCGAATCCACAGGGACTGTGTCTATGAATACCAATTAATTAATTAATTCAATTAAATTAAACAAAAAGAGAATATGATTGTTGATTAAGAAGAACGTAATAACAAACCAATAAAATAAAAATCAAAGTGCAGAATTTAGAACAAAGATAGCAAGTTATCAAGAAAGGGGTTTTCAGATTCAAGAAAGCTTCCAAGATTGGGGTACCACAATGATACAAGACAAATCCTAATTGACAACCCTTTTATTAAATCTGAAATTCAATTGAAGGTGAATTACCCTAAATTAGTTAATGTTCTTTCTCAAGATATAAGATTTGTACCCAATTAAACCAATTCCTACTCTCGTGGTAATTGAATTTAAATTGAACTCATTACGCTTTGTGGTAATTCATTGAATCCTCAAAAGGCTAAAACTACTCTCGTGATTTAGACCTTAAGTTCAATTCTTATGGTTCTAACACCTAGGTTCACCTCTCAGTACGTCCCTAAATGCCTATGAGATGCAAATAAGTTGCCAGTAAATTCACATGAATAAGAGCAATAAGAATTGAATCAATGAACATTCAAGATCAATAAAAGGGGAAACAACGTCAATTAATCATTATCAATGTATCAAAGGGCATTGCCCAATCTTAAAAACAAAAGAAACTACTCAGACATAGAGAAGAAGAGACAAGAAATCAAACTTAAAAACATCTCAAACCCATAACAATGGAAGAAGAAGAGAGAAAGATGAAAATCAAGAGCCAAAGCCTCCAATGTGCCTCCTCCAAAACCAAATTAGAACCCCCTAATTGTATTCAGAACATCTATTTATAACCTAGGGTTTTAATTGGCTAAAAAGCCCCAAAAGAAATAAAAATAAAAACTAAAATTCTACTGCGCACTGCGATCCACAGCCGTGGTGGGTACCACGGCCAGGCCTTGGTCAGTTCTGAATTTAAGTTTGTCAAGTTGACTCTTAACCACGGCCGTGGTGGCCACCACGGCCAAGCCATGGTTGATTCTGAAATTTTGATTTTGCTTTTCTTGACTCCCTCGAACCATGGCCATGGTGGAAACCATGGGCAGGCCGTGGATCCCTCTGGAATGGTCTTTTTGCACCTTTTTGCTATCCATTAAGCTCCAACTTCAAACATGCAAGCATTCCATTCAATCCAAGGCCAATTCAACATTAATCCTGCACAAGAACACCAAAAACACCGCAGTTATCCGAACTAAGGGAAAAAAAACCAAAAGGGAAATTAAAATGCCTAAAATGCTCAAGAATGCATGTAAAACAAGAACAAAACATGATGTTGTTTCACACACATCATTATACAATAGCGAAGTTGATCCACTATCAAGATGAGTGCCTACAGGAGCAGAATAGGCGCTTGGAAGAGCTAGGAAGATCAATCAACGTGGAGAGTGAGGATGAGACTCACGCTCTGTGAAGAGACCATCAATTGCGAAAAGAACTAGTGCAAGAAGGGAATCATGATCCTGAAAAGTTCTAGGACATTGGAACCTGGAAATAGGCTTGGAACCTTCACCAGCACGACCAACCTTTCTGTGATGACCTTATGGCCTTCAATATTTCGAAGCGCTTTAAGTATCCAACTAATATCGAGGCAAATGACAATACCATGGACCCTTAAGAACTACTAGATGCCTATGTCTCGACTATAATATTTGCAAGGGGTAATGGCCTCCCTCTTTCATTGAAGAAAGCTACCCTGACATGGTTCACCATCCTCCCCCCCGAGATCCGTGATTGACTGGGGTGGCTTATCCTCAAGATTTCTATTGCACTTTACTATAAGTAAGGTGCAAACGAAATCCATTTCATACCTTGCCTAGGTCAAGCAAGGAAAGGATGAGTTCCTCTATGATTACATAGCAAGATTCAATAAGAAATCCTTAAATGTGAAGGATTGGGACCAAATGCTAGCTTTGTATTGCATCAGGGATGGACTCTGCCAAAGTCCATTCTTTTATTCCTTAGTGAAAAGAGAAGTTATGACGATGGATGAATTCAGAGACCGGGCCCAAAAGTACATTAATATAGAGGACATCATCAAGACGAGAAAAAATTTGGAGAAAAGTGAGAACACAAGGCTAAAGCCAATCTAGGCCCCATCACAACTGCGGAACTCGAGCAAGCCAGCACCTAAGGGGAGATATCAGGATTAAAGATAAACATAATTTTTATACATTAATTAACCCTCATATTTAGTCTCTTAAACTTCTTATGTGCTTAATTGATTGGTCTTGGCCACAATTTATAAGTTTGAGTTCAAATTGGGCTTAATTGTATTTTTTAGCATTATTAAGAATTTTACATTGTTTCTGTATTTCAGGAATAACTTGAGTTCTTGACATCTAAAAATTATAAATTTTTTCTTGTAGGAAGACTACGAGAAAGATCTGCAACTTTGATGAAGATTTCAAAGGATAAATTGGATGTCTAGTGGATCAGATTGGGTCTGGAAGGCAGAACAAAGATGTTGTCATTGGAACTTCAACAACGAGCAAGGATTGAGCCATAATTTGGGTTGTAGGAGTCATTTGGAGATAAAATTGGTTCCATTTGAAAGCTAAGACATAGATCTTCAACTCTTAAGAAGACCACTTAAAAAACTATGACGTTTTGATGGTGTTCTCGCCCTTTGAAATCAGAGGATGGGTCAAGAGAACTATTAAAAATGCTTTGGGCGTAACTCTTTCATCTTAAGCCCAAATTATGCAAATTAGGTGTCCAATTAAAGCTAAAAGGAAGAGGATTAACCCTAATCTAGAGGCAAACTTGGATTTTGAATTTTAGATGTAGTTATTTATGTAGCAGCAACAACTCCAAAATAGAACCCTAATTTTCTCCTAGCTGGTTTTGCTTGAACTTTCTCTCTTCGTCTTTCTTCTTCTCCTTTCTCTCTAGGTTTCTTTCTTTTCTATTTTTTCCTTCCATCGATTGAGGGGTAGAACCTTTTTAATCAATCCTAAGGATTGACAATCTTGATGTGTAATTTTGAGATCTTATTTTGATTGTTTTACATTTAATTGCTAATCAAATTTCTATTTTACTTGTTGATCAAATTTATCTTTTACTTGTTAATCAAGTTTCTCTTCTTCCTCTTTTAGTTTTAATTGAATCTAAATTGAATTACTTAATTTGATTTGGACGTTGATGTGATAATTGCATAATTACGACATATTTAATGAGGATTACAGAAACTAAACAATACATCAAATGCTTCTTGGGTGTTTATTGCTAGGCTTGGTTGAATTCTGGGTTTTAGATTAATTTAGGATTAGATGGGTACTTAATTTATTTAATCTTAATTAATTAAATTTTGGATACTTTTCTAGTAGATAATTCATGGATCATCTTAAGGTTTCTTGATGTGATCTAAGACCAATAATCTGATTAGTAATTGAATGGATTCCTACTGATCAGTGATGGATTAAATTCAAGATTAGTTAATTTTCTTAGATTAGTTGTTTACTTAATTCTATTACAATTTTTAATTACTTCTATTAATTAATTTTGCAACCCTTTTCTCCCTTTGTTAACTTCTTAATTTTACAAACCTCTTAATTTGATTACTTGATTAAAGTGATCCAAGGGCTCGACCTAGTTATTTTTTATACTACAAGTATTTGGTGAATTGATTTATAAATTGATATAATTTGATGATCTCAGTAGCTATCGAATTTTGACATCATTGTTGGGGATCTTTCTATGTTTAGTCAGTCATATTAGGAATATAATTAACTACTAACCCTTCACTAACCCATTTTTCTCTTGTTTCAAGTAGTTTTTAGCTTAATTATGGTCTCCAAGTGCAAAATCAAGTGCATGGCACAAATTTCTTAATAAGGATGTTTCTTCTTTCTCTCATTTATTTTACTTGTCATAGATTTGTTGATAATATTTATGGGATATTGATGATTTGATGATTTTTAAACTTTATATTGAGGACAATGTAAAATTTAAGTATGGGAGAGAAATTTACATTCTATTTGCTATTTCTATTTTAAATTCTATTTTTCAGTTTTAATTTTACTATTACTATTTTGGTTTCTATTTTATTTTGTTGCTATTTCTGTTTTGTTTTTTGTTTTGTTTCAAAATATTATTTTCTGCTTTCAAATTCTAATTGCTTTTTGTTTTTAAATTCTATTTTTTGTTTTGAAATATATATATATATATATATATATATATATATATATATATATATATATATATATAACTATAATTTTTAATTGTTTTCCAATGGAATTTTTAGATTTGTGAAAATTGTGAGCATGCATCAATTGAAGTTAAAAGTTTATAACATAAGTGAATAAATTATCTTTTATCTTGAGATTAACTAATTTGGTAATGGAAATTGAATTGGTAGATTGAGTTTGATAGATGCATACCTTGTAAAACTTTGAGCTTTTTAATAAATAGATTGAGCATTTGTGCCACCTTCTCTTATTTCTTGTGTGATTTTTATTCATATTTGTTACTTAATAGCTGTTGAGACTATCAAATTAAATCGATTTATAAATTGATTCACCAAAATACTTATAGTATAAGGCACAACTGAGTCGAGCCATTAGATCACTCTAATTAAGCAATCAAATTAAGAGATTAACAAGAGAAAAGAGGGTTGCAAAATTAATTAACATAAAGTAATTAAAAATTATAAACAAAATTAAGTAAACAACCAATCCAAGAAAATCAACTAATCTTGAATTTAATCCATCATTGATTACTAGAAATTCATTCAATTGCTAATCAAATTCTTGATCTTAGATCATATTAAGAAGCCTTAAGATGATCCATGAATTCTCTACTAGATAAGCATCCATAATTTAATTAATCAAGGTTAAATGAATTAAGCACTCATCTAATCTTAAATTAATCTAAAACCCAAAATTCAACCAAGCTTAACAAACAACATCCAAGAAACCTTTGATGCATTGTTTAGTCTTTATATTCCTCTTAAAAATGTGGTAATTATGCAATTATCATAGCAACATCTAAATCAAATTAAGCAATTTAATTTATATTTAACAAAATAAAAGAGAAACTTGATTAACAAGTAAAAGAGAAACTTGATTAGCAAGTAAAACATAAACTTTATTAACAAGTAAAAGAGAAACTTAACTAGCAATTAAATATAAAATAATCAAAACAAGATCTTAGAATTAAACATCAAGATTGTCAATCCATAGGATTGATTTAAAAGGGTCTAGCCCTCCATGGATAGAAAGGAAAAATAGAAATGAATGAGAACTAGAGAGAAAGGAGAAGAAGAAAGATGAAAAGAAGAAGTATAAGTAATAGTGGCTAGAAGAAAATTATGGTTCTTTTTTGTGGTTACAGTTGCTGCATAAATAACTATCTCTAGAATCAAAAATTCAAGTTTTCCCTTAGCTTAGGGTTGATCCTCTTCCTATTAGCGTTAATTGGATACCAAATTTGCATAATTTGGGCTTAAGATGAGAGAATTATGCCCAAAATATTCTTAATAGGTCTTTGATCCCATTAACCGACTTAAAAGGAGGAAAACATCATTACAACATCACAGTTTGGATAAGTGGTCTTCATAAGAATTTAATATCTATGTCTTAACTTTCAAATATCACTAGTTTCAAGTCTATATCACACTTACAATCCAAATTATGACCAAATCTTTGCACATCGTCCAAGTTCCAGCGATAATATATCTATTCTAACTTCATGGCCTAATCTGACCCACTAGAATTCTGATTCAGCCTTCGAGCTCTCATCAAAGTTGTAGAGCTTTCTCTCAGGTTTTCTACAAGGTAAAATTCATAATTTTTAGTTGTCTATAACTCTAGTTATGCCCAAAATACAAAAATAGTGTAAAATTCTCAATAATGCTTTAAAATATAATTAAGCCTAATTTGAACCCAAACTTATAAAATGTGGTCAAAACTAATCAATTAAGCATATAAGATGTCTAAGAGACTAAATATGATGGTTAACTAATTTATGAAAATTGAGTTTATTATTACTCTAGAACTTGCTCTGATTCTTTTTTAGGCTACATTTTCACATGCATACATGAACATGATTGAGACATTTTTCTTGAATTAGCCACTTTAGCCAAATAGTCAACCTTGCATATTTTTTCTTGATTAACCCCCTTAAACTTATTTGATCATTCCTTGTTTTAAACTCATTATATGCCTTAAATAGAAAACTATGTTTTTACATAACCTTGGGGAATAGGAAAGCATTGCCATTGTCATTGGAAGAGTTCTTGAACAAGTGTGAGGGTGTGCTAATTAGTATGCAAAATATTTGGTGAAAAATAAAAGAGTGACCAATTGAAAAAAAAATATGAAAAATTAAAAAATTGAAAAAAAAAGATAAAGAAAAAATAGGGGAAAAGAATATGTAAAGAGAATTTGCATTACGTGAATTTGGGTTACTTCTGTGCTTGTTATTTGAACTTATCCCCGATGTTTTTTAATTCTCTTTGGTATTTAACTTGTCATCTTTATGTTATTCCCTTACTTACCTTGACCCATTATAACTTTGCATAAGGTCTTCTTGATTTGTGTGTACATGTGTTTTGAGTAATGGAGAAATAGAAGATAAGCAAGCTTATGGTAATGCAAATTTTTATGGGTTGAATTGAGTGAAACATTTACCTTCTGAACACTTGAGGGATTGACAGTGTATCTTGTGAGGTTCTATCATTCTTGATTTATGCTTTTCAATTGAAGTTACTTTCCTTGTTAGTTTGAGATATAGAGAAATGCTACTTCATGAATGTTTTGATTCCTTAAAACTTTGGTTGCTCCTTTTGCTTATAGATTTTGCATTCTTGAACATCATTGGAAAGCGAGTCTTTTAGAGTTTTTAAATTTTGAGTTTGTGTTGTTATTCTTTGTTCGTTAGTGTTGAATTTCTAGTTTTGCCCAGGAGTGCAAAAGATAAGTGTGAGAGAATTTGTTAAACACAATTTTCATACATTAATGGACCCTCATATTTAGTCTCTTAGACATCTTATGTGCTTAATTGATTGGTCTTGGCCACAATTTATAAGTTTGGATTCAAGTTGGGCTTAATTGTATTTTTCAGCATTATTGGAAATATTACACTATTTTTGTATTTCAGGCATAACTTAAGTTCTAGACATCTAAAAATTATGAATTTTATCTTATTGAAAAGTTGCGAGAAATTTCTACAACTTTGATGAAGAGCTCGAAGGCTAAATCTATAGTGTCCTGATACTAAAACAAGTAGTATATTTGGATTTACATATTAGTAATTAGAATTAGGCACGTCACTGTTAAACTAATATCATTATTTATAAAAACATTCATGATATATATAAAAATATGAGCCTATTGAGGGAAATATAATATACATATAAATGATTTTCTCATTCATTCAAAGTTGTACATCGTCGTACAATATATTCAAGCTTGGCCCTTAAGGGTCAAATTCTTATAAACTATATATAGTTTTGTGTACAAAAGTAGAGATAATACTACTCCACGTTCATATTCTTCATCTTACTTGGCTGAAGATTCTTTCCTTGAAATTATCATGAAAATACAAATACATGGGGTGAGAATTATATAATTATTAGTAGTTCTAACATACTTACTGACATCATAATAATTCCAGCTACTTCAGGGGAAAATATTTTAATATATATAAAATATAATATAGAAATGTGGGAAAAGTCAGAACAAGCCATTTCTATTCCCGAGACATAAATTTATTCATTACCATTATTAAACAATTCATAATCATTCATAATGCAAAAGATTATAGATTACATATATCATAAACATTCAGATATGAGTTTCAATTCAACAATCACTATAATAACTTCATAATCTAATATCAACTCTCTGATCTTTATCCATAACATTCCCATGATTCATTCATTCATATACAATTCTCATGCTAGTTCTCATTTAATTATCATTTTTCTAAGCTCATTTCTAGAACTCATGTCAATGTACCTTAAAAAGTAGGGCTACCTCATATAACTCGGGGTTCTATATTCTGAAGGTAGGGAATGAATTTGGGTCTCACATTGAAACATCCTCTAAAACATGTTATACTTGTAAATAATTACAGAGGTAACTTAATATTTGCTTAATATGTCTGTTTAATTTTGTGACAACTTGAGTTACTTTAAGCACTTTGCTGCAACCTGAAAGGTGAAAAGTAGCTTAAAATGACTCAAATATTAGCATAAATGACTTATCTAATTGAAATAAATATAGATAATTTGTTTCTATGTTACAAATGTGTAGACTATGATATGGTTAATTTTTAAGAGTTAACTGAGTTAGTTTGGTATTTTTAAATATGCTGATTGTGTGTTTTAATACCAGATTAACTAGTCTTAAATATGAAAAAATATGGTGTTAATGAAACAAGATTTTTTATGAATCTTAGGATTTATTTTAAAACATGTTGGAATTTAGAAAATTAGATTTGGAGAAATCTAAGTATTTTTAACAGATATAGTTGATACAATGTGATATTAAGAGCCTAAAGCTCCCTCACGTGTTGCCTCTTTTGTTGACTTTGCATGTGAGATATTTATCTCATTTTAAAGGCTTCTTTTCTCTCAATCTCTCATTCTCTCAACCATGTAGCAGCAAGCCAAGAAGAGGAGGAAAAGAAGAGGATGAGGAAGACTAAAGGGAAGGTTAAGGTTTAAGATCATCCAAGACTTGAAGCTCCATCTCAACTGCTAGAGGTAGGGGATTTGATTCTTTTTAGCTTTTTTTCTCCATTTTCACCATTAATGCATATATGATACATAATAGGTCAAATTGAGTTTTAGATGTGTTTGGACTATTTTTCTTGCTTGAAAGTGTTTCAATAGTTGTTTTTGACTTGTTCATGGTATGAGTTTGAGTTAGAAACTTAGAACTCCTTATTTGGACTTTTGATGCACAAAGTGGAAAAATAGGTTTTTGGATGAGTGATTTTGTTCTTGGATCCACAATTAGTGGTTTGAGTTGGTGATTGATAATTCCTATGTGTTAGTGTACTGATTAGGGACTTAAAATCACCTAGAAACTGTTATGGAATGGCTAATTCCGTGAGATACTCTAATGGAACAATGCACGGTGCTATTTTTCTGCAGAATTTTATAGAAAATGCCTTGCTCCGCGGTGTGACTGAGAACTACGCTGAGAGCTAGGTGTCGCGGCGTGTATAAACCATGCCGAGGCGTGAATGGGGCAGAGAGCTGCGCGCCGCGGCGTGATAAGAGCTGTGACAAGGTACGAGTTCTATGATTTTCAAGAATTGTGTTCTTGATGTTTTGAAATTCTCTAAGTGATGGGATCACTCATATATGCCTTTTAAGTGTGTTGAGACACTAATGAAGGTATTTCTTAGAGTAAATAACCACCTAACATATATGAAAAGTTGAGAAACCTAGGCATCCTTGAGATGTAGAATGCCATAGGGAGTACCTAAGACCGTGTTCAACATGAGGTTGACTTTGAAATCACTTGTGAAGTAATGACATGAGATTCTAGGTATAGGAGTGCTAGTGACGTAGTTCTTACTATTTTGTTGGATAAGTAAGATTAAGGTTCACATGTACTAGTATTGCTTTTTCACTAGGTCGTGAGGATCTTGTGCTTGTTTCAAATATGATTTGGAAATACTCTTGCATATTTGGTTTTCAAACTTATTATTTGTTATTTCCTATGTATTGTAACCTTAGATGGTGTGCACAACCATATGGCCTGAGACTGAGGTGTTGGATCTAAGTTCTCTTAGTAATTATGTTATTATGGTTAGGGTTACCTGTATAGGAGTGGAAGTAGTACTCTTACGTTTATGATGGGAAGGTGTTCACCTATTACAAAGTGGTGTGTAGGCTCTTAGGCTTATCCTGCTTAGTATATACAAGGGAATGTCGTTCCTGAGAATGAGCAGGAAACATGTGTTTTCTAAAACTAAAATATGCATCAGCATTGTATAATCATATTATTAGTACAATGTGTGAGCATAACCATACATCATAACATAAAGCATTGCATTTGTTGACAATTGTATAGGTGATTGTTTTGCTTACTTGATGATATCTTAAGATTGTATGAGCGATTGTTCGATATCATTGATTGTTGTATATTCTGTTACATAGAGAGTATGTATGTATTCAAGTAATGCTGAGCAGTGGCTTATTTAATTATTGCAAATGTAATCTATTGTGTTTAGTTGTCTATTCAATGTGAATGTTTAACTGCTAGTTTTGGTGTACTTGTACTGAGGATTTTGTGAATTATCACCCCTCTATATTTCCATGTAAATCCAAGTCAAGACCCTCCAAAGAGAAAGTGCAAGAAGAAAAAGCAAAAGACCTAGATTTATTTATTTTGTTTCTTTACGTATCACCTAATGAAAGCCCAGACATGGTTGAAGCCTTTATGGCAATGCTGACGCAATAAGAGAGCAAACAGCCGCTACCGCTAATGCGATGCTGGAGTAGACGACCACTACTACTGAGGCTATAAGAGAGCAAACAATTGCGACTATCAGGATGTTTGAGAGAATGGGTACGACTCAGCATCAATAGCCTACACCACCACCACATCAACCGGGGCTACCAAACCAAGAGGTAGTTGGGAGAAATCCGAACTTCCAAGACCTCTCGGAGTTCAGGAAATCTAATTCATCTTCTTTCAAGGGGGAGTACGACCCAGTCAGAGTGGAGGGTTAGCTCAAAGAGATAGAGAAGACTTTTACTGTTATGGCTTGCTCAGACGAGCAAAGGGCGTTTTTTGATTCTTTTATGCTGGAAGGAGAAGCAGAGGATTAGTGGATGAACATCAAGAGAGCTTTTAAGGTGTCAAGAACTCTTGTTATATGGGAGATATTTAAGAATTCTTTTATGGGGAAGTTCTTTCCACAAAATTTATAGAATGCAAAGGAAATGGAATTTCTTAGGTTGAAGCAGGGAGACATGTTTGTTAGTCAGTACATGGCCAAATTCAATGAGTTATCAAAATTCTTGTCTTAGATCAAGCTTAACCCAAATGAGTCTTGGAAGTGTGTTAAGTTTAAGGAATGATTGAGAGAAGACATTCAGATCCAACCGTTTGAGATTCAGGACTTTGCAACCTTGGTGAATAAATGTCAGATTATAGAAGGGCATGATGGAAAGCCTTCAGTGGAGCCAAAGTCACATAGCTTTCAAAAAAGGAAGCGAGAAGATGAAAAGTTCAAGAAGAGAGCTTCTAAACCTAGCTTTCCTCGAGAGAAAGGCAAGTAGGTTCAAAAGGAATTTGTGGGACCTAAGTGTTCCAAGTGCAGGAAACAGCATGGAGACCGGCCTTGCTCGGTGTGCTTTGTGTATGGGCAACTTGGGCATTTTTCTAAGGAGTTTCCACTGAGGAAGGAAGCTGCGCCTACCCAGAAACCACGAGCCAAAGGAAGAGTTTGCACTCCAGGTGGTGAAGCAATGACTCAATCTTCCGACCTTATCCAAGATAACTGCATAATTCATGATCATCTTTTAACTATGTTATATGATTCAGGAGCATCTCACTCCTTTGTTTCTAATGATTGTGTGAATATGCTGGATTTACCTATGTCTAAACTTTTATATGACTTATCTGTATCTACTCCCACCGATAAACCAGTTACAACATCCAAAGTGTGTCTTGACTATCATGTAAAGGTAGGAGATAGGATTTTCCTTGTAAACCTTATCTGTTTGCCTCTTGTAGATATTGATATCATTCTTAGCATAGATTAGTTGTCCACCAACCATTTAGTGTTGAATTGTTCAGATAAATCCATGGTTTTCTTATTAGATATACCTACCAGACTCGTTTCATTTGAGTCAGTGTATCTTAATATGAATCAGGTTAATCTCTGTTTAGAGGAGGAATCTCTAGGATATGTTCTCTCATTTTCCCTAAGTGCCGAAGTTGAGCAAATCGTAGGTGATATACCTATAGTGAGGGAATATCCTAAAGTTTTCCCAGGTGATATAGTGGAGTTACCACCCGAGTGAGAAATAGAGTTTTCTATAGACTTAGTACCTGGGATGGGACCTATCTCTATAGCACCCTATAGGATGGCACCACTAGAGTTAGTAGAACTTAAAAAGTAAATCGAAGATTTGTTGGACAAACAATTCATTAGGCTGAGTGTTTCGCTGTGGGGAGCACCTATGTTACTAGTGAAGAAAAAGAATGGTACCATGAGGCTCTGTGTGAATTACAGACAGTTGAACAAGGTAACCATTAAGAGCAAGTATCTGTTGCCTAGGATAGATAATTTTACAGATCAATTGAGAGGAGCTTCGATTTTCTCAAAGATTGATCTTAGGTCGAGATATCACCAAATAAGGGTTAGGGAAGATAATACCCCTAAAATCGCTTTCAAGACTAGGTATGGGTATTATGAGTACCTTGTGACGTCCTTTGAGTTAACGAATGCATCAGCATTGTTCATAGATTACATGAACATGATCTTTAGGCCCTACTTGGATCAGTTTGTTGTGGTGTTTATCGATGATATCCTAATCTATTCCAAGACAGTGAAAGACCATGAGTAGCATCTTAAGGTGGTTTTGGAAACCCTTAAGGAAAAGAAATTATTTGTCAAGCTATCAAAGTATGAGTTCTGACTTGAGCAAGTACAGTTTCTAAGCCATGTGATTTCTCAGGGTGGGATTTCAGTGGACCCGAGTAAAGTTGATACAGTGTTGTAGTGGGAAAGACCCGCCACTGTAATTGAGTGCAGCATATCATCCACAGGCAGATGGTCAATCGGAAAGGACTATGCAAACCCTCAAGGATATGCTTAGAGTATGTGTGCTAGAGCAGAAGGGTAGTTGGGATAAGTTCTTATTTTTAGTGGAGTTTGCCTACAATAATAGTTACCATACTAGCATAGGCATGGCACCGTATGAAGCACTTTATGGTAAAAAGTGTAGGTCGCCTTTGTTTTGGTGTTCTTTTTCTTTTTCTTGTTCTTCCTTGGTTCCTTCTCTTTTTCCTTCTTCTTCTTCCTTCTTTCTTCTTCCTCTCCTTTCTTTTCTTTTCTTTCTCTCTTCCTTATCTTTTTACTGCACTTAGTTTACATAAGTGAATGGAGAAAAGGTGAGAGAAAAGATGAGAATGAGGAATAAGAAGTCAAAGGCAGTGGGGGAAAGGATTAAAAGATAAGAACGTTAACTTTCATGGCTAGGTAGAAGTTTTGTATCTCTTTGGGATACTTTGTTCTTCTATTATTGATAATAGCCTAATTTTTATATATTTTCTTATAAAAAATAAGAATTATTATATCTCACTATATTTGACTTTAGTGACTTTGTGACATTATTGATTTATTTATTAAAAAAGTCATTAATTTAATTTTTGTGATAAATTTTAAGTTGTGTAAAGAATAGACAATTGGACTCACAATTAAGAAAAATAAAATAAAAGAGAGATGACTACGGTAAAGGAAGCCCAAGAGAAGATGAAATTGAAGGAAGCAAGTGGTGGACTTGATGAATATTGAAAAGAAGTGAGCTGCTGGCCCATGTTTGTGTGAAGAAAAGGTTGCTAAGAATTGGAAAAGCTTAAACGGTGCAGAAAAGTCCATAAAAAATGCAAGTATGAATTTAGTCAAGGCTGGCCATATGAAGATATTGGGGTTGTGTTCCCTTTACGTTTTAGAGCCCACAATCCATGAGCTTCAAATTGGGAAATTGTTGGGCCCGCAGCCAATGAGAAGAAAAGTATATTGGAACGGACCACTAGAACAACTAACTTTGGGGGCACAGGCAGTGAAAGATATAGCACAGCGCCGTGGAGAATTGGAGATTACAACGTCGCTGGAGATTGGAGAGCAGAGGCGCGGCGCCGCAGTGAAGAAAAAACAGGGAGAAGAGGAAGTTGTTTGCAATTGAGAATATTAATCAGATAATTTTATTGTATTTTAATCATTTTATGTCTTGTTAAATTCTTTATACTAAGGGAATAATAAAATATTAATTATTTTAGTATTATTATGTTAAATTATTTTTACCTTAATGCTTATTAATTCTATTTTTTATCAGATAATATCAATAAATTTTTTAGATGAGTTCACCCATGTTTTTTTCATGTTTTGTAATTTATTTATGTTATCTGAGTGTTAGTGGTAAATTTTTTGATATCAATTGTGATTTCCTTTTAGGGATACATTTGATGATTTAATAATTTACTATTAATTAAAAATTTTTATCATACACTTGATTATTATTTTTAATATTTCATTGATAAATTTTTCGTGAACACATGTTTTGTCGCTAGATGTTCATGAGATAAATTATTTAGGTATTATAATTTGACATAGTTAATGTTAAAATTAATCTTGGTGAATTCTCACCTTTTAGTCCTTTTATATTTGGTAGAAAACTCATTTATATACTTACTTTTTTTTAATTTACTTTTTATTTTAGATATTTATTTAATTTAATTTTTGCATATTTAACTCATCAATTTATGCGACTAGATTAGAAAGAATTTTTTAATATTTAAAATTAACTCTAAGTTTCTATGGGATCGACTTCGTACTTATTCAACTGTACTTTGGTATGACTCGTGCACTTGCAAGTATTTTAAGGCTTGATAAAAAGTGATAAGAGAACGCTATGGATCGTCTTGAAACAGGTAGAAAATAAAAGGAACTTGACCCTAACCGCGACCTACCAGTAGAATTAGAGTTATCAAATGAAGTGTGACCTTAGCCGCGACCTGTCGGTAGAACCAACACTATAAATTTAGTTCTTAGCCCAAGAACAAAAGGGAAACTCTCACAATGGAGAAACACTTAAATTTCATTAATATTCCAAAAACTCATTGTTGAAGTACATGAGTTTCCTATTTATAGGCTAAGCTAGAAGCTATTTGAAACCCTTGAATACAAGAATTAAATTCCCATTATCATGCAATTACTAAGAAACTGATGTGGGAAAAACCAAGGGACATTATCACCTAGTAAATAAGCATAAATACGGTAATAAATTCTCACTAGCGATCATGGTGACTTAGAAACAGACTTGGGAAAGACCAAAGGGCATCTTAACTTATTGCATCGAAATGAAAAATGAAAATATTAAAAAAAACTAATGAAACCCTTACTAATTGGCCCAATAACTAAAGAGATTGCAGCCCATGAATGCTTCTTAAGTAATGTGAATTGGGCTTTATTTGGCTCTCCAAGTTATTGTCTTCAAGTTGGGATCAAATCGTCTTCAAGTTGTAGAAAAGAGACTCATTTTGGTGCAACCTCTATTCCATGTTGATCTTCTTTTTCTTTGATCTCCATAATTTGGCATTGCAAAGGTTGCTTCATCCTTAGTCTTGGCCCTAGTCATTGGACCTCAAATTCCTTGCAAATGATCTTTAGGTTGGCTAGTTGCATCTCTATCATTCCCTTACTCTTCGAAAGGATTCGTCCTCGAATCAGATCCATTACCTACATCAAACAAAGATAGATCAGTCACATTAAAGGTAGCACTTACATTGTCATATTCACTTGGCAAATCAAGCTTGTAGGCATTGTCATTGATCCTTTCTAAAACTTGAAAAGGTTCATCTCCTCTTGGTTGTAGCTTGGATTTTCTTTGAGTAGAAAACCTCTCCTTTCGCATATGAATCCAAACCCAATATCCAAGTTCAAAAACCCCTTTGACGCACCCCTTATTTGCTTGCTTTGTATATTGCTCATCCTTCCTCTCAATGTTGGCACGAACTCTTGTGTGCAACTCCCTAACAAAGTCTGTCTTACGCTTGCCATCCAAATTAGCATGCTCATTAGTAAGTAAAGGTAAGATATCTAAAGAAATCAAATGATTAAAGTCATACACAACTTCAAAAGGAGAGTAAGATGTAGAAGAATGAACAGTTCTATTATAAGCAAACTCAACATGTGGCAAACATTTCTCCCATTGTTTCAATTTTTTTTGAATGATAGCACGCAACAAAGTAGTAAGTGTTCGGTTGACTACTTCAATTTATCCATCCATTTGAGGATGTGCAATAGTAGAAAACAAGAGTTTAGTCCCTAACTTATTCCACAAAATTCTCCAAAAATGACTTAGGAACTTCACATCTCTATCACTCACTATGGTTCTTGGCAATCCATGCAAGCGCACCATTTCTTTAAAGAACAAATCAGCAATATGTGTTACATCATTGGTTTTAGAACATGCAATGAAATGTGTCATTTTACTAAACCTATCAACAACAACAAATATGATATCTTTTCCACTTTGAGATCAAGGTAATCCTAACACAAAATCCTTGAAACATCAGTCCAAGGTTGATTAGGCACAAACAAAGGTATACATAAACCATGGGGCATGACTTTAGATTTAGCTTGTTTACATATAATGCATTTATCAGAAACAGATTGTACATTATGCTTCATGTTAGGGCAATAAAAATGCTCATGCAAAATTTCTAAGGTTTTTTTCACACCAAAATGTCCCATCAATCCTCCACCATGAGTTTCTCTAACTAACATTTCACGCAAGGAATAAACAGGCACACACAATTTATTTTCCTTAAACAAGAAACCATCATGCCTATAATAGTCCCCAAAAGCATGCTTAGAACAAGAATCTCATACTTGGCCAAAATCAGAATCATTTTCATACAAGTCCTTTATAGTCTCAAAACTAAGTAATTTGGTCTGTAAAGATGTGAGCAATGCAAACCTTCTAGACAAAGCATCAGCTACAACATTTTCCTTACCATTCTTGTACTTGAATACATAAGGAAACATCTCAATGTATTCCAACCAATTGGCATGTCTCCGTTGAAGTTTACCTTGAGATTTCAAAAACCTCAAACTTTGATAGTCATAATGAATTGTGAATTCCCTAGGCCACAAGTAGTGTTGTCAAGTCCTTAAAGCTCTCACCAAAGCGTACAACTCCTTATCGTATATGGGATAATTCAATGCTGCCCCATTGAGCTTTTCACCGAAATACACAATTAGTTTAGAGTCTTGCATCAATACAGCCCCTATTTTAACACCAGAAACATCACATTCAACTTCAAAAGCTTTGTCAAAATTAGGTAAACAAAGCAAAGGTGCATTGGTCAGCTTATCCTTCAATGAATTAAAAGCTTTTTCATGCACATCATTCCATTTGAAAACAACATTCTTTTTAACAAGTTCATTCAATGGTGCAGCAATAGAACGAAATTACAAACCTTCGATAAAAACTTACTAAACTTTGAAAACTTCTTACCTCATTTGCATTCTTAGGTGTAGGTCATTTCCTAATTGTCTTTACCTTCTCTTCCTCCACACTTTTTTCCCTTGGAGCTTATAACAAAACCCAAAAACACAAAAGATTCAAGGCAAAATGAACACTTTTTAAGATTTGCATACAACTTATTTTTTTTCAAAACATCAAAAACATTATGCAAATGTTCAACATGTTCAGCCAAGGTTTTGCTATAAATCAAAATATCATCAAAATAGACTACAACAAATTTCCCAATGAAAGAACGCAAAACATGGTTCATTAATCTCATGAAAGTGCTGGGTGCATTAGTTAAGCTAAATGGCATTACTAACCACTCATACAAATTATATTTTGTTTTGAAAGTTGTTTTCCATTCATCTCCTTCTTTCATGTGAATTTAATAGTATCCATTCTTCAAATCAATTTTAGAAAACACACATGAACCATGCAATTCATCAAGCATATCATCCAATCTAGGGATAGGATATCTATACTTTACAGTGATTTTATTTATGGCTCGATAGTCAGTACACATGCACCATGTCCCATCTTTCTTCGGAACCAAGATAACAGGAACAGAACATGGACTAAGACTCTCCATCATAAATCCTTTTTGCAGTAATTCATCCACTTGCCTTTGAATTTCCTTTGCTTCCTCAAGACTTGTTCTATAGGCTGGTCTATTTGGAAGTGAAGAACTAGGAATTAAGTCAATTTGATGCTCAATACCTCTTAAAGAAGGTAATCCATGGGGCACTTCTTCTGGAAAAACTTCAGCAAATTCCTATAATAAGGAAACAACCTCACTTGGCAAAGAAGAGTTAAGATTATTAGTGAAATAAACATCCTTGTACAACAGTACAAGTAGCTGCTCTCTAGCTATCAAAGCACTCTCAATCTCTCTTTTTCTTGCAAATGCACTCACTCACTTTTTTTCCTCTTTATTTTGCACACCAACCTTTGAATTTTTCTCTTCATAGCACTCAATTTTATTATTCTCTTTCTTTTGCTTATTCTCACTTTTCTTGCCTTTTCTTTCCTTCTCTTGAATGCTCAATTGATCTTCTCTCAACTTACACTCTCTTACAATCTTTATTTGGTCAGCATAAGCCTCAGTAGGTTTGAGAGATGTTAATACAATGAAGCGATTATCCATAGAATCCAAGTACCTATTTTTGCACCCATCATGAGTAACATTTCTATCAAATTGTCATGGATGCCCAAGAAGTAGATGTCTAGCATGCATAGGAACCACATCACAAAGAAACTCATCCTTATATTTGCCAATGGAAAATGAAACCAACATTTGCTTAGTCACCCTTATGTCTCCACAATCATTCAGCCACTGTAGTCTATATGAATTAAGATGCTTTAATGTAGGTAAATTCAATTTCTCAACCAATAAGGTGCTAGAAACATTAGTACAACTTCCACTATCAATGACCAAATTGCATACCTTGTCATTTACATGGCATCTTATGTGAAATATATGCTCACGTTGCTCCTCATCACATCTATCTTAGGCTGTATGTTAAGAGCATGCCTAGTAACAAGTACATCTCCCTTCAAAGGTTCAGCAACTTCAACATCACTACAATCCTCCAATGGTGGCATTTCATCATCGTGTGAGCTCACACTCTCTATGTCTCCATTATCCAACAAAATCATTGCCTTTTTATTTGGACATTGAGAAGCAATATGTCCAACTCCTTGACACCTGAAACATTTAATATCACGTGATCTAGAAGATGTATTAGTTTTGGTTTTACCTTTAGGAGCAACAACCAAATGTTTGGCCTTTGCATCTTCTTTAGGCTTTGACATAGTTTTGTTATTATGCCAATTTGATTTCTATGAAGAACTAGAAGCAAATCTGGAAGTACCTTTAGCTTTCAATTGCCTTTCCACCTGATTAGCTTTGTGCAGCAAATCCTCCATCTCCACATAATGTTGCAATTCTACAACATCAACTATCTCTCTCCTTAAGCCCCTAATAAATCTAGCCATAGTTGCGTCACGGTCTTCTTCTACATTGGCTCTAATCATGGCTATTTCCATTTTTTTATAGTAATCCTCCACACTCATGGAACCTTGAGTTAGACTTTGCAATTTTTGGTGCAAGTCCCTATGGTAGCGGCTAGGTACAAATCTCCTTCTCATGACAGCCTTCATCTCTTCCCATGTACGACGAATAGGCTTCTCCCCATTCCTACGCCTACTAGTCACAAATTAATCCCACCAAATACTAGCATAATCAGTTAATTCAACAACTGCTAGTTTAACCTTCTTTTCCTCTAAGTAAATATGATAGTCAAACATATGTTCAACTTTTCTCTCCCACTCCAAGTATAATTCAGGATCATTTCTTCCTTGGAGTGTAGGGATTGTCATCTTAATATTACCCAAATGATTGTCTCTTTTTGATTCATTTCTTCTTCTCCTTTCAGTACTTCTTCCATCTGAATACTCATCTTCCTCCTCTTCAAAAGTGCGTCGCCTTGGGGTTCTAGATCTCAATGGGGTTTGTAGACTATACAATTTTGAATTTATGGCTTGGAATTGTTCTTGAACAACCTTCACCAATAATTTGAGATCAACTTCTCCGTCTCCTCCACTCATAATTAAAATGCTGCAAGAATTTGCGTTAGAAATGATTACAAATGGACAATAATATAGAACAACTGTGCCTTCAAGAATCCTCACACAAACACTCTCTCATGTGTTTACTCTCAATTATTTTTTTTCACTCGTGGTTCACTCTAGTTGGCTCTTTCCCTATGATAGTCTCACCACTCTTTGCCTTTTACCACTTTACTTCTCCTTATGAGCTCTTAGGTAAAGAACCTTTATATGATTCCACACAACAAGAAGTAGCAAGGGATTAATGATAACTTTAGTGGAAAGTAATCCAGGAAGAAGTAATTGAAATTGAAACAACAAAGAATTCAACATGACATTTTAACGAACAAGATCAATGAAAGGGTTTTGAAATCCAATAAGGAATATTGAGTCCTCAATTCATAACCTTTTTTTTCGCAGATTTTTTTTTGCTCTAATTTTTTTTAAAATGATAGATCTTGGACACAAGTTTGGAAATAAAAACATATATGTGAAAAGAACTAGAGGAATTGACTTAGACAAAGTTTGAGCATAAGAAGATGACACAAAAGAATAAATAAGCAACAGTGGAAACAATATATATATATATATATATATATATATATATATATATATATATATATATATATATATATATATTCTTCTTTTTTTTTATGAAGATGAACAAACAAAGGATAGATATCACATGATTTCAAGAGTCGAGGCTCTCTGATACCAAATGATAAGAGAATGCTATAGATCATCTTGAAACAGGCAAAAAATAAAAGGAACTTGACCCTAACCGTAACCTGCCGGTAGAACCAGAGTTATCAAATGAAGCGTGACCCTAGCCACGACCTGCCAGTAGAACCAACACTATAAATTTAGTTCTTAGCCCAAGAACAAAAAGGAAGCTCTTACAATGGAGAAACACTCAAATTTCATTAATATTCCAAAAACTCATTGTTGAAGTACATGAGTTTCTTATTTGTAGGCTAAGGTAGAAGCTATTTACAACCCTTGGATACAATAATTAAATTCCCATTATCATGCAATTACTAAGAAACTGCTGTGGGGAAAACCAAGGGACATTATCACCTAGTAAATAAGCATAAATATGGTAATAAATTCTCACTAGCCATCATGGTGACTTAGAAACTGACTTGGGAAAGACCAAAGGACATCTCAACTTATTGCATCAAAATGAAAAATGAAAATATTAAAAAAAACTAATCAGACCTCTACTAATTGGCCTAATAACTAAAGAGATTGCGGCCCATGAATGCTTCTTAAGTAATGTGAATTGAGCTTTATTTGGCTCTCCAAGTTATTGTCTTCAAGTTGGGCTCAAATCGTTTTCAAGTTGTAGAAAAGAGACCTATTTTGGTGCAACATCTATTCCATGTTGATCTTCTTTTTCTTTGATCTCCATAATTTGGCCTTGCAAAACTTGCTTCATCCTCTTAGTCTTGGCTTATTGGACCTCCAATTCCTTGCAAAGGATCTTTAGGTTGGCTGGTTGCATCTCCATCATGTCACAACAATTATCGAGTTTTCTAACTTTCATAAGTGTTATAGAAAATTCTAAGAATTCATATTAGTCATTATACTCATTGTTGTGATATTGGCAAGTGTAGTAAATCGCAAAAGTAATAAATAGTGAGTAATAATATTATTCCCACAGGATTACGTTGTCAATTACTAAATTCATTAAATAAACACTATTTAAGCTCTCAAAAATTGGAATATGATACAAATGCAAATAAAGAAAAAAAACTAACAAGAAAATTTGCAAAATTAATAAGAGTAAATATAATCAATTAGGCAAAGGTTGAAAAATAATGATATCAAAGTGTTAGGGTTTAGATTTCACTTGAAGTCTTTTGATGTAAATTCAAATATTAGTTTAACTAAGTTCTATTCCATGATTCATGATCAAATTCCCAAAATTAATCAATATCCAATCCCTTGGTATATTAATCCTTTTCACACTACTTTGAATTAACCAATCTCGTAGTATAACACTAAATAGAGAAGGCTTTATATAAAACGAGGGAATAAAGAACAAGACCACACAACCCACAATGTCTCTTCCTAGCGATTGTAGAAATTGAGGTGTTTATCACAAGTTCTAGGTTCGTGCACAATTTCCCAAATCATACATAAACCCTATAATCATTTCAAATTTGATCAGATTAAAAAAAGCATTAAGAGAATATATAAACACATAAATCATGAAATAGAAACTTAGATTAAACATGTAAACAAGTTTACATCATCCAAGAATAAGATCCATCATCACCCTAACTAGAGAAGTTTAGCTACATATGGAGAAAGAAGAAAACAAAGAAGAGAATTTAACAAACTCCATGGAAGATAGGAGGAAAGGTTGAAGAAAATCTCTAATCTTCAAGTCTGGATGCGCCTACACCAAATTAGGGTTTGTGCCTCTACTTCTCTCTCTGAATATCTACCCAAGAATATAATTTTTTCTATTTATAAACAGAGAAACGCGCAGCTGTTATAACGTCCAATGTCTAGGCGCTGGCTTCTGAGCTCTCAGAACGTCAAAAATTAGTCATCGCTGCTGCCTCCCCAGCGCTCAAGAGCTCAAGATAGGCGCTCAGGCGCTGAACCACCAAAATGTTGATTGCTTTTTCTTCTATGTGTGTGCTCAAGCGCTGGATTGGGTGCTCATGCGCTGGACCTCCAGAATGCAAATTTCCTCTGATTTCTTCTTCCAAAAGAATGCTAACTCTTCCTTCAAGTTTACCTAAAGACAAACAAAACAACTTAATGAGAAAACTAAACTTAAAAGTGAGAAAAATATTGAACTTAGCTAAAGAGACAATTCAAATGATTTAAATAAGAATCCTAAGAAAAATGACTAAAAGAAAGCTTAATTTTAGTTAATTGAGAGAGAATAAATAAGATGAAACATCAAATGTATTACAAATATCACTCATTATTCAATAGTTTTCCATATACCATAAACTGTCACTTAAACTCTATTATTCTTCCTTAAGTTAAGTTAAACCTAAGGAATTAAGTTAATAGGCTTATAGGTATCTAGCCTAACTTGTACTAGTTTCCAAAATATTCTTCATCATTTATTTGATATCTCCACAAAATCTCATAATTTTTTGAGCTACTTTCCTATTTCATTTGACCTTTAAACATTCATCATGTGCTATTAAAAATATCAAACTAACTCAGTTAGTTCTCCAAAATTTACTACAACTCATTCTAATTATTTGTGACTAAAAATAAATTTTTCATATTTATTTCCTTCATCTAATCCATTTATGTCAAGTTCTGGGTTATTATAAGTTATTTTTCACATTTTATGTTATAACATAATGCTTAATCTAACCCCGAAGGTAACCAAAATTATCAAGCAACTCACACAAGTGTAATTGAACTTCCATAACAATAATTAAAGTTATAAGGTTAGGGAGGATATTATAGAATTAGATGTCTAGTCGGTTCGATTGGGCTTGGAATTCAGAACATAGATGTTGTCACTGGAACCTAGACAACGAGCAATGATTGGGTCATAATTTAGGTTGTAAGAGTCATATGGAATTGAAATTGGTGTCATTGAAAAGCTGAGATAAGGATCTTCAACTCTTATGAAGACCACTTATCCAAACTATGACATTTGGATGGTGTTCTCATCCTTTGAAGTTAGAAGATGGGTCTAGAGAGCTATTACAAATGTTATGGGCATAACTCTCTCATCTTAAGCCTAAATTATGCAAATTAGGTCTCCAATTAAAAATAAGAGGAAGATGATTAACCCTAATGTAAAGGAAAACTTGGATTTTGAATTTTAGAGGTGGTTATTTATGCAGCAGCTTCAACTCCGAAACAAAATCCTAATTTTCTCCTAACCACTTTTGATTGCACTTTCTCTCTTCATCTTTCTTCTTCTCCTTTCTCTCTTTGTTTCTTTCTTTTCTGTTTTTCCTTTCCATCCATGTAGGGCTAGAACCTTTTTAATCAATACTAGGGATTGACAATCATGATGTTTAATTTTGAGATCTTGTTTTGATTGTTTTATATTTAATTACTAATCAAGTTTCTCTTTTACTTGTTGATCAAGTTTATCTTTTACTTGTTAATCAAGTTTCTCTTCTACCTCTTTGGATTTTGATTGAATCTGAATTGAATTGCTTAATTTGATTTGGATGTTGATGTGATAATTACATGATTATCACATGTTTAATGAGGATTACAAAAAATAAACAATGCATCAAAGGCTTCTTGGATGTTAATTGTTAAGCTTGGTTGAATTCTGAGTTTTAGATTATTATAAGATTATATGAGTGCTTAATTCATTTAACATTTATTAATTAAATTCTGGATGTTTATCTAGTAGAGAATTCATAGATCATCTTAAGGCTTCTTGATGTGATTTAAGACTAAGAATCTGATTAGCAATTGAATGGATTCCTAGTGATTAATGATGGATTAAATTTAAGATTAGTTAATTTTCTTGAATTTTTTATTTGCTTAATTCTATTTACAACTTTTAATTACTTTCTGTTAATTAATTTTGCAACCGTTTTCCCCCCGGTTAACTTCTTAATTTTGCAAACCTCTTAATTTAATTGTTTAATTAGAGTAATCCAAGGGCTCAACTCGATTGTGCCTTATACAACAAGTATTTTGGTGAATCGATTTATAAATTGATATAATTTGATATTCTTAATAGCTATCAAATTTTTCCACCATTGTTAGGGATTATTTTGAGTTTAATCAGTCATATTAGGAATATAATTAACTACTAACCCTTCACTAACCCCATTTTCCCCCTTGTTTCAGGTAGTTTTCTGCTTAGTTATGATCTTCAAGTGCAAAAACAACTGTACGACCCATATTTCTTGATAAGGATGTTTCTTCCCTCTCTCCTTTATTTTACTTGTCCTAGATTTGTTGATGATACTTATGAGATATTGATGATTTGATGATTTTTAAGCTTTACATTGAGGACAACGTAGAATTTAAGTGTAGAGGAGGAATTTACATTTTGTTTACTGTTTCTATTTTAAATTCTATTTTTTTGTTTTAATTTTACTGTTACTATTTCTATTTCTATTTTATTCTGTTGTTGTTTCCTATTCTGTTTTTTGTTTTGTTTAAAAATATTATTTTCTGTTTTCAAATTCTAATTTTGTTTTGATTTTAAATTCTATTTTTCTGTTTTGATATATATATATATAGGTGTTTTTAATTGCTTTTCAATGGAATTTTGAGGTTTTTGAAAGTTGAGTATGCATCAATTGAAGTTAAAGGTTTATAACATAAGTGAATAAATTGTCTTTCATCTTGAGATTAACTAGTTTGGTAATAGAAATTTAATTGGTAGATTAAGCTTAAAAGAAGCATAACTTGTGAGACTTTGAGCCTTTTAATGAATGGATTGAGCATTTGTGTTACATTCTCTTCTTTCTTGTGTGATTTTCACTCATGGAATTTGTTACTCTATAACTTGCTTTGATTCTTTTAGACTTCATTTTCACATGCATACATGAACATGATTGAAGCATTTTTCTTGAATTAGCTACTTTAGCCAAATAGATAACCTTGCATATTTTCCATTGATTAACCCCATTTAGTGTATTTGATCATTCATTGTTTTTAGCTCATTACATGCCTTAAATGGAAAACCATGATTTTACCTAACCTAGGGAATAGGAGAGCATTGCCATTGCCATTAGAAGAGTTCTTGAACAAGTTGGGGATGTGCTAATTAGAGTGCAAAATGTTTGGTGAAAAAGGAAAGAGTGGCCAATTCAAAATGAAAAAAAAAATAGAAGAAAAATTAAAAAATTAAAAAAAAGATAAAAAAAAGGAAAAATAATATGTAAAGAGAATTTGTATTACATGGATTTGGGTTACTTTCATGTTTGTTATTTGAACTCATCCCCATGTTCTTTTATTCTCTTTTGTATTTAACTTGTCATCTTTATATTATTTACCTTACTTACCTTGACCCAATATAACCTTGCATTAAGTCATCTTGATTTGTGTGTTCATGTGTTTTGAGTAATGGAGAAGTAGAAGATAAGCAAGCTTATGGTAGTACAAATTTTCATGGGTTGAATTGAGTGAAACACTTACCTTCTAAATACTTGAGGGATTTAAAGCGTATCTTGCGAGGTTCTATCGTTCTTGATTTATGCTTTTCAATTGAAGTTACTTTCCTTGTTGGTTTGAGATGTAGAGAAATGCAACTTTATGAATGTTTTGATTCCTTGAAACTTTGGTTGCTCTTCTTGCTTGTAGACATTTTCTTTCTTGAACATCATTGGAAAGTGAGTCTTTTATGTAACACCCCATTTTTTATTTTTCTTGAAATAAATATGTTTTATAATATTTATGAATTTTTGTGAATTTTTGGGGAATTTTTAATTATTTTAAATATTTTAATATTATTTTGATTATTTTAATATTAATTTTGAAATATATGCCCGAACTTCATTTTTTCTCGAATATATCCGAGTTTTATAATTTTTATAATTTTTAGAAATTTTTGTGGAATTTTTTGAGTCTATGATTATTTTAATATTATTCTGAGCTGTATGTGTATTTGAGGCGGGCCTGAAAAAATAAAAATTTTTCCTAGATCAGAAAGTTTCAGACTGTCAAGGTGGGATCAGAAAATCTTACTAAACCTGAAATCGGGAACAGTTAACAGAGATTTTCTTTATCTGAGTTTTCTATTATTCATTGTGTAATAATAGCAGTAGCTATTGTCCATTAGGTAATACCTTCGGAAAAATATCTTGATAGCTATGACTCAACAGGAAGAAGCCAAAATAGTTACTCAAGTGGAAGAAGAGAAATTCAAATTGACTACTCAAGTTAGAAGACAAATTCAAATTGGCTACTTACTCTTTCATGTAACACCCCAAATTCTGCTATTTGATAGTAATGCCTAAATTATACTATTTTGTGTTTCGTGCATGATACAAAATTATTTTGATTGTTTCGAGACTATTTTTGATCGTTGTGTAAGATTTGTTCTAAGTCAAGAAAATAATAATTTTTGGGCTGGAAAAAATCTTATTTGATTTATTCGGAGCCGGGGGATCTTGCTAAACCCGAATCTGAGAGACACAAAAACTAATCTTTTAATTTTTAGAATTTATCTGTGAAATAAAAATATTTTGCAAAAAAATATCCGTTATTTTATTAACAGCAGTTTCTGTTACCGAGTAATGGACCCGGTATATTTTATTTGTCAGAAAATAGACTGAGAATAATTTCTGTAACTTATTTTTAAAATGAGCCAATAAGAATTAGTCAAGTTTGATGGTTAGACTTTTCTAGACCAATAGAAAATGGTCAAAATAAATGGTTGGACTACTTACTAATTAACTAGATAAACTAACTAAGTTACCCTAATTAGCTTAATTAGTAACTAAATGAACTAACTTAGTTACTAAATACTTAGAATCTAGTTACTAGCTAAATATCTCTAAATCATCTAGAACCATGACTTAAGCATGACTTATACAATGACTTAAGCAAGTAACTAACTAGTTAGAATGTAACTAATTAACCTAACCTAGTTAGCTTACTATCTAATTAAGATGTAACTAAAATCTAGTTGAAATCAAACCTAGTTACTATTTTCCTAGAGCCACACGGCCATAAAGGCCATTCTACTATGTTCTAGGTTCATCTACATGACTATTTGATGACTCTTAAGTGATATAGGCCATGTGAAAATGCATGTGATATTTTACTACATTGATTAAACAATAGTTTCTCCTATGCACTAACTCCACGGTCATGCAAGGGAAATATAGCTATCCATCTTCATTTATTCACACTTTATCATATCAAGCCTTCATTTTTTTCTCTCAATATTCAAGAACACCAAAAACTCACTTCTTCCTCCCACTTTGAAGCTCATGGCCTCCACCCTCTAAACCCACTTCCATACTTCTATAATTTCATTTCTTCATACTTTCTAAACCCAAATACAATTCTAGACATCTTTCCTTTAGAGTGTTTTATCAAAATCCTACTCTAAGTGTATCAAAAACCAAGCTTTAGTTTACTACTCCAAAGGTAATCTTTTTATTCTTTGATCCTAAGTTAGATTTTTGATTTGCTAGACCATGATTAATCCATGGTTCTTTGTTCTTAAGCTTTGTTTATGACTTTAGAATTTGTTTAAGATTTTTAGGGATTTTTGTTTGGTGCCACACGAATTCAAGAGGAGAAGAAAGATTGAAGTTGTTGTCTTCTTTGAGGTAAGAGGGAGATTAACCTCATCAACTATGTGTTGGTGGTGAGGAAATGGATTGTTTGTGGTGAAAAATCCATAAGGATTTATTCACTTGATTTTCTATATTCTCTTTGTTTATGTTTGTTATGCTTATGATTTTGAAAATATGTTTGCATGAGTGATGGTATGATTATAGCTTTGATAATATGCTTGTATGGATGCATTGAAAAGCATGCAAATTTATGTGTAATTAAGGATGTGAATAATATGCTGAAAAAAAAAATTGTATGAAGGCCCCAAAGAGCCTAGAGGCACACGGCCTCATCACCACAAAGAGGATCAAGGATCCTAAAATTATTTTTCCTAATTGAGAATTAAATGAATTTATGGCAAGAAATTTAATTAAATGAGTTTATAAGAATTAAAGTCTTAGAAAATGATTTAAATATGAATTTTCAAACACAATGGGAATTCGGCCAATATGCCAATTTTTTATGATCAAGATCCAAAAATTATTTTACTAAGTGTAGATTTAGGTGTTTTAATGGTAAGGACTTAATTTGGTAAGTTTAGGAATTTAAAATGTAAGTAATTTAATTTTTAGCGCTAAAATTGACCTAATTAAGCTATGTATTAAAATAAAAGTGAGTACTTGAATTAAAGAGGGACTATTATGTAAATATTATTTTATAGAAGGACTATTATGCAAATAATGAAAATAAAGTCAATTTTTGGTATTAAATGAGAAAAATTTTATTTTGGACTTAAAATATGTTAGAAATATTTTACGCGATTGAAAATACGTAAAAAAATCTTTATGCGACTCAAAAATCGTAATTTTAGGCTATGCGATTGAGAAAAAGCAATAAAATGTTTACGCGATTAGAAAACTTTGGAAAATCCTTACATACTTTAAAAATGTAAGAAAAATGCTCCGCGATTGTGAAAATGCGATAATATCGCTACGCGATTAAGCGTAAACAGCAGTTTGCTATCAGGCTGTTGTGGTGGGCCCAGTTATGTGGAATAATGATACCGCCAAGAAAAGGCGAGGGTATATGTAATATTGTGAAAATAATAATTATATGTATATTTGAACATACATCATGCATTGAAAAACGTGTTTACTTATTTGGGTAAGGTTGTATGCCTAAGAGATGATTTACACCTAAGTGTGGGTGCGAGTAGACAAGTGTAGGTCACTCATTGACCTTGGGGGCGTCGGGGTGCGAGTACCTCGCAATGGACACTTGGTAGTTTTTTTGTCCGTGAGACATGTAACACCCTTTTTTTGGGGAGGGAACATCACATTGTCATTTACAATGCGGAAAATAAAAATAAAAGTTAAGACCCGGTTCGTTTTATAAATATAAATTTAATTGGTTATAATTGTGTAATTAAATTAGCGAGTATTTTTTTTTGTTAAGATTAATAAAAATAGTGATAGGGTATAATTTCAATGAAGAGTAAAATAGAAATAAAGCATACATCAAACCAACATACATGTACAATGATATATCATTATATTAAACTTGTTTGATTACAGTGCCTGATATACAAAAAGTAAAATTATACATATATGCCCCAAGAGATCATAAATATACAGCTCACCAAAATAATGAAACATTAGGCCCCCATAATGAACACTGATAGCCATCAGTAGCTATCGATAGTATCAGTCTCTAAGAGGAGAAGGAACCTGATAACTCTATGAAATGTAGTTATTTATGCCCCATATTTGTGCTTCATGGCATGCTCAGTCCTTGATCTTAAGCATATTTGGAAGGTTTTATGCTTATATTTGTGGAATTCCATTTTGAGATCTTCCTTTATGTTTTTGAGCAATTTGTGCATATTTGTTGATTAATTAAGTAAATTTACAATTATATTTAACTTGGTGCCTCATCTAATGCAGGAAGGGCTCAAAAGAGACAAATTGATGCAAGCCAAGGCCCAGCATTGGAGAAAAGAAGCCAAGGAAGCATTCTAGAGTTCCACGCCGCGGCGTGGAAATGTTCACGTCGTGGCGTGAGGGTCTCAGTCAGCCACATACTGACAGGACAGACAGCTCCACGCCGAGGCGTAGGAATTTGCACGCCGCGGCGCGCGTTCGACGAGCTGAGCCTATTTATTCTATTTTTCACGCACCCTTTCCTTCTCTCTCAGTTTCTCTCTTTTAGGTTTTAGGTTTTTAGTTTTCTAGGTTAGAGGCTGCAGGTAGACCTCCATTGGAGGTGGAGATGGAGCTTGGGGAGCTAAGGATGGAGCCTTCTTTCCATTGGAGGAGGATCCGAGCTTCAATAGCGAAATCCATAAGCTTTCTCCTTCTCTCTTTTCTCTTCCTCATTTCTTGAACATGTATTTTGTAATTTGTTCTCATGTTCATTGTATAGCTGAGCTTTATTTAGGGATGACTTTGAATCCTTTTATTAATATTAATGATTTGTTCTTTTCTGAGTTTGTGTGGATCTTTGATTTTGTTCAATCATATTGTGCTTAATGCTCTTGAATGTTTGGCCAACATTTGAGTGATTTGATAAAATCTAATGAACCTAGACATAGGAATTTGGGTTTGAGATCGTATGTATGGTTGATGCATGTTCGATTCTATTCCAATGGCGGGATGAGTTGATTCGCTAATGGGATAGACATATACCTATTAGCCATGCATAGCACATGTTTGAGAATAGACCTTAAAGAGTGAATTTTGTGTTAGCTCTCAAGGACACTTAGAGAGTTGGGCAAATGACACCATGGTTAGATGACCTAGACATAGGCGTTTAGCTAATGTAGATTCTCAAGCTAACCTAATCAATGCATTCATATTTATGAGGAGGATTGCTTGTTGTTAGTTGATGTAAAGGGTGAAGGAGGATTTCCCTAAACTCTAACCATTTATCCTTATTGCTTTATGTCTTTACTTTCTTTACTTTTATCCATTTTTAAGTTCTTGAATAGAGTTAGGTGAGCTATCGGTTAATACTTAGCATTGGAAATAAACTTATCCTCGTGGGAACAATCTCTTACTCTGTAAGTGTATTACTTGTGCGACCCGTGCACTTGCGGTTAGCAAATGGGCAAACACGTTTTGACCCCAACAGAACTGTGTCAGGATCCTCCTCGGGTTCCTCCTCGGGGTCTTCCTCATCCGAGGATACCCACATACGAGCCACCAAGTTACGGGTTGGGGCTCGAGCAGTGGAGACGAAAGAATCCTCCTGTAGAGTGTAATAACGATCACCCCACATCTCCCTGATGGGCAAGTAAAACTCCAAACGTAAACTGACGCTGCAAGTGAAGATAGGCTGATCATGACGCCCCCAAGTCAACGATACCGTTACGTCTCCCTCGTAGATGCAACGATAAGAATTAAGGTTAATGTGCTAGCAGTCTGGACCTCCAAGGAAGGTCAGACGCACATAACCCAAAAATTCGCATGGACGTGCCGCCATGATCTCAAAAGTAGGTACTAATCGTAGTCGGACCAGAAGCCAGGGAATTCGTGAGCTTCACCTTTTCTCATCGACATCTTCGATGGAACATTAATACAGACAGAAATAATAGAAATACAAAAAAGAGGTAAAACATCCTACCATCATTACCAATTATGGCAGCAAGAAACAAAACTGCACAAAGCGCCCACATAGCATTTCAAAAAGTAATAATAATAAGCATTAAACAATAGCAATAAACAATTAAACAGATCCAGGCAATTATACATCAGTAAAGTGACAGTTCCAATATACCATAAGAATTTGATGCCAGGTAATATATGGACTCACTATGCACATGCATACCACATCAAAACCCTACTCCATGGAGCTAGACACAAACAGTTAGAGAGAAAGATCAGGAGACATGTCTGCAACTCAACTATCGCGGCCAAAGTGCTATAACTCATCAGTTTATTCACGTGCACGTCAAGGCATTGTACAGACATTCTACACTAGATCACGATATAGGACAGCGTCTCGGTCCGGATCATTGGTGCGTTTGCATCGGTTTACCCTACGGACAGAAGAGCTATCAACTGTCCATAGCGAGGTACCCGCACCCCGATACCCCCAAGGTCAACAAGATGACCTACACTAGTCTACTCGCACCCTCACAAAGGTGTGTTCAATCTCCTAGGCAACATGGCCTTAACAACAGTCCAATAGACTTTCACAATGCATGATGACTCAATGCATATAATATGTATATTCGTCAATAATGTACTTTCAATAATATGCCACAAGTTGGCTAAGTAAACATCATCATATTCTTGGTCCCACACATGGACCCACATTAAATGGTCTAAGGACCTCCAATTGTATATTACATTTTTGGTGCATTATGGAATTATTTAGTGCTCTCACTTACACTCATGTTCTTACTTTAATTGAAAATCATTCTAAGTCTTTTAGGTAAAGCTTCATTCTTAGTTTTTTCCATTTTATGAAATCCTAAATAAATCCTAATTGTCCATATTTGTTAAATTCCACTTCAATGTAATATTTCTTTTCATCATTAGGTCCTTACTTTAAACTTAGTCATATTTACCTAAAAATTATTTCTAAGATTTTACCAAGTCTTAGGGTCCAAAAATGTTCTTTAGGTCATCCAATTAATTCCTTCCCATCATATTATTAATCACTTAATCTCTTAATTAATCAAATGTCAATGTTACATAATGTTACATAATTTAATCTTATTTAGCCCTAGAGGCCGTGGGCCTCTCTAGGATTAAGGATTCCAATTTTTATCCTTTTTATTATGCGTTATCCTCCTAATTAATCATGTCTTCCTCTTGTTACAATTTTTCACTAAGAACACCCATTTTTAGGGTTCAAGGCCGTGAGCCTTTTGGAAGAGGGCAAGAGCCATTTTGCTTCCATTCAAGTTTCCAATCCATCCAAGCACATCAATATACATATTCAATCGATTCAATAACTCAAACAAATTTAGAACAACACATAATCATAAAAGTCATATAACAAAGAATAGCCCTAAATAGGTTTTTCTCACAACCAATCACAAAACAAGGTTCCTTACTACCAATAGAGGTTGAGGAGGAATATCTTCCTCTTACCTAGAGAGGAAAACAAACAATGGAACTCCCTTGAAGCTCCTTGAATTTTTGGATTCACACCAACCTAAACCCTAGAAATTTCAATCTCATCAAAACAATACCAATGCTTGAAAAATAAAGAATAAATGGTCACAAGGAAGACCTTAAAAATGAAAATGGAATAAGAGTTAGGAGAAAACAAGAATCTCACCCAAAAGTTCCAAGCTTGAAGCTTGAAGAAGGAGATGGTGAATATGAAACCTTTTCAAGAAATCACCAACTAAAGATGTGTTTAGATGATGAAGGAGATTAAGAAAATGTATTTAGTTGAAAATTTTGTGATGATTGAGGGCTTGAGAGAGGGGCTGGCCGTGAAGTGTGGCTAGAGAGAAGGAGGAGAACTTGAGAAGAAGATGAAGGTAGAGAGAGAAGTGAATAGAAAAGTGAAAGATGCTTTTAAGTTTTCTTTTGAATTTAGATAGTATGAAATAATTAAGTGAAGCGCAAATCCCTTGGCTCCAAAATGTGCAACAGCCGTGAGGAGAAAGGGAGGAAAGAGAGGTGAGTAGCTTCCTTGAGAAGCTTATGAGCTTTTTCAATAAAGGAGATGTGATTATACATAAAGTAGATTACATTAAGATAAGATAATGTGATTTAATAGTTAAAATAATAGCGTAATTAGGATTTTACTACAAGCTATTACCCAATGGATTATTATTACAGTGAACAAAGCTAGTATTAATTATCCAATGAATAATAGAGCGTATCGCAAGATTTTAATTAACAGTACGTGCAGAGATTTTATTCATCAAATAAAACCTCAAAAAATGCAAATCTCGTAAACTGTGCTCAATGCGCACGTAAAATAAAGAATATATTAAAATATTCGACGTACCCAGAAAATTTTAGAAAAATTTTCAAAAATCATAAATATTAAATAATGATTATTTATGATTAAACAAATAAATTTTCGGGGTGTTACAAGGCAGACCGATGCAAACGCACCGACGATCCGGACCGAGACACTATCCTATATCATGATCTAGTATAGAATGTCTTGTCTAATGCTTGATGTATACTTTGATAAATTGATAAATTATAGCACTTTTAGCCACGACAGCTGAGTAACAGACATATCTTCTGGATCTTCTCTCTCACATTGTGTATTAGCTCCATGGAGTAGGATTAAGTCTCTGTGCATATGCATTATTGGTCAATATCTTAAAATGATAATCGTGTTTATATGATATTTTATCTGTGGTATGATAATTTATTCGTGAAATGCCACTATATGATTAACTGTAAAATGATAATATGGTACATTATGTTAATTATTATATATGTATGTCTGCTGTCATTTTCTATACTGCCAGACTGGTATTGATGTAAGGGATCTCACCTCTTTGCTGTATTGTTCTGTCTGTTTCTATTTTATGCTTACATCTATGAAGACTACGATGACGGCAAGGAGGGGTCAATTAGGTTTCTTTAGACTACAGTTTCTTGAAGGCGTTGAAGCTTAGCGTATCCATTGGGACTCCGAGTATATAGAGTATTGTGGTGACATTTCTTTATCCGTAAGTAGGACTCGCAATGGGGCCATTACTTCATCTTTTACGGTTGCTTATGCAGAGTTTGTTTTACCTATCAAGGAGTTGTGAAATGATTTTCACTATACTCCTAGAGAAGACTTCGATTTATCTTTGGGGTAGGATTTTATTCGTCGAGACATTCCCAATTAGGGAATTTGTCTTCTGACAAGGGCTCCTATCTTAGGTATTATGTTTTTAGGTATGTAAAGATAATAAATGAATAGTTATAGTAAACTCTGTATATATGAAAAGTATATTTATTCAGTCTTTATATTTTGAATTACTTTAATTTGATCAATTGATATTTCTGCGAAAATGAATTTTGAAACCTGTATTTAAATGAGATTAAATATTTTATAGCTTAGAAAATTAATTAATTATAAGGGGTTGGTATGAATGTGATACCCTTCTAAGGGGGTGTTACATTTTAGATTTTTTAACTTTTGAATTTGTGTTGTCATTCTTTGTTCCCTAGTGTTGAATTTCTAGTTTTGCCTGAGAGTGCAAAAGTTAAGTGTGGGAGAATATGATAAACATAATTTTTATACATTAATTAACCTTCATATTTAGTCTCTTAGACCTCTTATGTGTTTAATTGATTGGTCTTGGCCACAATTTATAAGTTTGGGTTCAAATTGAACTTAATTGTATTTTTTTAGCATTATTAGGAATTTTACAATATTTTTGTATTTCAGGCATAACTTGAGTTCTAGACATCTAAAAATTATGAATTTTATCTTATAAAAAAGTTGCAACAAATCTCTACAACTTTGGTGAGAGCTCAAAGGCTGAATCGAATGTTTAGTGGGTCAAATTGGCTTGGAAGTCAGAATAGATATGTTGTCGCTAGAACTTGGACAACGAGCAAGGATTATGCCATAATTTGGGCTATAGGAGTCATATGGAGTTAAAACTAGTGCCATTGGAAAGTTGAGACATATATCTTCAACTCTTATGAGACCACTTATCCAAAATGAGAAGTTTGGATGGTGTTCTATCCCATTGAATTTAGATGATGGATCTAGGGAGTTGTTAAGAATGCTTTGGGCATAACTCTCTCATCCTAAGTCCAAATTTTACGAATTAGGTGTCCAACTAAAGATAAGAGGAAGAGGATTAACCCTAATTTAGAGGCAAATTTGGATTTTGAATTTTAGAGGTAGTTATTTATGTAGCAGTAGCAACTCCAAAACAGAACCATAATTTTCTCCTAGCTACTTTTGCTTGCACTTTCTCTCTCCATCTTTCTTCTTCTCCTTTTTTTCTAGGTTTCTTTCTTTTCTAATTTTCCCTTCTATCGATGGAGGGCTAGAACCCTGTTAATCAATCCTATAGATTGATAATATTGATGTTTAATTCTGAGATATTATTTTGATTATTTTACATTTAATTGCTAATCAAGTTTCTTTTAACTTATTGATCAAATTTATCTTTTACTTGTTAATCAAGTTTCTATTCTACTCTTTTGGTTTTGATTGAATCTGAATTGAATTGCTTAATTTGATTTGAATATTGATGTGATAATTGTATAATTATCATGTGTTTAATTAGGATTACAGAAACTAAGCAATGCATCAAAGGCTTCTTTGGTGTTGATTGTTAAGCTTGGTTGAATTATGGGTTTTAAATTAATTTAGGATTAGATGAGTGCTTAATTCATTTAACCTTGATTAATTAAATTTTAGATGCTTATATAGAAGAGAATTCATGATCTTAAGGCTTCTTGATGTGATCTAAGACTAAGAATCTGATTAGCAATTAAATGGATTCCTAACGATCAATGATGGCTTATATTTAATATTACTTGATTTCTTTAGATTAGTTGTTTACTTAATTCTATTTACAACATTTAATTACTTTCTGTTAATTAATTTTGCAAACCTTTTTTTCCCCTGTTAACTACTTAATTTTGCAAACCTCTTAATTTAATTGCTTGATTAGTGTGATCTAAGGGCTCGACTCGATTGTGCCTTATACTACAAGTATTTTTGTAAATCAGTTTATAAATTGATATAATTTGATAATCTCAAAAGCTATCAATTATACACCTCTCAACACTCCCAATTCTCAAATCTATCAGGAAGTAATGAAATACTAAATTCATGAATGTTCCTAAGCCTCCCCTATTGAAAAAGTACACTCGGAAGGATAAGTCTAAGCGCTGTGAATTCCATAGTGGCTATGGGCACAACATGGAGGACTGTGTTTGCCTCAGGGATGCTATTGAGTCTCTTGTCCAGGATAGTTGTTTGGGACATTATATCTGCCAAACTTAGAATGAGAATCAACGAGGATCCCAAAACTTCAGAAAGAGAAGTTATAGCCCAAGAAGAAGCCCTTCCCTTTACCAAAGAAGGATATCCCTAACAAGGAATGAACGCCAGAGGGAGGATTGACCCTGGCATAATAGGCAAACCTGACATCGCAGAACATCCCAAGATCTATCTCCTTAGAACGATGACCACCATCACGCCAAAGTCACTCAAATAATAAACATAATATTAGGTGGATTTGATGGCAGCGTAGAATTGAGCAATGCTAGGAAGAAAGCCCTCTATGCTATCTTGAGCATGAATTCCCATCTGATCTCTAAGGCGGGATCTAGAACGCGGAAGGCTCCTCCTATTTCTATTTCCAATAAGGATTACGAAAATTTAATGCTGAAGCATGACGATCCACTGGTGATTTTTGGAGTCATCATGAATGTTGAAGTCTGTTGTATTTTTGTTGACCAACGAAGCTTTAAGGACATCATATTTATGGATCTCTACAAAAGTTGGAGCTCTCTAACAAAGACTTGATCCCATATACCGGTGAACTCATTAAGTTCATAGGAGATGAAATAATCTCGGTAGGATACGTTGAAACACACTTGACCATTGGGAAAAAAACCTCTATTCGAGGCGATTAAGGTCAAGTTCTTGGTAATGGATTATCCTTCTACTTATAACATTATTTTTGGCTATCCTTTGTTGAATGCCTTTGGAGTTGTGATCTCGATCACCTACTTCGCTATGAAGTTTTTGAATAAAGACAACAAGATCGTCGTGGTCAAGGGAGACCAGGCCACGGCCTGAAAATGCTATAATGAAAGTTTGAAGATAGCAAAGGTCCCTAAGAGAACGGAAGAGCGTAAGCCCAATTCAGTCACTACAGATTTCCCCAATGTCCTCTTGATCGAATTTGATGTACGTGAGGAGATATGGGATACCTGTCTTCCAGCCAAAATGAGAACTCGTACTCCTTTAACTTAGGAACAAGACAGATCAAGTAACCAAAGTTGGAGGACAGTTAAAGCTAAAAGAAAATGCCTAACTGATCATATTCCTTAAGAAAAAAATGACCTTTTTGCTTGGATGTTAGTTAACATGTCGAGATTGAACCCTGATTTCATTTCTTATCTGCTCTCCATTAAACTGGACATCAAGTTGGTATCATAAAGGAAAAGGAAAGTTGGACCAGAAAGATAAGCAATAATTGAAAAGCAAGTGAAAGTACTCTTAGACGTCGACTTACCAAGGAAGTTTCTAATACAAATTGGTTGTCCAATATGGTTCTGGTGAAGAAGGCAAATGGGAAATGACGGATGTGTGTGGACTACAATGACTTAAATAAGGCTTGTCCCAAGGACCCCTATTCGTTACTGAATATTGACAAACTTATGGATAATTCATCCATCTTTCAACTTTTTTTATTCATGGATGCTTACTCTAATTAAAACCAAATCCCATGCACTATGATAATGAGGACAACAAAGCATTCATGATGGAGAGAGCAAGTTTTTGCTACTAGGTTATGCCCTTTGGGCTAAAGAATGCTGGCACCACCTACCAATGTATGATGAACAAAGTCTTTGACGAATAGATTGGAAGATGTTGGAGGTATATATTGACAACTTGATCTTCAAAACCACAAATGACAGTAGGCATATCCAGGACCTAGAAGAAGTGTTCCAACAGCTTCGAAAGCATAACATGAGATTGAGTCCGGAGAAGTGTGATTTCGGAGTATAGGGTGGAAAGTTTCTAGGAGTCTTGCTGATAAATCGCGGCATTGAAGTCAACCCGGATAAATGTCAAGCAATGCCGAACATGCGAAGTCTACAATCCATGAAAGAAGTTCAATAGCTAACAAGGCGAATGGCCCTAACTCCATTCCTGACTAAGACTACTCACAAGTCTCTGCCCATCTTCAAACTCCTTAAAAAGGGAAAAGACTTTGAGTGGTCACCGAAATGCAAGACCACATTCGTCGAATTGAAGAATACATTAATGTCACCTCCTATCCTAACTAGGCTAGATCCTAGTGAGACTCTCTAAGCCTACCTTTTTGTTAATGAAGACATTATCAGCTCTATCCTAATTAGGGAAACTACAAAAGGGCAGAAGCTGGTCTTCTATGTGAGCAAGGTCTTTTATAAAGGCCTGAGATCCACTACTAGAAGATTGAGAAAGGTAGCTCTAGTACTCCTTACAAAGGCTAAGCAACTCAGACAATACTTTCAATGTCATCCAGTTATTATGAGGACGGACTAGCCAATTCGCCAAGTGCTACACCCTAAAGGGAGCTATGTCGGGGTCATTCTTGAGAAAGGACAAGGTCTTACCATTGAGCATTCATTGAGGTTCGAATTTCTAACCTCAAATACTAGGCAGAATACAAAGCATGTATTGTTGGGATCGCATTAGGAAAAGACTTGGGAGCAATCAAGATCACCTTATGCAATGATTCATAACTAACAACATCCAAGATCTGAGGTGAATATCAAGTAAAGAAACAACTGCTCTAGAAATACTTAACCAAGGTGAAAAACCTATTAAATGACTTTACAAGTTCAAAAGTTGAGCACATTCCCAAAGAGCATAACTCTAATGCCAACATCCTTTCCATACTTGTAAGCACCAAGAATCTTAGCAATAACCGATCTGTCATCCAAGAGACCCTCCTTACCCCAAGCATTACGGACTCTAAGGTCCTATTGCTTGTTGATGGAGAAGAAAAATAGACTAGTCCTATTATCACCAACCTAAGATATGGTATCCTACTTGAAGATCCCAAAGAAGCACAAAAGCTAATATGGAGCGCGTTTTGATATACGCTTTATGACAACCAGCTATACCACTATAGGTTATCGTCCCCTCTCCTCAAATACCTTGGACCCAAGGAAGCTAAATATGCCTTGGCCAAGATCCACGAAGAGAGTTGCGGACATCATTTCAGAGGAAAAACCTTAGCTCGGAAGGCATTATGCTCCAGATATTATTGGCCCAGCATGGAGACAGATTCCATGGAGCATGTCCAAAAATATGAAAAATGTCAACAGTTCTCAGACTTGTATTTTGCCTCACTAGAGGAACTTACAACAATCTCAGTTTCCTTACCTTTCTATCAATAGGGGATGGACATCCTAGGACCATTCTCATAAACTGCTGGACAAATCAAATATTTGGTGGTAGATGTTGATTACTTCACCATGTGGATTGAAGCCGAACCACTAGCCACAATCATCTCGGCCTAAGTCTAGAGGTTCACTTACAAAAACATCATCAGTCGTTTTGGGATCCCGAGGTCAATTGTCATGGACAACGAGATCAAATTCACTAACATGAACTTTGAGGAACTTCTCTTTGGGCTCCAAATTAAGTATCACTTCTCCTCAGTGGAACACCCCTAGACAAATGGACAAGCAGAAGTTACAAACTAGGTTATCATCTGAGGTCTTAAGAGAACACTCGATGAAGCTAAGGGGAAGTGGACTAGTAGCTTGACCATGTACTTTGGGCATACTAGACCACCCTCACTCAAATACAGGTGAAATCCCATTCAAGTTGATATATGGGTATGAGGCGATGATCCTAGTTGAAAATGGGGGACCCAGTTGGTGGACACAACACTTCTCAACAAAATCCAACCTGAAAATCTTCTGCCAAAATTTAGACTTAATAGAAGAATAGTGCCTTATTGCCCATATCCCCGATGCCGCCATGAAACAAAGAGCAGTAACCGAATACAATACCAAAGTGATTCCACGGAGGTTTGTACTCTGTGATGCAACGCAGATATCGGAGGCAAGAATGCTTCTTAAGGGAAGCTGACCCCAAATTAAGAAGGCCCATACTGGGTCACTAGCAAAATAGGAACTGAAGCCTACACTCTAGAAACCCTCACTGGAAAACAAATCAAGAACTATTGAAATGTGACCAAGCTTTGAAAATATATTACAGTTAGAATCCATATTGTGTTAGTCCTTTTGGACTCTTTTTATGAATCTTATAAAGCATGTCGGATCACGACTTCATTGAATTAAGAATCCAGTTAACCACTTATTATTACATGGTTTACAATTATTACGCAACCCACAAGGCCAAATGCTGCCTTGACAAAGTTTGAGAGATACACATCCCTTCAGGTTTAGCTATCTAAATAATACGCATCATGCAACCCGCAGAATGACCTTTGTTATCCTAAAGAGGTCCAAGGGATGCGCGCCTTTTCAGGGTCCGCCATATTGACTGTGCAACACCCACCGTAGGGTATCGCATTTAAGACTAATCCTAATATAACTTACTCAAGTTGTAAAAGAATTAATCTTGTAAAATCAATAATTTTAAAATTTCATTTGCGAAATAAAAAAAATAAAATAAAACCATAAGTATAACTTGTAACTGAACAAAACTCACTATACTATACATAGATATTAAAAATCTTGTTCCTAAATAATTTACATAAATATATTATACTCCAAAAGATAAATATGTACAACATATACATCAAAACATAAATTGTCTAACTAAAACTTTTAAAGACTAAGGATTTGGGCCCTCGAAATGATCCTCCTCCTCAGTATCATCAAAGAACCCAGGCAGGTACATCACTCATCTGACAGGGGTCCTAGCTGAAGACACTACAGAGTCCTCCCGTGGGGTATAAATAGTACCACCCCAGAGTTCTCGTATTGGCATTGAGAACTCCAGACGCACAAATACATTCATCGTCATAACTGGAACCCCATCCCTAGTTCCACTAAGATTCAGAGTCAAATCCCCAGTATACACAAAATGTTCATTATTCAAACTAAACCTCTATGCATCAGTTCCCCCATAGAACTGTACTCTAACAAAACCCAGCACTTGGCGCCTTGCTGCCATTCAAACAAATAGAGAAAATTGTTACTGATGGAAAATAGAATTTTTGGCTTCCTCGTCTCCTCAGTCTTCATCAAACATACACAATAAAACAGATATAACACAGTAAAGAGATGAGATCCCCTACATCAATACTAGTATGATAGTATAGAAAATGATAGTAAATATACAGATATAGTATTAACACATTGAATCATATTACCACATCACAGATAAAATATCAGATAAACATAATTATCATGTTAGTATGTTGATCAACTATGCATATGCACACAGACCCATTCCTACTCTATGGAGCTAATCACAATTTCAGAGAGAAAGATAGGGAGTATATGTCTGCATATCGTCAGCCTCAAATCATGTGCCAATATAATGTGCCAATATATTATATCAATGTGCGCAACATGGCTCATACAAGACACTCTCAACCAATCATGAAAAGAGTAGTAACTCTATCAAGATCGTCGGTGTGTTTGCATAGGATACCACGGCCTAGAGGTGCTACCATCAGGTCGCGTATGACATTCCACACCCTGACGTCTCCAAGATTACCAAAGATCATAACTACGCAATTCTCACCTGCACGAAAGTGTAAATTCAATCTCCTAGACATATTGCCTTAACAAATTAAGCTGGCATGCTTTTCAATGCATGATGTATGATTCAAATACACATACAATCATTATTCTCACAGTATTTCACACACACACACGCCATCTCTTGGCGGTACCACTTTTCAATATAACCAGGCCCACCACAATAGCCCGACAGCGACCTGCTATTATTTCCAATCGCGTAAACATTTTATCGTATTTTCACAATCACAAAATATTTTTCTTATGTTTTCAAATCGCGTAAGTATTTTTCAGCATTTTCATAATCGCAGAATTATTTTCAAACGTGTTCTAAATCGCGTAGGGATTTTTAAATATTTTCTCAATCGCGTAGTAATTTTAAATTATTTTCTTAATCTGATAGCTTAAAAATCACTATTTTGAAAACAAGTGATGTTTCTCTAATATTTTTCACATAAAATAATTATTTTGGCTTTATTTACCATATTTTACTATTAAAATTTCTTTAAGTAGCATTTTTCATTATTTCTCACAAAATTACATTTCTTTGATTTAATTTGGATATTACAACTCGAAATTTTCTAACGTGCTTCAAAACCCAAAGGATGAGCTATACGTCAGTAAATTTCAAGTTTTAAATTTTATCTTACCTCATAACCTAATTATACTAAATTAATTCTAAAAATTAGTTCATTTTCTCTTTATTTCTAAAAGGAAAACTCATTAAATTGTGTTCTTGTTACTTAATTACCTAAGACTACACTTAGGAAAATGAATTTTGGATCTAGAATATCAAAAATAGGCATATTGGCCAAATTACACTATATGCTTCATAGATCATATTTAATTATTTTCTATCACCTTATTCTTTGTAAAAACCTTTAATCCAATTTCTTATCTTTAACTCATTTAATCCATGATTAGAAAAATAATTTAAAACATTTTGCTCCCTTGATGGTGTTGAGGCCGTGAGCCTCTAGGGTTCTTTGGAACCTTCATATACTTCCTCATCATGTATATCACATCCTACTATATACAATACTCAACATACTTTCATAATCACACATGCAAGCATATTTTCAAAGCTATAAAGCATATCAATCAACACCATCACAAATAATGAAAACTTAAACAATCAAGTGAATAAATCCTTATGGATTTTTCACCACAAACAATTCTATTTCCTCACCACCAACACATAGTTGGTAAGGTTAATCTCCCTCTTACCTCAAGGAAGACAAAAACCCTTCTTGTTTGGCCTCCTATGGATTTCGTGAATCACCCCAAGAAAATCTTAACAAACTTAAACCAAACTAAAGTCACAAACAAAGCTTGAAAATAAGAAACCATGGATAAATCATGGTTTAGAAACTTAAGAATCAAACTTAGGAATAAGAAACAAGAACTTTACCTTGTAGAGTAGAAAACGTTAACTTGGATTCAAGGTAGTAAATGGAAGAACTAGGTTAAGATCATAACATGAAAAGGTCTTAGAATAGTATATAGGTAAGGAAAATGAGATTAGATAAAATCATGGAAGCTTGGATGATGGTTTGGAGATGGAGGCCGAGAGCTTCATGAAGGAGAAGTTGAGAGGTTTCCTTAGTTCATACAAGAGAGAGAATGGAGAGAAAGGCTTAAGTCACAAAGGTGATATTAAGTGTAATGAAATATCCTATTTTCAAGTGCTTGGCCGTGTAGGTGCATGGATAGGAAGACTAAAGCTTATTCAACAAGATAGAAATTAAGCACATGGTTTCATATAGCTTAGGTCATTAGTTGGTCACACTTTGGTCACATTAGAATATTAGCTTGTTCATGAACACCCTAGAAGCACTAGATGGTCATGGAGCACATGGAGAAAAGGTAACTAAGTTTTGATTCAATTAGTTCCTAGTTGCACTTAAGCTAACTTAATTAGTTCAGTTAGTTGCATGGCTAACTACTTAGTTACAAAGTTTAGGTCATGCATTGTCATGCATTGGTCATGCATTCTAGAAGACTCTAGAATCCCCTTGAAACCATGGAGCTCTATGGAGTAGCAAACTAAGTTTGTTCCATTTAGTTACTACTTAGGCTTTAGGTTAACTTAGTTAGATTACTTAGTTTCTTGGCTAACTAATCTAGTCATTATTGTCAACCACATCCTATTGGCTTAGAAAATTCAAACCATTAATATTAACCAATTCCTATTAGTTCACCAAATTGTGAGTCAAATACTTTTCCCAGTCTATTGTCCGACGAACAAAAGATACAGGATCTATTACCCAATTGGCAAAAGCTATTGCTCGTAAATCAGTAGATACTGTCCAACAGATAATAAAACATGAAATATTTTTATTTCATAGATAAATTCTAAAAATTAAAAGATTGGGTAACGTATCTCTCGGATTCGAGTTTAGTAAGCTCCCCCGGCTCCGAATTAATCGTCAAATATTTTCCCTAGTCCAAAAATTATTATTTTCTTGACTCGGAGTAAATCACACACAAAGATTAAAAAGAGCCACAGAATAGTCAAAATAAATTTACACCGCACAGAAATCACAAAACAGTACAATTCAGACATTACTGAGAAATAGTAAATTTTGGGGTGTTACAAACTGCGTATACTAAGGTTAAAATGGGCTACCCCTACAGCCGTTTTCCACCATCCTACACCGCTACTAGGCTTCAACTTATGATCTAATGATACATCCTAATACAGATATTTAGATATATCCTAGATATACAGAGATATATAAAGATAAACTGTACTAGAGACATCACTTCTACATACTACATACTAATATATATCCATAATCATAACTAAGTAATTAAAGAAAGCTTTAAGAGATTGCGAAAAACTTAAACTCATATATATATATATATATATATATATATATATATATATATATATATAGGATCTTACTCAGGTGAGAGGAGTGTTTATTGTGAGAGGTGAGAGGAGTGAATCTTGACCATTGGATCTTTCATGAATGGTCAAGATTAGAACATAAATGCATGTGACTTTTTTAAGTGGTCACATGACCTTCAAGTAACTTTTAATCTTGATCATCCATGTATGGTTGTATGGTCAAGATTTACTCCTCTCACCCTCTCACAATAAAAACTCCTCTCACTAGATATGTCCCCTATATATATATATATATATGCAACACTTGCCACAAAAGGGCATATACATATTACTTAAAACATACAAACCAAATATAAACTTTGTACATGAGCTTTATCTACTAAAATATATAAAAACTATACTAGTCTTCATGCTTCACCTTCATTCCTTTAACAGGATCTGTACCTCTGTACCTGGATTACATGGAAGAACAACTGGGTGAGAATTACAATTCTCAGTAAAAGCAATTCCAATACCAGCTAGTCATAACATCGTATAAACAAATATAACAATTGCTATAGTTACTAACATAGGAATTTCCTCCACTAATTTTCATAACTACACATTACTATATAGTATGATCTAAACCGATAGGCTACATACCATTGGATATAGATAACTGCACATACAATTGTGAATAGCAACAGCAACAGACAATGCCTATACAACTGACCTTAAATGCGATGAGGATGATATGCAATATGATTATGCCTAAGAAAGATCCTAAAGATATGCTTATGCAATGTTTTATTTTAAAATACATTTAGAGATTTATGTTGAAAATAAAGAAGTTCATTAGGAACTGGTGCAGTATATTATCCCGTGGTAAATAGAGGGAAAACTCATCCTCACATCACACTATCCTGGCACGCTAAAAAGTTTGGGTTGAATCCTTGTTCGAAAGAACTTTACGGACTCTCCACTTATCTCCCTTAGCCTTGGCACTATCGAGATATCAGACTTATGTCCTTCCTCAAAAGAGTCTATCAGACACCCATCTATCTCCCTTGGCCTCCATGAATGGGCATCAAAGGATACTCACTAAGATCAATACTACTAGACTATTTTCATAGACATACATACTTATATCTAAACACCACCACATCACTTATAACTCTTAAGTGATCTCTATGCAACACTATGTTGCTGAGGTGTTAGATACTCACCTATGGCAAACCATTACTCTTAGATGCACTAAGGTTCTCAAAGCTTTCACATACAAGCTAGATTAACTAACTAGTATGTAAAAAGCATAGTGTTATGTTTACCTCTTACATAAATACCACATTAACTTTCCTATAGACTCAACTCATCCTAGTGAAAGAATCTATTTTAGCTAATGCCTCATTCGACCTTGCTTAACAAAATAAATGAGCATTTCTTGAGAACTTTGCATACTTAATGAATGCAACAAACTTACAAGTCAACACTCATCATATTGTGTATTCTACAATGCACAAGGTCCCGTTTAACTAAAGACTTAGTACATAACATCCCCTCTTCAGAACTAAATACATAACCTTATCCCTACTTAAGTGAATCTAACTCAAGAGTGGTTCTTACTTATAACTCTTTGTTACTTATGGTTCTAGGTACCTCCCAAGGTGATCCACTACTCTTGAATATCTTAAGGTTCGTACCTTCCTTATTCTTACTAGAGTGAATCCTACAATCCATCCTAGTACACTTATCTCAAATGTGCCATCTCATCACATCTTAAGTGATATCTAATGCAACACTAGGCTGCCTAAGGTGCTATGTCCTTACCTAGGACAATCCTTCACTTTTGGATGCTCAAAGGTCTTATACATTCTCATACTTATTAGGTGATAATTTGCCTTATAAACTATCCCCATTTCTGCCTTAATACATCTTAGGAAATATATACTAAAGATAACATCTGGCCCATAGCTTCAAAACATCATCAATGTCATTTTTAGCCTATCTGATGCTCACGTCGCGGCATAAATAGGGGCACACCATGGCGCCCTAGCCTCGGGTTTCATTACTGGGCGTAGCATCACTCTCACACCACGGCGCCACACAACTCACGCCGCAACACACGCAGCAAAATTGACCTCATGCTGCGACACTTGAAGCTAGTTTATCTTCACGCCATGGCACGGCGCCTCTCACGCCGTGACGCGCATGGCAGAACCCAGGTGGCACTATTCCCATGGTTCACTCTTACTTTTAATCATCTAAAATTAGTTTCTTAGTGATTTCTAACACTCATCCATGCCCCTAAACTTGTTGTAACTCAATTATAACCTATTGATTCTCTTAGGCAAATATCTAGGTCCAAATCACATAACTCCAACCATTGTCTAATTCTTAAATCTATGGACCCTAATGGTTGATCTTGAGCCATAAATGACTATCTTACACTTATTAAGCTTAAACTAACTTAACCTAATCCTTGGAATCAAGAATCAAGCCAAGAACTAGATTTGGCTCTCCAAACCCCTATTTCTACTCAAAATCCCAAACCTCATTCAATGAGAATCAAAGAGGAGAATGATGAATAGAAACCCCTTACCTCTTGAAGAAGATGAAGATCTTGAAGCTTGATCCTCTTGCTCTTGCTCTTCCTCTCCTCATTCTCCTTCTTCTTCTTCCTTTATCCCTCTTTCTCTTTTCTCTTCATTTTCTCTCTTCTTTGTTTCTCAGTTTCTCTTCTCAATCGAGAGAAAGGAAAGAAATAAGGAAGAGGAAACCAACTTGAGTTCTTATGTTGGAACTCATATATGCTAAGGACACACGAATTATACTAATTCAAGTTTTTCAACTTCTAACAAATTTAGAATAAATACTAAGATTCATCTAAATTGTTGTTCCATCATTTTCATGATTTTTCATATCTGCTGCTAGTCAATTCAATATTAAATGCATAACCAATATGCTTAAAAATATCAAATTAACTCTGATTGTCTTGAAACTTTAACTGCTTCTTAGTTGGCCCATTTGTGACCTAGAAACAAGGTTTCCATACTTGTTTCCCTCAACTTAACCTTATAAGCCATTATCTGAGTCATTTTAAGTTACTTTTCAACTTCTAGGTTGCAACTAAGTGCCTAAACAAACTCAGTTTGTCACTAAACTTCACAGACATGTTAAGTAAGTTATATGCTACTTTTTGTAACTATATACAAGTCTAACATGTTACTAAGGGTATTACATTTCTCCCCTCATTTTAAAAATTTTATTCCTAAAATTACTCACCTCATGCAAACAACTCTGGGTAACTCTCTTAACATGGAATACTTACTACCACGTAATCTTTTTTCAGTACTAGCTTCTCCCAACTGTACCTTCTATTAAAGGAAATTTACTTATCTCAAAGCTTTTGACCTCTATGATTGTGGATAGTAAGTTGTATTAAAACATAACTTAGTTTTGAACTCCTCCTTATAAGGCTTTCCAAAATTAGATGTGAATATAGTATCTCTATCAAACACCACACTCACTAGAACTCCATGCACTCCAACTATCTTCTTCAAAAGTAGTTGAACTACTTTATCTAGAGAATAGATAACTTTACTTGGCAAAAAGTGGGTAAATTACTTAATCTCTCCACCCTTACCTACAACTCAACATATCTTGCTATGTTCTTTAACATACTAGGCCACCATACATCTTTCTTAACTCTTGAAGAACCTTGATAGCCTCTAGATAGATGATACACCTTCTCTTGTGAGCTTCCTCTGAGATCCCTTTCTTGATTTTTGACTTACTTAGAATACAAAGTTTGTCTCTAAACTTCATCATTCCATCATTTGTTATTTCAAAAATCCTTTTGGGTTCCTATGAAGATTTGCTCACTAAAGTCACTTAGAGCTTCATCCTCCTTTTAAGCTTCTAAAATCTGAGTCCTTAAATCCTTTATTATGTCCACCTTGCTCACTGAGAGACTATCTAAAATCATAGTCACCGCGAGACTCAAATGTCTGAAATTCTCAAGAAATTCACTCTCTTGGACTATCATCTGGGACACCTGTAGGAATTTCCTACTTAGTGCATCGACCCCTACTTTGGTCTTACCTGAATGATATCATGACTTAAGGTTATAAGCCTTGAAAAACTCCATCCATCTATTCTGCTTCATGTTCAGCTTCCTCTGATCAACAAGCATTCTTAAGCTATCATGATCGCTGAGCACCTCGAACTAGACTTCTCATGAGTTATCTCCATAACTGTAAGGTAATCACCACTGTGGCTAATTCCAAATCATACCTAGGGTAGTCCCTCTCTTGCAGGTCTAACTGCCTTGATGTGTAGGCGTCTACTTACCTCTTGTGCATCCGAACACACCCTAGTCTCTTCTTCGAAGTATAACTAACTACCTCAAAGTTCTCATGGGAATTTGGAATTACCAACACTAACATAGCAATCTACCTCTTCTTCCACTATTGGAAACCATACTTACTCTCTAGAGTCCATTACTAAGCACTACCTTTCCTAGCTGACCTAATCTAGGTAGCACTAACTGAGAAAGTCTACTTATAAACTCTCTACCCTTGGTTACAATGGTTGCTCTTCCCATTGTACCTCTGCTTAAACTTTACTAGAGTTCTCTGCAATTTTCCCTCTTGAGAAATTACATGGCCCGTAAACTGTATCACTTGTAACCCAAAACTAACTTTTGGCTAACTTGGCACGTAACCATTTGTTCTAAAAGTTTCCAAAACTACTTTTAACATACTCTTCATGTCCTTTCATAATTCTGGAAAACCCTTTAAGATCAACTCTTCTTAACTTTGATTCTAAGATAACCAGATCTTAGATCATCTCATGAGAAAATTCAAAGCTTCTCTCAACTGATCTACCTGATCATCATTTCTAGACAAAAATATTTATACTCGATAGTCTCTTTGTTCAACTGCCTAACATTAAGCATAGTCTCATATTTAAACTAAACAAGAAAATAACATCATTTGTCTCTCTTAACAACTAAACCATACCAACAAGGTAAGCAAGCTAGATTCACAAAGTAATCTAACATGATTTACAAAGTAAATCCATATTCTCCTTATACACACCTTAAAAGATTTTTCTTTACATGTGCTCTTACCTCATACTAAGTTGGAAGATTTCGTCGCCTCTACTGCGCACTCTGATCTATATTCTACTTGCACATCTTGGTACCTTGGAGTCTGATTTACCTATTTCCTTTAAGGTTGCTCGTCTTGAAAGCACCTTCCTCATACACATCATCACCCCAAGCTACCACTTGAACCTGTGTTCCTTTGTCTAATAAAAATTGAAACCAAGAGGCACCCGCATTGATCCTAGCATCTAATTTTTTCCTCTTTAAGGAACTTTCTAACTCTTGTTCTGTCATGGCTCTGAGATTATTTGCTGCTTCACCTCTGCACTCACTGACTAGAGCGAAGAAGTCCTTAATCTCCATTTACTTCATAATTCTTCTAATTGCTCCACATACTGGTCCTCAGTAATATCTCCTTGCTCAAACCTTAGAAATTTTCAAATTTCTCTTGTTTTCCATAACTCAAAGGAATAATACTTGTCTAGGAAAGTAGCTCTAAACACCTACCAGGTGATTCGAGTACCAACCTCTTCTAGTAATCTCTCTGCTTCATCTCAACAACTTTCGACTCTTCCTACTAACCCTTACAAAGCAAGGTCACCTTCTATCCATTAGCGCATGCCATGACCTCAAAGATCTCTTATATCACATGAAACCATCTTTCAGTTCTGACTGAACTAAACTCTCCCTTGAAAAACAAAGGAGTAACTTTCCTGAAGTCTGAGAAATACTTATCTCTCATAAGTTCCTTCTTGTTCCCGCAACAAACTACACGACTCCTATTCTATCACTTCTAATAGACTTTTACTAATGGCAGTCTGCTCTCTCAATACAGCAGTTATTTCTCTAAAAGCTCTGGTTATCTCCTCATTTACTAGTCTTCTAGTCTTAGAGTTTCGCTCAGTAGTAGCCATAGTTTCCTATACACACAGAACATTATATATCGAGTTAGCTAAGCTCAATATCATGTAACTATGCGACAGTAGCCAGTAGCATCCATACCTAAGGCTAGTCATGCAATTCCATTTGCATATCTCCTAAAGAGATAAAAGAATGCATAACATTCTACTAAACTGCTACTTATGCCTAAGCACAGTCGGTCCATACCCCAACTCAACAGGATGAACTACTCTGATATCATAATCTAACATCATAATACAGATATCCAGATATATCCTAGATATACAAAGATATATAAAGATAAACAGTACTAGAGACGTCACTTCAACATACTACATACTAACATATATCCATAATCATAACTGAGTAATTATAGAAAGCCTTGAGAGATTGTGAAAAACTTAAACTCATACATATATATATACAACACTTGCCACAAAAGGGCATATTATAATACATACTACTTAAAACATACAAAGCAAATATAAACTTTATACATGAGCTTTGTCTACTAAAGCATACAAAAATTATACTAGTCATCATGCATCACTTTCATTCCCTTAACAGGGTCTGTACCTTTGTACCTGGATTTATATGGAAGAACAACTGGGGTAAGAATTATAATTCTCAATAAAAGCAATTCCAATTCCAGCTAGTCATAACATCGTATAAACAAATATAACAATTGCTATAACTACTAACATAGGAGTTTCCTCCACTAATTTTCATAATTGCACACTACTATATAGTGTGATCTAAACCGATAGCCTACATATCACTAGATATAGACAACTGCCCATACAATTGTGAATACCAATAGCAACAAATAATGCATATACAACTGACTGTAAATGCGATGAGGATGATATGCAATATGATTATGCCTAAGAAAGATCTTAAAGATATGCTTATGCAATGTTTTATTTTAAAATACATGCAGAGTTTTATGTTGAAAACAAAGAAGTTCATTAGGAACTAGTATATTATCCCATGGTAAATAGAAGGAAAGCTCATCCTCACATCACAAATATCCTGGCATGCTGAGAAGTTCGGGTTGAATCCTTGTTCGAAAAAATCTTACAGACTTCCCACTTATCTCCCTTGGCCTAGGCACTATCGAGATATCAGGGTTATATCCTTCCTCAAAAGAGTCTATCAGACACCCATCTATCTCCCTTGGCCTCCATGAATGGGCATCATAAGATACTCACTAAGATCAATACTACTAAACTATTTCCATAGACATATATACTTATATCTAAACATCACCTCATCACTTATAACTCTTAAGTGATCTTTATGCAACACTATGTTGCTGAGGTGTTAGATACTCACCTATAGCAAACCATTACTCTTAGTTATACTAAAGTTCTCATAGCTTTCACATACAAGCTAGATTAAATAACTAGTGTGTAAAAAGCGTAGTGTTATGTTTACCTCTTACATAAACACCACCTTAACTTTCCTATAGACTCAACTCATCCTAGTGAAAAAGTCTATCTAAGCTAATATCTCATCCGACCTTACTTAAGGAAATCAATGAGCATTTGTCTAGAACTTTGCATACTTACTGAATGCAATAAGCTTACAAGTCAACATTCATCATAGTGTGTATTCTACAATGCACAAGGTCCCGTTTAACCAGAGACTTAGTACATAACATCCCCTCTTCGGAACTAAATATACAACCTTATCCCTACTCAAGTGAATCTAACTTAAGAGTGGTTCTTACTTGTAACTCTTTGTTGCTTAAGCTTCTAGGTACCTTCCCAAGGTAATCCACAACTCTTGGATATCTTAAGGTTCATACCTTCCTTATTCTTACTAAAGTGAATCCTACAATCCATCCTAGTACACTCATCTCTAATGCACCATCTTATCACATCTTAAGTGATATCTAATGCAACACTAGGCTGCCTAAGGTGCTATGTCTTTACCTAGGGCAATCCTTCACTTTTGGATGCTCAAAGGCCTTATACTTTCTCATACTTACTAGGTGATAATTTTCCTTATAAACTATCCCCATTTTTTCCTTAATACATCTTAGAAAATATATACTAATGATATCATCTAATCCATAGCTTCAAAACATCATCGATGTCATTTTTAGCCTATCTGGTGCTCACGCCACGGTACAAACCAAGGCATGCCGCGGTGCCACACAACTCACGCCACGACACACGCAGTAAAATTGACCTCACGCTGTAGCACTTGAAGCCAGTTCATCTTCACGCCGTGGCACGTTGTCTCTCACACCGCGATGCGCATGGCAGAACCCAGGTGGCACTGTTCCCATGGTTCAATCTTACTTCCAATAATCTAAAATTGGTTTCTTAGTGATTTCTAACACTTATTCATGCCCCTAAACTTGTTGTAACTCAATTATAACTTATGGATTCTCTTAGGCAAAGATCTAGGTCCAAATCACATAACTCTAACCATTGTCCAATTCTTAAATCTATGGATCCTAATGGTTGATCTTGAGCCATAAATGGCTATCTTACACTTACTAAGCTTAAATTAACTTAACATAATCCTTGGAATTAAGAATCAAGCCAAGAACTCGGATTTGGATCTCCAAACCCCTATTTCTAATCAAAATCCCAAACCTCATTCAACGAGAATCAAAGAGGAGAATGATGAATAGAAACCCCTTACCTTTTGAAGAAGATGAGGATCTTGAAGCTTGATCCTCTTGCTCTTGCTCTTCATTTCCTCCTTCTCCTTCTTCTTCTTCCTTTCTCCCCCTTTCTCTCTTCTCTTCGTTTTCTCTCTTCTCTTCGTTTTCTCTCTTCTCTATTTCTCAGTTTCTCTTCTCAGCCGAGAGAAAGGAAAGAAATAAGAAAAAAGAAACTAACTTGAGCTCCTGTGTTGGAACTCATATTTGCTAAAGACACTCAAATTATACTAATTCAAGTTTTTCAAGTTCCAACAACTTTAAAATAAATACTAATATTCATCTAAATTGTTGTTCCATCATTTTCATGATTTCCTATATCTGCTTCTAGTCAATTCAGTATTAAATGCATAACCAGTATGCCTGAAAATATCAAATTAACTCTGATTATCTTTAAACTTTAACTGCTTCTTATTTGACTCATTTATGACCTAGAAACAAGGTTTTCATACCTGTTTCCTTCAACTTAACCTTATAAGCCATTATCTGAGTAATTTTAAGCTACTTTTCAACTTCTTGGTTACAACTAAGTGCCTAAACGAACTCAGTTTGTCCCAAAACTTCACAGGCATGTTAAGCAAGTTATATGCTACCTTTTGTAGCCATATACAAGTTTAACATGTTTCTAAGGGTATTACACTAAAAACCTTAACCCATAAGGTGGCTCATTGGCCATCTTGACGAGGTTGAAACTAACTTTAAAGGATTTGATCGAGATATGACAACAAGCTTTGTCGAGGTCTTATTTTGCTGACACACTCTAAGGTTTACCTTGAACAACAATCAAATAACTCACTTGGAAATTTTCCTAAGTTATAAAGGTTTCCTATTTTTCTACAAGGAGCTAAGATAAATGTTATCTATCATCCGTGATCTTTAGGAAGGCAATGGTTATCCATACATTAGGAAAAAATTATATTTGGCCAATTCAAATGCGCATAAAATTTTTAGGCGTTGGACCCAAGGTAGACTATGGAAGGCAAAAATAAAATGACACAGTATTGGAAGAACAGTCAATTAGTTAAAGTTATCCAAAAGTAGATGCTGGAAATCTAGGACCCGTCTACACCAAACTTAAATACCTAACATCAAGACTTGTTCTTACAACGATGAAAAGCCCCACACAGGGGGCAATGAAAACTAAAAGGGAAAAATGACTACTGGGAAGGATCAATGGTAGCAACCTCATCATTGGCAAGGGCAATGGTAACTAGAGTGGAGGAAATTGGGGCAAAAGAACCTGAGGTGATATAAAAAATAAACTCGTCCCTCAAGCGTCTGAGAGGTCCGGCACCTTTAGTGATGAGCCCAGAGGGGTTGAGAGTTCTTAAATGTTCCAATGCATTTTAAAAGGACTCATTAACGGATTTCTCCCATTTGACCTCGATATCCTCTATCTCTGTCTTAAGGGTCTCAACATCTTTTATCTTCTTTTTGGCCTCCTCATTCTCAGCCATATTTTTCCTTTCTCTGTAGTCTATCTCTCCTCCCATAACTTCTCCAACTCATATTCAAGCTCAGCTGCCTTATTAGCCTTGGGGATGGATTACCCTAGGAAATGCAGGAGAGTCGCATTGCAAATACAACAGACCTCACCCAGATGGATCTGGTGATGATATCTGCCTCTGCCAACTTCTCCAGTTTTGAGGCTGATAGCAAAGCCTACTTAATAAGCTCCGTTGTAGGGTAATCCTTGCCCCAGATCGAAGATGTCAGGAAATGGATGAGGGCATTTGGAGAAAGCTCCTTACCTTGAGAAATTGTCAAGTCTGTAATAGGACCATTGACCCAGGCCGTCTTTCACAACAAGGATTGGTTTGCTTGGTTCCCAACCCTCTTTTTTTAGGACTGAAGTTGGGCTCCTTGGTCCATCACTTCGAGACTCTGATCCCATATCTCCAACACAGGCTCATTTCTGAGGGCAGAGGCGGAGACAGCACCCTTATCCTTGACCGCCTTCCGAGTAACTCTCTTTGCTATCCTGCAATGAAGATCTTCCAAGTTGTCAGTGGGAGCTATACTTTCTACACAACAGAAAGAAGAAGGATCAATTTCAAATATACTTGAAATAAATATAGATAAATGCAAGCCATTATCACCGTTTTCACCTAAATAAGCATGAAGTTCTTCTCTAGTATCTCAATCAGATCTCTTGATGGGATAAGGTCTTTATCAGAGACCCACCCCAAAAGGAAAACAACAACATCCACCTCGTGTTAGTGTAAATCGCAAGTGATCGATTTTATCAAGTAGTAAAATTATCGTTCCACTGGGACTGAGTTGATGATCACCAATTACGCACAATTATGATTATCTAGACGAAACCAATGATGCAAAACCGTAGTGATAGAACAAGATCGCAGAAAATAAAATCTGAAAAATAACAAAGAAGATTAACTTTGGAATTGAATAAAGGAATTAGTTTTAAAGACTCTAGGATTCAGGTTCACCACAGTGGTAATTGATAAATCTATAATCTTTCCCCTCTTATGATTACTTTTGAAGGTGAATTATCCTAAAGAATTATTGTTTCCTTTTAGAATACAATAACATATCCAATCTAATCCAATTCTTATTTTCACAACAATTGGATTAGAGAGGACCCTATAAGAACAAGATAATTCAAAGAAAGCCTCAAGAGAATTAATCTACTTTCGTGATTTAAAAGCTCAAGTTCAGTTCTAGAGTTCTGAAATCAAGGATCACCTTTCAGTTCTTTCCCTAATATCAAAGAATCATGCAAACATGTGTCTAAGCATATTCACAAACAGTTGGTGTGCTAAAAACTGAATTAAGAGAAACTAGCATTAAAGAGGTAAGAAATTCATACATCAAACATTGTCAATACACAACCGGGTTACTTCCAAAACCTAGAACAAAGAACTATTCAAACATGTTCATCAAAATACAATCCATAAGAATGAACAAGAGCATTCAGAAAAAAACCAAATTGAAATATAACAAGAAGAAGAGAAGAAATACTCTGATTGAGTCTTGCTGTTCCTCGCCAGTTGCTCTTGTCTGATCCTCCCTCCTTTTTCTTGAGTCCAATGGTTGTTTATATCCCCTCTAATCTCCCCTTTCAGGTCCCTTTTTCATTTTCCTCCCTTCAATTCAGCTTATGCAGCTCCCTTTAGCAATAAAGGAGCAATAACACAGATTAAATGTGTTGACGTTCCACGATCCACGGTCGTGGAAGCTGCCACAGGCTAGCCATGGAGCTTACTGACTTGTGCATAAAAAATCCATATGATCCACGGTCGTGGTAGCTGCCACAGGCTGGCCGTGGAGCTTACTGACTTGCTTGTTTCTCTCTAGCAACAAGTTCCATGGGTGTGGTAGCTACCACAAGCAGGGTGTGGTTCTTTCTGCACCTCCTCTTTTAGTTTAGCTCTTCATATTTTAGTACTTCAAAGTCCCAAATCCACTCACCTATGAAATATAAAAACAAAACGCAGTCATCTGAACTAAATGAATAAAAACCTAAGATATATACTAAAAATCTACATTAAACATACAACAATTAAATGCTAACTAAGACAAAATTATATGCATGCTTCACACACATCAAACTCCCCCAAACTTAAGACATTGCTTGTCCTCAAGCAAAACATGTGTGAATGAACAAAACATAACTAATAAAACAAAGCAATGACTCATTATCCCTAGTAAAACATCTTATCTTATCATGTAATGGTATTCAATAAGCACAACCTCATTATACATTTTACTATGACTTTACTTGTGAGTACCTCAATGTAATAGTGCAAGTGTAATTAACCCCAAGGCATTGGACACCAAGTCAAGTTGTTTACTCTTTTCATTTTATTTCGCCAAATTCCCTACTTAGCAGGCACCTACCTGCTAACAAGACTCATCCCCCCTTTGTGCTTTGCACTTTCCACTATTAGTCTCAAAGGAGCACTTGATTTCAAGATTGTCAAGTATTTCCCCAGTAACCAACTTGGTCTCAACAGGGTACTTGGTTGCCTTTTTGCAACATACAATCAGAATTTTTTTTCAAGTGTTTCTCTAGTAACCAAGTGCAGTGGAGGTCCTCTTGGGAACTCAAGTACTCAATTGATATTTTAAGACTTTCCTTGGATACCTCAACACTCAGAGTTAATTGTTAAGTGACAAGAGGTTCTCACAAGGCAAAACAAAACAGTGAAAGCTCAATCCAAAAGTACTCATTGCATACCATCACAGATATCAAAGAATAATGTGCCAAGGAAATCAGTCAAAGCAAAAACAAAATATTAAGATGCTTGCCATTTTTTTTATATATATGCATGATAATTCAAAGTAAAATAAATGGATGCTAAAGATACAAAACTAGAATTAAAATGCAAAATTGAATGCTAGAATGCACTAACTAACTAACTAACTCCCCTAAACGTAAAATCGATATTGTCCTCAATGTAAATAAAAGCAAAAAGGGAATAATCAACACATAACTTACAAAGGTGGTAGAAAATGGCCCTGGGAAAAGTGCCAGTTGTAAATAGCCTGCATCATCCCCTCCATACTCTGCAGACGGCCATCAGTAGCCTGCCCCTGTTGTTGTAACTGCTCCATCTATAGGTGCTGCTACACCTGTTCAGCTTGAATAGCTTCAATGGAGGTTTGGAGCCTAGTATAGGCATCCTTTGAATTACTTGAAGAAGAAAAAATAGAAGATCTAGAGGGGCCAGCCTGTGGGGCTTGGCGAAGAGGGTGCTGCTCATTTAAGGGTTGGGGATCATTACCACCAGAATGGATCCAGTTAGCCGGATTTTGGACAGAAATGCGCTCAGGGTTAGGTAGTGGGAGGCCAGCCCGACCATTAATACATAAGTAATAGATATCATGTTCCTTAATAATCATCTTAAAAGCAAGACATGACTCTAAATCGATCCGGGTACTACCTATGGCTTCCTCAAGGACATCTAAGTCATAATCGAAATAGAGGGCTATCGGGGTGATGAGCCCCCCAACAACAATCTTACCAGCTTGAGCCTTTCCTACCTTAACAAAATGTCAGGCTAAAAAGGATTTAGAATCCATGTGGAACTCATTGAGCATAGCCCACAAAAATAGGAGCTCGTCCTGACGGACCGCCCCATCACTGTCTCCACGCCCAAAAATAGTATGTGACATAACACGGTGCAGTTAACGAAAACAGGGATTTTTCATAGCAATGGCCTTATTCTTAGAGGAATCATAAGGGCTCCCCTCAGTTATTCTGCTCCAAAAAGTCTCAGCCTGAAATTCCTTCGGGGTTCTCGTTTCCCCTCCCGTAGGTAACCCGAAAATGACATTAAATTATGCCAAGTTAAGTGTGTGTTCCTTGTTGAAGAGAGGAAAGTGATTTGTCCCTCTGTGCATCCTTTCCCATATAACACACTAACCTCAATGGAACTCAGGAACTCAAAGGTCAATTTGAGATAGGTGGGGTATCTCATCCTAACAAATTCAGTCCAGCCTACCCTTCCTATCATCCAATCAATATCTTCCCTAAGTCCCAAAGCATTGAGCACATTATCATCTAGATATCTAGTGTTGATAACTTTTCTTGTGGCCAATAAATTATACCTAGCTCTCTGTTCATTATCTCTAAACTCTATGCCATAAGGATTAGAGGAAACAGGATCACCTCTAGAAGTGCTCTTCCCTTTGCCTCTTGCCTTAGAACTCGAACCAACTTCAACTCTTTGTCTCTTAGAAGCTATTGTCCCACAAAAATCAACAAAAGCAATGTGTTAAGTGAAAAATTGCCCTCTTCCTCTTTGTGAATTCGAATTTGGGGTTAAGGTTTGAGAAATTGGGGCTTTTTGAATTTGGAGGAATTTTGGGTGAATGAAAGGTGGGTAATGGTGTTTGATGGTGGTTTGGAAGAAATAGATAGAAGAGTAGTGTTGGTAAACTTTGGGTGTGGCTATGGAGGAAAGAAGAAGATGAATGGTGGGTGTTGGTGGTGGTTTGGAAGTGGAAGGTGAGGGGAAGAGTGGTGTGTGTATGGTGAAAGAGGAGATGTGGTGAGGGTGATTGGCTTGGTTGGTAGAGGAAATGGTGGAGTTTTGGTGAAGGATGGGTGCTTGGGACGGTGGCTATGGAGGAAAGAAAAAGATGAAGGAGAAGAAGTGAGGGGAATGAGTGAGTGGCTGTGCCACTTAAAATAACTTTTGGACACGATCCATGGCCGTGGAGCTTACTGACTTACCCCTCTTTTTTTTTTTGCTAAACACTTATTTGGAACAGCATTCTTGCCTGCCATTGGCATGGTACGTACCACAAGCAACCCGTGGAACTTTCTGGCTTTGGCAATTTTTCCACGCACAAGGCACCACGGTCGTGGCAGCTTCCACAGGCTGGCCGTGGTCCTTATTGATTTTGAGGCAATTTGCTGCCCAATTACAGCAGAGATGGGCCACGGGCGTGGTACTTACCACAGGCAACCCATGGAACTTCTTGGCTAGCCCAATATTCAACTTTTGAAAGTTTGACGAAGTGCATTTGATTCTCATGTTCAATTGGCTCAAGCCGAGCTTCGCTCCTTGTAATAATCCTATAGAAAATAATGAAATATCATTAATGAATGACTAAGAAAAACCAAAATAACAACAAAAAAACTTAATTCAATAAACCAAGAAATGAAGAATTTGACAGAAATAAACTTGGGTTGCCTCCCAAGAAGCGCTTATTTATGGTCTTAAGTTTGACCCCTGCAATTCTTAGTTTGAAGCATTTGGGTTGAGAAGGTTGTGCATCACTCTTTTCTCGATAGGTTCATCAACAAAGTAACTCTTCAACCTTTGTCCATTCACCTTGAAAGATCCTGTAGCTTCGCTCCATACCTCTACAGCTCCATAAGGAAACACTTATCGTAATCTTTGTCTTCAACAATTAAATACTCAAATTTTCTTAACATTTTTTGCACTTTTGCTTATGCTTGATGATAGCCATATCGTACAGTGATGGATATTAAAGACAACAAATAATGTTAAAGTAAGAATGGATTTGAAAAAGTATTGCAGGCAGAAGGAACTAGGGTTACAACAATCTCCTGATGGAAAAGTTGTGAATCATGTCCATGGAGCAAAGAAACATTGTGTGTAAATGGGTTAGCGATTTAAAAATGTCTAATGGATATGCCTCCTATTTTGCATGGATGTGTGAACATAAGATAAGGGAAGGTATTTAGGATGAAAATTCATGATTATCATGTGTTTATGATAACTAATCGGCAAGCCTACCAAATCACACAAGTAAAAAAGTGGTAAGACTGAATATTATTTTCCCAAGGAATTAAAAGTTATCAATTACTAAACTCGCTAGTAAAACACTATCTAGATGACCAAATAGGATAAGGAGCAAGTAATTTGCATTAAAAACAAAGAAATAAGCAAGTAACAATATTTTTAGAAATTTTAAAATAAGAGATTTGTGAAGAAAATCAAATGAGTAAAGGTGCTAGGGGTTGATTTCACTTAACCCTTACTTAATTTCATTGAATTCCTATTAATCTAGGCTAGAATCCCTTAATTGATGGTGAGAAAACACTTAATTAGCCAAAATCCAATCCCTTGGTGAATTAGTCCTCTCCTAATTAACTAAAATTACAAATTCCTTTGTCATTTTCATACAATTAGAAGGATCAAGCACAAGATTCTCAAGCATACCACATAATCAACAATACTCATTCCTAGATAATGTTAGATTATGGCATTAATCACAGCAAGCATTAGCAAAAAAGGATTTCCCAATCCTCAAATTAGCAATAAATCAATCTATGAGTGATTAAATCATAGATGCATTAAGAACAGATATTAATACTCAATTAAAGATAAACAAGCTTAGATTAACCCAAAAAATTCAATTGCATAAAGTTTTGGTTCAAGCTAAATCTCCCTCTAGGTATAGAAGATCTAGTTACCAGTGGAAGAAAACAAAAAGAAGAAGAGAGAGAAAGAGTAAACCCAATGATCCATGGACGAGAGGAGGAAGATCTTCCCTTTAATCCTTAGATTTGGTGCTTCCACTCTCAAAGATGGTTGAGAAACTGAGAGAAAAAAGAAAAGGAAAAGAGGAAAATGAATATAGAGAGTGAAAAGTGAGAGAAAATCATTTCTCACGCTATTTATATTAGAGCACATGAAAATCATGTGCTTTATTAAATCTCAACATCAAGAATCCACACATTTGCATGGAACTCGTAAGTTCTGGTTTTGTGGAATCCACGTATATGCGTGGTTCCTTCTGTTCCAACACCCCAAGTATGTTGCTTCCCCATGCATGTGCGTAGGAATTACAACACATATGTGTGGTCTTTGTTGCCCAAGGAAATGCCACCACGCCTAGGGGTGGTAGTTCCACGCCTAGGTGTGGTCTTATACTTCAATTTCTTTCTTGCAATGTCTTAGTTAAGCTTTTTTATGCTTGATCCTTATGTCTATTCCTCCATAGATCCTCTCCAAAGCTTTTCTTACCCCTTGAATCCTACAAATTAAAATCAACTTATGAGTTCTTGGATTTAGGTGATAATCACATATTTGATACATTAATAAACCCTTATTTTTAGTCATTTACACTCTCCATGTACTTAATTGATTGATTTTGGTTATGTTTTGTAAGTTTGGACTCAAATTGGACTTAATTGAATTTGTTAACATGATTTATGTCTTACACTGTTTCTGTATTTGGACCATATCTTGGGCTGTAGGTGGTCTTTTTAGGTGATTCTAGTGTTATTTGAAAGATAATAGAGAGATCTACAACTTTCATGAATGCCTTAAAGGCCTAATCATATGATTGGATAACTCAAATTGGAGTTGAAGCAAGAATTAAGGTGTTGATCTTGACAGCTTGACCTATGCGTACTATTCATGACATAGCTTAGGCTATAGGATGTCAAATGGGCTGAAATATTGATAGTTAAGATCCAAATATACAACTTTTATGTTTAACACTTTTCCAGAATCTGAGTTCTAATGGGTCATATTGGGATTGGAAGTCAGAACAGAGGAGCTGTCACTGGGCCTGAGCAGTATGCAGTAATCAGACCATATCTTGAGTCATAGAAACGATCTTTGACCCAAATTAATGGCATTTGAAAGCTAAGATTCAGGCCTACAACTTTTATGAAGACCACATTTCTCAGAAATGACATATTCAATGACTTTAGAACTAAATGATTTCGGAGACAAAGAATCTCCATAATTTTTCACTCATCAAAAGTCATTTGGCATTTTTCACTCATTTTCCACTCATCCACTCACCCATGACTCAGCCCCCTTGTCATTTTGTATCCCTAATCCTCTACAAAAGGCACCATTGGCAGATTATTTAGAAGGCTTAGGTGTTAGATATCAAGATCATGCTATTTTGTTGTTTGATTATCTTATTGTAGTTTTCTTTTGTTCTAAATTGAAGTTATACTTTTCTTCTTCTTTTTCTCTCTTCCTTTTTTCTTGTGTATGAGTAACTAAGTTTTATTTTGCTTGGGTAAAGGGGTGAAGCTCTTGGTAATAAATTAAGGTTAGATTAATTTATCTCTTGTGCTTAAATGATATATTATCAAGTAGTCATTATATTTGTTATATTTTTTTCCAATCAATTTAGAAACCCTCCTTGTAAAGTGGAGTTCTTGATTTGTTGTAGATAAAAAATTAGCACAATGAATGCTTGAACCTATTTACAAGTGTAGGTGTTAGAAATTCTCCTTGTAAAGTAGAGATCTTGATTTGTTGTAGACAAGAGATTGACACGATGAATGCTTTACAAGTGTTGGTGTTAGTGGATAATTAAAGAAACCATAATATAACTAATATAACTTTTAAAGAACTTTGAATGTTGTATTTTCCGATTAGAACCTCCAATTATTTTTTATTTGTGACCAAGTTTTATCACTTTTATTGTTGTGACAAAATATTTATTTTACGTCAAAGAATTTTTCTTCATCAATTCCCTATGGATCGACCTCGGACTCCCAAGAATTTATTACTTGAAACAACCTGCACTTGGGTTTGCAACTTTTAATCGGCATCAAGTTTTTGGCGCCGTTGCCGGAGACTTGATTTGAAGAACAAATTTATGGTATAAATATTTTGTATATATATTCTACTCTTTTAGTTTATTTTTTTCTCTTTGTACTTACTAACTTATTTGGTGGTTGATTTATACCACACTTTTGTAAATATATATTTGATGGTTGGTTAATACCACAAGAACTTGAAATGGCCCGGACCACCTGGACCTAAGCCTTCCTAGAAATAGCTTCAATCTTGAGTTGAAGAGCAACACAAGATCTCCTTCTTTGAATTCTCTATGCAACATATGCTTGTCATGCCAACGCTTGGTCTATTCCTTGTAAGTCTTGGCATGTTCATATGCATCAAGCCTTAGTTCGTCCAGCTCATGAAGTTGTAACTTCCTTTTCTCCCTAGCTGTCTTCATGTCAAAGTTTAGTAGCTTGATGGCCCAAAATGCCTTGTGTTCTAACTCAACTGAAAGATGATATGGCTTACCATAAATCAACCGGAATGGAGTCATACCAATGGGAGTCTTGTAAGCTGTTCTATATGCCCATAAAGCGTCATCAAGCTTTAAAGACTAGTCCTTTCTTGATTTTGAGATAGTCTTCTCCAATATACTCTTGATTTCTCTATTGGAAATCTTTACTTGTCCGCTGGTTTGGGGATGGTATGGTGTAGCAACTTTGTGAGTCACTCCATACTTCTTCAAGAGGTTTTCAAACTATTTTTCAATGAAATGTGAACCTCCATCACTTATAACTGCTCTTGGGACTCCAAACCTTGGAAATATGATCTTTTTGAAGAGCTTCATTATGGTTTTGGCATCATTTATTGGGGATGGCACAGCTTCCACCCATTTTGACACATAATCCATTGCCACAAGAATGTATTTATTGCTACAAGATGGTGGAAATGGTCTCATGTAATCAACTCCCCAAACATAAAAAATCTCAACTTCCAAGATAGTGTTGAGAGGTATTTCATGTCTCTTAGATATATTTCCAGTTCTTTGACAGCTGTCACAAGAAAGAACATACTTACGAGCATCTTTAAAAATGTTAGGCCAATAGAACCCAGCTTGTAGGACTTTTGCAGCTGTCTTTGAAGTACTAGCATGACCTCCATAACTGGAAGAGTGACAATGATAGAGTATGTTGTCAACTTCATCTTCCAGGATACACCTCCTATACACTATATCAACATATCTCCTATAAAGGAGTGGTTCATCCCAAACATAGTTTTCACATCAGCAAAGAACTTCTTATTTTGTTGATAGCTGAGTTCCAGTGGCAATACTCCACATGCGAGAAAGTTCACAAAGTCTGCATACTAAGGAGCATCGAGTTGGGCCACAACTAACAATTGTTCATCAGGGAATAAGTCATCAATGGGCAACTATGCCTCTCCATCTACATGCAACTCTTGATGTAACCTTGAAAGGTGATCTGCTACGACATTTTCAGCACCCTTCTTATCCTTGATCTCCAAATCAAACTTTTACAAGAGTAAAATCCATCAGATGGGTCGAGGTTTGGCTTCCTTTTTGCTAAGCAGATATTTGATAGCCGAATGGTCCGTGTAGACAATCACCTTAGAGCCCATAAGATAAGATCTGAATTTGTCAAAGGCATAAACAATAGCTAGTGGCTCCTTTTCAGTGGTGGCATAATTCACTTAAGCATCATCCAAGGTTTTGCTGGCATAGTGAATAGCATGCATCTTCTTGTCCTTCCTTTGGCCCAGTACGGCTCCTATTGCATAGTCACTTGCATCGCACATGATCTCGAAGGGAAGGCTCCAATCGGGTGTTTGCATTATAGGAGCTGAAATTAGAGCTTCTTTCAACCTGTGAAAAGCATCCAAACAAGCTTGATCAAAATCAAATTTAGCATCTTTAATAAGCAAGTTTGTTAAAGGTTTAGAGATTTTTGAGAAGTCCTTTATGAACCGCCGATAAAAACCAGCATGTCCTAAGAAACTGCACACTCCCTTCACATTAGTTGGTGGAGGCAATTTCTCAATCGCCTCCACCTTAGCCTTATCAACCTTAATGCCCCGCTCGGACACCATGTGTCTCTTACCATGAAGTGACATTTTTCCCAGTTTAGGACTAGATTTACCTCCTCACACCTCTGCAAAACTTTAGACAAGTTAAACAAGCAGTTATCAAAACTTATTCCATACACAAAAATGTCATCCACGAACACTTCCATTATATTCTCAATAAAATCGGAGAAAATAGAAGTCATACAACGCTGAAAAGTAGCAAATGCATTGCAAAGACCAAAAGGCATACACCTATAAGCAAAAGTGTCATATGGACATGTGAATGTGGTCTTTTCTTGATAGCTAGGATGTATCGGGATTTGATAAAAACGAGAGTATCCATCCAAATAGCAGAAATATGAATGCCTAGCTAACCTTTCAAGCATTTGATCAATGAAGGGGAGGGGAAAATTATCTTTTCTTGTTGCTTTGTTCAACTTCCTATAGTCAATACACATTCTCCACCTTGTTACTGTCCGAGTAGGGATTGACTCATTATTTTCATTTTTAACCATAGTCATCCCTCCCTTTTTAGGAACTACTTGGACAGGACTTATCCATTCACTGTCAGAGATTGGGTATATCACCCCTGCATCTAACAATTTAAGCACTTCTTTCTTGACCACCTTTTTCATGTTAGGATTTAATCTCCTTTGATGCTCAATAGAGGTTTTATGGTCATTTTCAAGCAAAATTCTGTGCATACAAACAAAAGGGTTAATGCCCTTAATATCATCAATAGTATACCCAATGACCTTCCTATGCAATCTGAGTTTCCTAAGCAATTTTTCAGTCTCAAATCCATTCAGATTTGCATTGATAATCATAGGGTATGTAGAGTTGGGACCAAGAAATTCATACCTTAAGATTGAAGGAAGATGTTTAAGTTCTACCTTTGGTGCACTTTCTTCCTCCCAATCTGTTGATTTTTGTTTGGGCTCCAACTTTTCAGTTTTGGCTCCAACTTTTCAGTTTTGGCTTTTTGTAACTGTGGGCATGCGTCTAAGAGACGAGCATACTCACCAATCTCACCATCATCACTTGTTGAACCTTCGCCAATCAAACACATTTCCAATGGATCAACAGAAGAACATTTAGGCGCTTCCTCCTTTAGTTCCTGCTGTAACAAATCTATCCTATAACAAAGATCATCAACAGAAGGTTATTTTACAGCATTAGACAAATCAAATTCAACTTTATCATTTCCAACTGTCAAAGAAAGTTTGCCATTTTTCACATCAATTATGGCTCCAGCAGTGGCTAAGAAAGCCCTTCCAAGAATTATGGGGATTTGAGAGTCCTCCTCCATCTCTAAAACTACAAAATCAGTCGGCACAAAGAACTTACAGATTTTAATGGGAACGTCCTCCAAAATACCTATGGGGTATTTCACAGAACGATCCGCCAATTGCAATGAGATTGTTGTGGGCTTTAGTTCACCCATCTCCAGCTTTTTACAAACAAATAGGGGCATAAGACTAACACTAGCCCCAAGATCACAAAGAGCTCTATCAAAGCTCATGTTACCAATTAAACATGGAATTGAGAAACTACATGGATCCTTGAGCTTTGGAGGTAATTTATTTTGGATCAAAGCACTGCACTCCTCAGTCAAAGCCACAGTTTCATATTCGTCCAATTTTCTTTTATTTGACAAAATATCCTTTAAGAACTTAGCATAAGTAGGCATTTGTTGCAAAGCTTCTATGAAAAGAATATTTATGTACAACTTTTTCAAAACTTCTAAAAATCTGTCAAATTGCTTATCAAGCTTAGCCTTAGCTAACCTTTGAGGGAAAGGTATGGGCGGTCTATAAGGTGTGGCTAGAGGTGTGTGACTAGGTTCCTCACATTTTTCCTTAGTCTCTTCCTTATTCTCACCTTCCCTAGGTGGTGGCCTAGTAACCTCAACTTCCTCACTACCATCTTTCTTTTCACTCACTTTTCTTGCCTTAAGATCTTCTAATTGCTTACCACTTCTCAAGGTAACAGCCTTGCATTGGTCACTCGGATTTGTTTTAGGCTGACCGGGAAACCTTCCTAGTGTTCTTGCAGAGGAACTAGCTTGTTGTGCTATTTGGGTCTCTAACATCTTATTATGAATAGCTAGACTATCAACCTTAGATGTTAGTTGCTTAATTGCCTCACCCATTGCATGACCTTGCTGCCTAAATTCCTCATTTTGCTTGGATTGAGTCAAAATGAAATTTTCCATTAAGGTTTCGAAATTAGATTTTTGTACCTGTTGTTGAAACCCAGGAGGTGGCCTCGCATTGCTTTGCCCAGCTTGATTCTGATTGGTCCGATAGGAGAAGTTAGGATGATTCCTCCAACCAGGGTTATAATTATTTGAGAATGGATCATTCTGCCCCTTCTAGCTAAAATTATTGATAGCATCAACTTGCTCCATCGGTGCATCTTGTGTAGGAGTAATTCCTAGCTGGCAATCTGCAACTATATACCCTGCTATACCACATATCTCACAAGAGGCATTAGAAGCACAAACAACAGTGACATTAATTTTATCAAATTTCTGAGATAAAGCTTATACCTTAGCTGCTATAAGATCCCAAGCATCTACCTCATGCTTACCTACAACTCTTTTGGGATTACCTCTTTCATTCGCCCATTGGTGGTGGTTTAGAGCCACATTTTCAATTAACTCATAGGCCTCTTCCAAGTTTTTATTCATCAAAGCTCCTCCAGCTGCGGAGTCCAATGAAACCTTGGCTTGGTAGGTTATACCATTATAGAACGTGTGGATGATCAACTACTTCTCAAGGCCATGATGAGGACATTGTTGCAACAGCCCTTTAAACCTGTCCCAAGCTTCAAATAATGACTCACTTTCTTTTTGAGCAAAGCTGGTGATTTGATTCCTAAGATGAGCAGTCTTGCTTGGAGGGAAGTATTTGTCAAGAAAATGTTGCTCCAGTTCAGCCCATGTTGTAATACACCCTGTAGGAAGGGAATGTAACCATGCTCTAGCCTTGTCCCTTAAAGAGAAAGGGAACAACCTCAGATGGATGGCATCTGCAGAAGTGTCATTGAACTTCAAAGTCTCACAGAACTCCAAAAACACCTCCAAGTGAAGATTAGGATCTTCTGTTGGCAATCCTCCAAATTAGTTCTGCTGAATCATTGAGAGAAGTGAAGGCTTCAACTCAAAATTATTGGCTTCAATAGGAGGTATTGTGATACTAGAACACAACCCTTACGCGCTAGGCGCAGCGTAGTCCTTCAATGGTTTATTTTCATTTTGGGCAGCCATAACTGGTGTAGGTTGTTTTTGGGCTGCTCTTTGCTGTCTTTGCAGTCTTCTTCTTACTCGAAAGGTCCTTTCAATTTCTGGGTCTGCTTCTACAAGTTTCCTAGAATTTCGAGACCTTCGTATACAAGAATTACTTGTTCAACTGTAAGGATATAAACAAAAAATAAATTAAAATCAATAAAAAATAAAAGTCCAGACTAACCAACATGCAAGTGAATTGATATCAACAAAACAAAGTCTCTGACAACGGTGCCAAAAACTTGTTAGTGTAAATCGCAAGTGCACGATTTTATCAAGTAGTGAAATTATCGTTCCAGTGGGACTGAGTTGATAATCACCAATTACGCGCAATTATGATTATCTAGACGAAACCAATGATGCAAAACCGTAGTGATAAAACAAGATCGCAGAAAATAAAATTCAGAAAATAACAAAGAATATCAACTTTGGAATTGAATAAAGGAATCAGTTTTAAAGACTCTAGGGTTCGGGTTCACCACGGTGGTGATTGATAAATCTGTAATATTTCCCCTCTTATCAAACTAGATTACTTTTGAAGGCAAATTATCCTAAAGAATTATTGTTTCCTTTCAGAATACAATAACGTATCCAATCTAATCCAATTCTTATTTTCATAATAATTGGATTAGAGAGGACTCTATAAGAATAAGATAATTCAAAGAAAGCCTCAAGAGAATTAATCTACTTCGTGATTTAAAAGCTCAAGTTCAGTTCTAGAGTTCTGAAATCAAGGATCACCTTTCGGTTCTTTCCCTAATATCAAAGAATCATGCAAACATATGGCCAAGCATATTCACAATCAGTTGGTGTGCTAAAAACTGAATCAAGAGAAACTAGCATTAAAGAGGTAAGAAATTCATACATCAAACATTGTCAATACACAACCAGGTTACTTCTAAATCCTAGAACAAAGAACTACTCAAACATGTTCATCAAAATACAATCCATAAGAATGAACAAGAGCATTCAAAAAAAAAAACCAAATTGAAATACAACAAGAAGAAGAGAAGAAAAACTCTGATTGAGTCTTGCTGTTCCTCGCCAATTGCTCTTGTCCAATCCTCCCTCCTTTTTCTTGAGTCCAATGGTTGTTTATATCCCCCTCTAATCTCCCCTTTCAGGTCCCTTTTTTGTTTTCCTCCTTTCCGTTCAGCTTGTGCAGCTCCCTTTTGCAGTGAAGGAGCAATAACACAGATTAAATGTATTGACGTTCCACGATCCAAGGCCGTGGTAGCTGCCACAGGCTGGCCGTGGAGCTTACTGACTTGTGCGTAAATGATCCATATGCTCCACGGTCATGGCAGCTGCCACAGGCTGGCCGTGGAGCTTACTGACTTACTTGTTTCTCTCCAGCAACAGGTTCCATGGGTATGGTAGCTACCACAGGCAGGGTATGGTTCTTTCTGCACCTCATCTTTTAGTTTAGCTCTTCATATTTTAGTGTTTTAAAGTCCCAAATCCATTCACCTATGAAATATAAAAATAAAACGCAGTCATCTGAACTAAAGGAATAAAAACCTAAGATATATACTAAAAATCTACATCAAACATGCAACAATTAAATGCTAACTAAGACAAAATTATATGTATGCTTCACACACATCACCTTGTCTTCGGTGAGGTCCTCATCTCGGACCTCATAATCCTCTGGGTAGAACTCGAAATGCCAAAAAGTCCAATAGAGATACATCGCTGGCTCACCCTCAGTAGTAAGGGAAAATGGCTTAGTTTTGGGAGTTTTTCTAATCTAAAATACTACTTCTTAAAGTTCTTGTAAGATTCAAGGAAGGTTTTGAAATTTTTGACACCGTCCCTGGCCTGTAGCATCACCCATTCCTTGGTCGAACCACCTCCACCAAGCCGCACTACTTGAAAAAAGTAGAAAATTGATCTAATAATGTACGAAAGATTTAGATGGCAGCACAAAAGTAGATATGCTAGGACAAAAGCCCAAGTTTTTGTGTGCAGTTGTGTGGGCGCCATACAAAGATGGTTCAAAACACCCATTTAGATAGGCATAAACGGAAGGCACGCCACAAGTTTAGTAAACATTGTTTCATACAATTACATGAAATGTTTAATTCCCAAGGCCCGCGTTGTGCAGACCTATTATTCGTTGTTTACTGGGTGGACTTCAAACTTCTCATCCTAGACTCTGTCATTTGTCAATTGGAGGTAAAGTCGTAGAGCATCTACCTCCTTTGGAGTGTCATACCGAGATTGAATATCTTTAACCTTGGGACTCACCATCTATATAAGTCAGTGCCTGAGGCCGCGTAGGACGTGTGAATCGGGGTAGCAGATGGGGTGGTAGCTTTCCTTTTTTCCCTCTTGTTTCGGATCTTGAAAAGTAAATCTATAGAGGTCGAACTTTCGTCATCAGAATTAGAGGAATTAAACTTGTTTTTCAAGATCTTGGATAATGGATGCCACAGCTTGAGCTTTACCACTCTTCTCGTGGCATCCGTTCTCCAAATGACATCCCAAATCTCATCACTAGAAAGCGACCTTTATGCCCTAGAAAAGACTTCATCCCCACCGAAACCCCTCTACTATGTTATGTGGGGAGGTGGTGTTTCAAACAATATTTCTAAGGAATTGTTACCTCCTCACTGCCACTCTCAACCTCCCATACTCTCACCATGGTTCGAATAAAATTCCTAAAAAGGGGGAAAAAAAAAAGATAAGAGGCAATACCTTAGGTATGAGAAAAGTGAAGGAAAATTTGAAGGGAAACTTGAAAGGTGGAAGAAAACAAAGAAAATTATATCTGCTTCAGAGCACCGCTGCAAATTCCACCATGAACCACTGTCGAAAATCACCTTTGCCGCTAAAAAACCTTTTCAAAAATATTAGAGAGAATGAAAAATGAGTGGTTTCCTCCCACTTCCCTATTTGTAGGCCACCAGCACATCAACTGCCACCATCATGGCAGGGACACGTTGTGTATATCAAAATATTTGAAATGATGGCAGTGTGAAGCCTAAACAACAACGTCCACTCGCCAACCACCATGTGTCTCCAAAAAGTTACAAAATAGCAAATGAAGCAATCTCATTCACAAGCGAAGCATCTCAGACAAGCTAAGCATCACTGGGCACAAAGAACATAACACTTGATCCCGGCTAAAGTCTTATGCTGATGAAGGATTAATAAACACCATTTATATATTAGTTAACCCTCATATTCAATATTTTAGACCTCTCATGTGCTTAATTGATTGATTTGGGGCACCATTTATAAGTTTGGGTTCAAATTGGGTTTAGTTGTATTTTTCAGCATTATGGCAATTTTACACTATTTTTGTATTTCGGGTATAACTTGAGTTATAGACATCTAAAAATTATTAACTCTACCTTGTAAGAAATCCAAGAGGAATCTCTACAACTTTGATGAAGAGCTTCAAAGCTGAATAGGATGTCTAGTGGGCCATATTGGGCCTAGAAGTCATAGATGTGTTGTCGCTGGAACCTAAACATGTTCAAAGATTGGGCCGTAACTTAGGCTGTAGGAGTCAAAATGGGCTGAAATCCATTAGAAAGCTAAGACAAAACCCTTCAACTTTAGTGAAAACCACTTATCGAAACAATGATGTTTTGATAAGGTTATTAATGCCTGAAAGGAGCTAATGGGATCCAAGAGCTGTTAAACGTGTTTTGGCCCTAACTCCTTTATTAGATGTCCAAATCTTACAAATTAGGTTTCCAATTAAAGCTAATTGGAAGAGGAAACATCCTAAGCTAAGGGCATACTTGTTTTTTTACCTTTAGTGTCTGTTACGTGCAGTTTTGAGCCCAGAATCGATGCTATGCAATGGGACATATCTCACTTTAGTTTTCATCTTCTCTTTTGCTCTCTCATCTTCTCTCTTCTCACTTTCTCTAGATTTTCTTCTTTTTTTTCTATTGTGCTCTCCATTCATGGAGAACTAAAGCTTTGTAATCTATCTTAGGGATTGAAACACTCTTGATGTTTAATGTTGAGACCTTGGTTTGAATGTTTAATTTACTTGTTAATCATATTTCTCTTTTCCCTTTTCTTTGATTCTGTTACTCCTTGGTTGAGTGCTTAACTTGGTCTTAGTGTTCATATGATGGTTGCATAACTATCACGTGTTTAACGAAAATTACAGAAACTAGACAATGCATCAAAGGTGTTTGATGAATTGCCTAGCTTACATGAATTATGGAAATGATGTTGATTTAGGGTTAAATGGATGCTTAATCTATTTTTTATTGATTGACCAAATCCTAGGTGCTTACCTAGTAGAGAGTTCATGTTGGATGAGGATTTCATAAAGACTAGGTAATGCATCTGATAATCACATATTTTATATATTAATAAATCCTTGTTTTTAGTCATTTACACTCTCCATGTACTTAATTGATTGAACTTGATTATGTTTTGTAAGTTTGGACTCAAATTAGGCTTAATTGATTTTTTTTTCAGCATTATTGAGATCTTATACTATTTCTGTATTTCGGCCATATCTTGAGTTCTATATTTCTAAGAATTATGTATCTTACCTTGTAGGAAAGATAAGAGAAAGCTCTACAACTTTCATGAGAGCTCTACGAAAAAATCAGACATCTAGTGGAGCTAATTGGGCTTAGAATTCAGAACACATGTTTTGTGATTGGAACTTGAATAGTGTACAGTAATCAGGGCATAAATCGAGTTATAGGAACTACCTTGGACTGAAACTTTGGCATTTGAAATTTAAGACCCAAATCTACAACTTTCATGAAGAACACAAGAGGAAATTCAGATGGCTTGGAGGTCATATTGGGCTTGCAAGTCAAAATAGAGGAGTTGTAGCTGGGTCTGAATAGTGTGCAGTAATCAGGATATATCTCGGGCTATAGGAATTGAATGGCGCTGAAATTTTGGCATCTGAAATTTAAGATCCATACCTACAGCTTTCATGAAGACCACTTGGTGAGAATTTGATGCATGCCATGAGTTCAGCATTGAATGATTTCGGAGACAAGAATCTCCATAATTTTCCACTCATCAAACTACTGTCTGGCATTTTCCACTCATTCACCCACTCATCCACTCACTCATTAATCAACACCTTGTCATTTTGTATCCTTCATCTTCTATAAAAGGGAGCCTTGGCTGATCATTTGAGAATCTTGGTTTTAGATGTCAAGATCATGTTATTGTGTTATTTGTCTATCTTGTTGTAGTTTTCTTTTATTCTAAATTAAAGTTATGTTTTTCTTCTTCCTCTTCTCTCTTTCTTTCTTCTTGTCTATGAGTAACTAATTTTCATTTTACTTGGGGTGAAAGGTGAAGCTTTTGATAATAAATTAAGGTTAGATTAATTTCTTTCTTGTACTTAAATGATATATTATCAAGTGGTCATTATACGTATTATATTTTGTTTCCAATCAATTTAGAAACCCTCCTTGTAAAGTGGAGATCTTGATTCATTGTAGACAAGAGGTTGACACAATGAATGCTTGAGCCTATTTATAAGTGGTGGTGTTAATAAATAATTAAAAGAACCATAATATAATTACGTATATAATCTTAAATGAACTTTGAATATTGTATTTTTCGATTAGAACCTTCATTTTGCATAGATTCTAATTGAGTTATAAAAAGAATTAATCTTGTCCTTAATTTGCTTACCAAGAATGGATCTCCCAACCCAAGTAAATCCTTTTTATTTGTGACCAAGTTTTTATCACCTTTATTGTTGTGACAAAATATTTTTCTTATGTCAAAGAATTTTTTCTTCATCAATTCCCTGTAGATCGACCTCGGACTCCCAAGAATTTATTACTTGAAATAACTTGAACTTGGGTTTGCAACTTTTACTTCGCATCAGCATCAAAGGTGTTTAATGAATTGTCTAGCGTGGTTGAATTCTGAGTTTTAGGTTGATTTAGGATTGTATGGATGTTAACTTCATTTGACTTTGATTAACCAAATGCTAGATGCTTATCTAGTAGAGAATTCATGGGTCATCTTAATGCTTCTTAATGTTACCTAAAATCAAGAATCTGGTTAGCCAATGAATGAATCCTTAGTGGTCAAAGATGGATTAAACTCAAGAATTGTTGATTCCCTTAGATTGGTTGTTTACTTAACTTTGTTTACAGTATTTTAATTTCTTTGTTTAATTACTCCTACAATCAAACCCCCCACCCCCCGTTGTTAACTTCTTAATATAATTGATTAATTAGAATGATCCAAGGGTTCAACCCGGTTGCATCACATACTACAAGTTCTTGGTGAATCGGTTAATAAATCTCATCTAATTTGGTAGCCTCGACAGCTATCAAGGATCTCAGATGTATCTTGCTAATCCCATCTATCAAGGAGACACTATCCAGGATCACGGTCGAACTTACTTTGAAATCTAGCAACCTCGTACCATTTAGGATCTCAGAATTTTATAGCGTGCCACTTCCATTGGGACCCTAATCACAACGGTTCATGACAAAGCAGGCATAATATCTTCACACGAGATCCCAGAAGGATACCCCTTATTAGGGGCAAGTGATTGAAGGAGCCTGTACATTAGAAATCAGACAACAAAAATGCGTCCCATTGAAAAGAGGATCTCAATGTTAAACACTCGATGACAAATCCTATAGCTTGGGGGCAACTAACACCCTGTTGGCCTCTATATGGAATACCTCGACACTCCGCTTATAGGAGAGCGGCAAGCTGGGCAATTGTTCTAGATTGGAATTCAATACTAAGGCCAACGAGGAAGAAACCCGATGCCATGCAACCCAGATCACGACTCCTACTTGGAATGACCCCACTATTAACGATTGCAAAATTAGGAGGCAATCACTCCCATCAAACCCCATGCAAATAGGAGTAATTGTAGACCTTATCAATAGCCATAGTTGCCCATGAATGCACAATTCAAAATGGGATTCCCTCATATCCTGCTTAACCACTAAGCAAATTCCCTCTATAAATACCAAGTTAAGCCACTCAAGTAACTCTCTGAACCCTAAACACTCTCTCCTAGTATGTAGTCTGACTTGAGTATTAGAGTAACTTTGTAGGTACACCACTTCCCTACTCTGCTGTTGTTGCCACTGTACCAAGGAGGAAAACACCACCCTCAACTCATTAGAAACCTTTCCAGATGACCGTTCTTAACCCGTTTAGAACAACTTGAAAAATGATTATCAAATAGATCAGAAATATGATTGATAACGTTAAAATAAATATCAAAATTAGAAGGTGTTAAGTAATTAAACTTTCTAGCCATATTTTTTCTTTAAAGAAGGTGTTCAGTAACAACAGGCATGTAGTAAGGTCATTTGCTCTTAAAACCTCAAATACATCGGGATATGATTTAGCTTCAATCATATTTTTAAATTTTCTTTTAATAAGATATGACCAAAATTTTAGCTTCAATAAAAGGTGTTTTGTAACAACCATACAATTTGTTGATGACACATTTCAATAATAAGGAAGGACTTCTTAAATGATTTATATATTTTTAATAAGATAATAATAATGAAATTCAAATTCAAATTTGTAATACGTTGTTAGTGGCACAAACTAAAAATGATATTTGTCAAAAATTTACAAACTCAATTCTCTTTTATTATATATTATATTATATTTTTCTTTAATAAGATAATAATATTGATACCCAAATGCAATTTTTTTTTTCAAAGATAGCAATATAATTAACTAATAATGAGATGATACAATCGACCCCAAAATACAAAACACAGAAACGGCATATAGCCACTACAAACACTGTGGAAAAGGAAGGTAGATGATGGTGTAGTTTAGGTGATGACATTTGTAGTAAGTCATTAATAGTACAACCAAAAAATGACATTTGTCAAATTTTAAAAACCTTATTCTCTTTTTATGTTATATTGATGATTATGATTTTTTGCTCTTAAGTATTTTCTATTTCATTGTTTGAGGAGAAGGCGTTATAAAGAAGCTTAAGACATTCGTTCTTTTTATAGAACTGAATTGATGTCATTTTATAATGGACTGGAGAATGCATTCAGGCCTAGCTCGTGTGCTTGTATTAAAGAATTTGAGGGGAATACATGAAGCCTTCCGTGTACAATGACAAGGCAAAAGATCCCATTGTTTCCTTTTTATAAAAAAATTTTCCAGATGCATTTTAGTTGTGACAAATGCCAACTGCTGAGACCTTTACATCAAAAGTTCAAAATTTGGTTTTAAGAAATAATGCTTGAACGGCAACACTAAGATGTAACCGATTTTGCCAATGCTACCATGAATTATAAATAAAAATAATAAAGCAGAGTCAACTACATTGGGTTGTTGAGATGAAAGGTTAGAGGCCTCAAGTTCAAATGGTTGAGATGGAAATTACGAGGTATTAGTTCAACTTGTGATAGTCATCTAACATCTTTTAATGTACCAAAAAACAAAGTAGAGCATCATCCACATAGGCTATGTAGCAGTTTTATACAGGATTCCAGAGTAATAAAACATCTTAAGGATCCAGATTAGATCGCACCATGTCTAAACAATCAGGACCACAATGGGAAAAGAATTTCTAATGTAGGCCAAAATACAAGAAGAAGGACAAAAAGGAACTATACATTGCTTGATAAATATGGTTAATGCCACACCTAAGAACTGCTTGCATTTACTTAATACTTGCCTCATCACAAAATCCCCTCACTTAAGCATAAAGGGGAGAAGCAGAAGGCCTGGGATAAGCAGTCTTTCTGGGGGCATGTCCACCAACTTTGCCAGATGCAGGGAAGCCATTGGGATGGCCAAGGCCAGAGCCACGTACTCTATGCTCTTTCTGATCACCATTTTTCAGCATGTCCTTTGATTCCTGTAGCTGTTCCAATGCTCTTACCACTTCATCCATATTTGGCCTGTACTTAGGATCTACAGCAAGACACTGAAAAGCAAGGGTGGCTGCCCTTTGAGCTCGATTAAGGGAATACTGACCTTCAAGACGGGTATCCATTACACGAAAAACTCTACGTTTATTAGAAAGGTAGGGTTTTGCCCATTCAACTAGGTTATGTTCCCCAGATGGCCGGTTCTTATCTATAGCACGTCTTCCTGACAGCATTTCCAGAAGAACTACTCCAAAACTATATACATCACTCTTGGCAGTGAGATGACCTAGAAAAAAAAAATATAGTATGCATCACCTCCTTGTTTGCACATTAATGTAAAAAACTAAATGTCGCTCAAATCTAGTATTTTCACAAATCTATAAATGAAAATTGACATAGAATATTTTTGTGCAGAAAGTGCAAAGGATATCTCAAGAAAAGTGGTACTGGGGAACCATGTAGTTGGTATTTTGCAAAACCTTGAAGAATGTAGATGCAACTTCAGGGTACTATCGTACATGTAAGGGTGCTTGAAACCCTTCCTATGCAATGATGTGTAAACACCACTTCAGAGAAGATGAGTACTAAACAAAGAAAATGACATATAAAATGAAGTGATAATATAGTCCATCAACCAAAACAGCATATTTTGAGATGGAAAACTGGTGGATGGAAACCCAAAAAATAAGTTAGGAATTCAATTTGACAAACACCAGATACTATACCTGTTGCTAGATACTCTGGTGCTGCATATCCATGGGTTCCCATGACCCTAGTAGAGACATGGCTCTTATCATCAGTTGGCCCATCTCTGGCCAGCCCAAAATCAGAAAGTTTGGCATTATAGCTCTGCAAAACAGAAGTAAATGAAGCAACTTAGTGATCGAATGCTAAATCCATCACATTCAACCATAACAACACATGGCCAAGTTTGCAATGTATACATACAGTATCCAGCAGGATATTCGAAGTCTTAAAGTCACGATATATGACTTTAGTTTCTGTGCCATGGAGAAAAGCAAGACCCCTTGCAGCCCCAAGGGCAATTTTCAATCGCAAAGTCCAAGAGAGTGGCTGAAAATGAGAACCTCCTGCATTAACAACGGTTTCAGTGAATAATATTAGAACTTTGGGGACCTAAGATATGTTATAGCATCTTTGAAGGGGGAACAAAAAAGAAAAATTATATTTGACTAAACTAGAAGGTACTGACTCCTGAACAGATGATTCTCCACACTGCCCTTGGGCATAAATTCATAAACTAGTAGCCGGTGCTCATCCTCTAAGCAGTAGCCTATCAACTTGACAAGATTAGGATGCTTCAGTTGCCCAAGATAGTTGATTTCAGCCTGTAAGTCACATTACAAAACAAGAAGAAAATTAACCACTAAGCAATCAGTTTTGGACATCAGTTGAACTTCAGTATCATAATCTAGTCATAAAAAAAACTACTCTATTTAAGTTGCACAATTAGGCCAGTAATGCCAATAACATCAAAGGAGGAAACCTGGAAAAGTTAATAATTTGAGCTTCCTAAAAACCCCCTCAAACAGGAACTGACATGCAAAGTGGTTGAGTATCCAAAAAAGCTTGGAGTTGCCTAGAATTTTGTAAATATACAACTACTTAAAACCAAAGTATGCATCAAAAGGAGAAAATGAATGAGTATCCATAAAAGATTGATACTTACCAACCATTCCTTGTGACCCTGGAAACCGTCCTGGTTAAGCCTCTTCACGGCAATAACCATGCCAGTTCCCGGCCTAGTAGCAGCAAGTAAATGTTCATCAATCCAGCCCTTAAAAACTGAACCAAATCCACCCTCTCCTAAGACACTGTCCGGGCGGAAATTTCTTGTGGCTGTTCTTAGCTCACTGTAGCTGAAGCTTTTCAAACTGGAAGATTGTAAGATCTCACCCTCACTCCGAGGAGTCATGGGTATGGAGGCTGATGAGCTCCTGCTATTTGAGCTGATGTCATAACCATTTCTGCTCACACTTCTAGAAGTGAACCCTGCATAAATACCAAGAAAGACAAGTTCACAAATATGCAGTCACCATCATTGGCCTTAAAACAAATAAAATAAACAAAGTCATCACTCATTACCAAATTTACATGGACTCCAAGAAAACCCCAAATTCTTCTTAAGTTTTTGACAGGATTTTCTCTCAAACTCAAATTACAGTTTTTTCCCAGACGAATCACCTTTTTGAAAACCCGACTTGTGAGTGAGGTTTCTCGAAGGGGTAAAAGAAAAAAAATGAAAATTTACAGTAAGGCCAAATCTAGAATTTAGGAATTCAATGGGTGTCCCAGATCAAACTCAATTGTGAGGAAGCACAGATCACCACATCAGAAAAGCCATAACAGCCTTAACTTGCAAGGATCTCAAACATTTCATACAGACTAGGATGCATGTATATGACAGCCCAAATCTCCTTAAAGGTAACAACTTCAACTTTGTGACAGTGAACCCCATATTCATTTCCAACCCTAAAAGACCAAATCTTTGAGAGAAAAATTAGCCATTCAGATATTCAGAGGAAACAAAATGATGCAACTTGCAAATCAAGAAGAAGCTTACCTGCATTGGACGGACTCACAGCCTTAATCCTATTGCTCCAGCAAGCACCCATCAACAAAATTCACCCCTAGAAACAAAGATTTTTTGTTATGGCTTTCAAATGCAAGCAAAAAAACCAAACTCACAAAACCAAGTTTGCAAACTGGGTTTTGAAAGAGCAACAACCCGAAATGCCAAAACACTACACAAACAGGAGAAAGATAACCCACTTGGCTTTAGGCAGATCGTAGTGATTGCGCACTGAGTAGCGGAGATTTCAGAAACTTTTCAACTTTTGATGATTTGGGTTTAGATTAGAAGTATCATAAAGCAAAAAGCGCAAGAAAAAAGTGGAGCTTTGGTCACTACGTTAATGGAGGCTCTTAGCAAACCAGAGAAACAGATGGTTGACTTTACTTTTTCTTGCTACTTTTTCTGTTTGTACTGATACACCCAACAAACAAACATGGGAATTTATTAGCTAATTTATTCATCTCCCAATAAAAAATGATAAGGTGGATGAAAAATAAATGCATATATATCTTTCTATTTTAAGCCAACCCAATGGTCATTCAATACTGCTTAACCGTTTGATTGAGGCTATGTTCAATGATCACGACCTTTCAAGTTACTAATTGGCCACACATAATGATCTGATGTTTCAATTGAGAGGGTTCATGAATTTAAGCATGTGGCATAATATTTGGTACAATTTTTAACTTAATAATTATATTTTTATATTATTTTTTATATTATTAATTACATATTTTTTATTTTTTTATATTTAATTACAATTATTAAAAATATAATAAAAAATAATATATTTGAAAAAATGATGTACCTTTTTAAATCATGTGCAGAGGTATTCTTATTTTGATGATTGAACTGATTCCAAAGATTAGTCAAAGCTGAACCCATGGATTCCTTTCAAAAAAAAAAATTTGGGACAAAGATTACTCTGAATCTGAGCATATAATTCTGCAATTTGAGACTGTTGTAGTTGACAACAGGCAGTCATAACTTATACATACAGCATATGCCTGCATCTGTACGAATGATGCAAAATTAATGTAAATTTAAAGGGTATCGGAGAAAATTATCTATTCAATTCCAAAGTTATTCATCAAATGTTAATATGGGCAATTTTCTAATGTCATGTCATCATAATGGAAAACGAATTTGAAGACCACAGTAAGGATTTGAAATGAAATAGTTTTATTATATATTTCCGAGAGTTAAAATTTGATAGTGTTCATTTCAAGCTTAATGTAAAAAAAACATTTCAAACCAGGTCAATTGAGAAATTGAAAGACACACGGACAAAACAATAAGAAGAAAAGGGTCAAACAATTTTGACAATTTTCCTCAAACAACAGACAGAATTAAATTATGAGGTTTGTTTCCCTACTAGAGATGTGAAACTGGTTGATCCGCCTAGACTTGTCTTATCTGTCATGATTTAATTTAAAAAATAGGATAAAATGGGTTGACTCATTCTTAAAATATGAGTTAGAAATATTAATTCACTACGTATTATGAAAAATCGATAGGTCAATATATTTAATTTAAAAAAAATAATGAGTGGACGGCTTACACAATCCAATTTGTCAAAAATTAAACTAAAAAAAGTGATAAGTTAAGGAAGTTAATTCACTTAAAATTAAATTAAAAAAATAAATTATGTAAGTTAACTCGTCTTGTTCATTATAACCCACAGGTTATACATGATGAGTTAAAATAATTCACATAAAACAATGATTTACAAAATGCAACCAAACGTACTATTTTTTGTGGTTAAACGAGAGTACCCATCATCTCTATTTCCTACCCTCCTCCCCTTTGTGTCTATATCGTGGTACCAAGAATTGCATGCAGCTATAGGTTTTATTATTGAGAGAGTTTAAATGTGTTGTCAAATTACTTAATAAGTTTAACTTCTTATACAACTTTTATTACAATCAAACCCATTAAATAATGTGTTAATATATTTCATGTTGGAAGCTTAATTTATAGAAGATGGGGGCATGCAAAAAGTGCAGGAATTCGATATATGGCACTACTCTCCACCGCTTACTCCTTCCCCCTACTAGAGGGCCGTTGAATGAATTCGTAGTGTGAGACCTATGTATTACAAAAAAAAAAAAAAGATGATGTATCCATACAATAATAGATGATGATTTAAAAAAAAAAATACTATAAGTGGATAAAAATTAAAAGTTAGAACAATATGAACCCTATGAGTTAGTATCATTTAATTATATAAGATCTTTTTTCTTTTTTTTATTACGGTTAGTATTGTCTAAAATTTTGGCTAATTCACATTCTCAATCTGGTCAAAAGTAAGTCATTTATGCTGAGACTAAGAAATTCACATGAATATTCCTTGTGGCTTGGCTATAAGAAATTGATATAATTAAGATTCGAACATGTGATCGTACGCCTAGTAAGGGTGTAAATAAGTCGAGCCAAATTAAGTACTTGAAACTCAGGCTTGGCTTGTGAAAAAAAAAAATAAGTTGTCAAAGTTTGACTCATTTATTTAAATGAACTAAATTTAAATCTTGAGCTCGACTTGTTTAGAAAAGATGAAAGATTGTTTTCGACTCGTTTAACTCGTTTATGCCTTGATTATTTTCTTACTTTTTATCAAATTTCTCCTTAAAATATTTTTATTTTTCTTAAATTTATTAGGCTAATAATTAGTAAACATCTTCACAGGCTTGGCTTGTGAAAAAAAAAATAAGTTGTCAAAGTTTGACTCATTTATTTAAATGAACTAAATTTAAATCTTGAGCTTGACTTGTTTAGAAAAGATGAAAGATTGTTTTCGACTCGTTTAACTCGTTTATGCCTTGATTATTTTCTTACTTTTTATCAAATTTCTCCTTAAAATATTTTTATTTTTCTTAAATTTATTAGGCTAATAATTAGTAAACATCTTTATAGTAAAAGATAAATTAAAAAAAGAAATAAAAATCTTTCTTTTCATAATCTATTACATAAAATGATAAAAGAAAAATTCATAATCTTCCACCATTACAAAAGAAATTTTAAGGTAAGTTTTAACACTTAAAAATGTTCAACATATTTCCACGATGAAATGATCTTCTTCTTTTCAGCACAAAGATAAAGCTCGTTGATAATTGTATATATTTGTTATTAACCTTTTTTATAAATATTTATTAAGATAAATAATTTTAACAATTATACAATTTTTATTTTCTTATTAACTATGAAAATTTCTGTCTACATTATATATATAATCGAACTACTCGCAAGTTTTTGATGTTGAGCCCATAAAGCTTGGGCTTAGCTCATTTATATAATTGAGTTTAAATTAAAGTTTGGGCATATTTGTTTAGTCAAACGAGTTTGATCAAGTATTTCATGAGCCAAGCTCAAATAGTTCACGAATACTTTAACTCATTTGCATTTCTAATGTTTACCCACATGTCACATACTACTCCTTGGGATTTAATTAAGATCTTTTGAGTTTTAAAGTAACATGACATCCTTTGTGTTGTGTGAAAATTAATAAAAGGAAAAATTAAGGACAAAACTTAACTCTATTTATTTATGTCTATTACATCAATTTTACTAATTAAGCTATGACATGTGTAAAGAGTAGGAGAAAGAACATTAATAAACACATGTCATAGTTTAATTGGTGGAATAAATATAATAGACATAAAAAAAAAATAGAACTAAGTTTTGTCTCAAAATTAATCCCTTAGTCCTATATTATTTCAGACTTTTTAATTAGGTCTTTATTTTAAAAATTTGTAATTGAATTTTTATATTTTCAAAATTTTCTAACTATGTCCCTACCCTTAAAAACTCTCATAGCATTATTCTAACCAATGTTCATTGACCGGTTCAGTCATATTGCTTAAACTGATCTATCAAAGAACTGACTCCAAACCATCGAATCAGAGGTGAACCGGCCAAACTGTGCTAACCAGTCACAGTTTGAACCGAAAGTTCCAAAGGCATGACTTGAACACTGCCATGCAATCTACAAGGAAAGAGTTTACCACTATGCCACCATCATTAGATGATAGTATCTATGCTCACCTTTTTATAATATATTGCATTCTAATTTTGGATATTTAATATATAACATTTACATATATTTTATAATATATAATAAATAATAATATTAAGATATATTTTAATTATTATAATAAATTACTAATTCAGTTTTTAATTAATAATATTACAAAGTGCTTTATTAATTTTTTTACTTTTATTTTATTTATTTAATTCAATACTTCCTGTGTTACAATGGGTGCAGTTGAATAAGCTTTTAAAATAAATATAATTTTAAGATAACAAAAAAGTATTTTTTTCTCTTTTTACTTTTTTCTTTTTTTAAGAAGTAGCTCATTCCACCTTCTTATAAAAGTAAAAAAAATTATTTTTATATTCTGCTTATTTTAATAATTCTATCTAAATAATTAAAAATATTTGAAAAGTGTTTTTTATTAAAAAAGTACCTTTTTACCAAAAAAAAAAAAGCACAAACAAATGCACTAATATCACAACAATATTTTTCATGTTAATAGAATAATATTATGGTTTTAAATTGATAAAAAAAGTACTTAAAACATTAAAATCTTATATATATATATATATATATATATATATATATATATATATATATTATCGATTCAATTACGGTTAGACCATGATCTAATCATTGAATCGTAAATTAAGTTCTTTATCAATTTATTGACTAAATTGATTTTCAAAACCTTGATTCTAACAATAGTATAAACGAAAAAAAAAAATTATACCACTAAATACGACACAGTGGCGACACCTTAGTCTAACGTCCTCCTTTCCATACGGTTTGTCATGGCAAGTTGGACAAAATCACTGCACCCAATTTTGGTTTCGTTGTCCCTAACATTTGTTGTCTTGCCATTTGTCGAGTCAACCGTATGAGGAATGCTCCCAAATTTCAGCGTGTGGCCTTTGTTCTTCTCCTTCCTCCGAATTTCGACTTGTGCCACCCCTTAGGCTGAACGTTGCATTCTCACTCTTTGTTTCTATTTTTTGAGGAATATGCCTTCCAGTCATTTACCACAGGGTGGCAAGTGGCGACATGGCGCGATGGTCGGATGGTGGTGTGTGAATCACGGTGCAGTGTTGCAGTGACAAAGGGGACAGGTGGCTCTTCCATGGTGGTGTTGGCTTCTAGGCTTGGTGGAAGCTGCCGGTGGTGCTAGCATTGGCTCGTCGGCAGTGAGGATGGCATGGGAAATTGAGGTGTTGTTGTCCACATGAGATGGGGTTTCTGATTCTGTGAGTTTGGGTTGGTGTTACAAGAGTTGGATTTCGATTTTGCTTGATTATTTTTTGTTTTGGGTTGTTGGTCCGTGTTTTTGGATTTTCTATCTTTACTTGGTTTTTGTCTTTTTTAGTTACTATTCTGTTTTAATTCAAAGGGAATTTCGGGTAAGAGTTGAGGTTGCCATTGGGTAAGAGTTGAAGCTTAATGTTATAGGTGTGTTGTGTTAGTGTAGGTTTAGGGGATGGTGATGGATGTTTACGTATTTGGGTTATATTGTTGAGCATGTTTATGGGTTCATGCCAAGTTCTGTGTGTATGTGGGTTTGCTTTGGTGTGTATTTTGGGATTGTGTTTAGGGTTGATTTTGAGTTTGGTTTATGTGTGTGCGTGAGGTTGGATGTGTAATTATTTGAAGTGAGGTTCACTGGCTTTGATTTTGGAGGTTTTAGTATGTGACATGAGTAGATTTTGGTGGTATTAATATTGTAATTAGGACTTTGATTTAGGATAATGAGTGAAAAAAAAGGTCAGTACTTAAAAAAGTTAAAGAATCTGTTAAGAGTTGGGGAACTATGTTTCTTCCTTCTTCCCTCCTTATTTTTCTTCTTCTCAAACTAGAGACCGAAAAGGTATAAAAGTGTACAATAAAACATATTAGCCAAAAGGGTATAAAAGTGGAATAACACATATTAACCAAAAGGCTCTTCAAGAAGATAACATACAACTCAGTAAAAAATAAAGAAATATGAAAATCAAACTTAGTCTACTCAATAATAATTATACAATAAATTTTCTAACAGCTTTTCTCAACTAAATTTGAAGGGGCTAGAATGTTCATCATACAGAACACTAAATTATAGGCATATTTTAACAGGGAGTAGGCAAATGTTTGCAAAACAATCAAAGTCCAAACCCTAGAACTGCCTTTTACTAAATAAGTGAGGGAGAGCCATTGTCAATTGTAAGAGACAAAGGCGGAGTAAGTAACACTACCAATACCATTAAATGAGTTTGTTTCGAGTACTGACGGGGACCTAGGTCGGCAGGCAAAAAGGTACTCATTGGAGACTTACAGTTAAGGCAACATCGATGTCAAGGGTATCTAGGCAGGTCAGAAGAATGGTCAGATGGTATGCAAAGTAGGCTAGTCAGAGTGTCTGAGTAAAAAATGGAACATGTCAAGCAAGCTTATATAGAAGTCTGAGAACTGACTCTTCGGATACTTACCATTCAGGCCATTTAGGGCTCTGATCATTAGGATTTACTTTATGTTCGATCTTTATGATGTGAAGCCATTTTCGACTGTTGGTCATGATGGCATCGAATGGCTAATGACCGTTGGCAGCTCATATTAAGCACATGATAGGCAGATCACTACCCGTTCGAATTTAGTCTAGTTTGGCCTTGGAACAAGACTTCGGTCAGGTTGAACTGGACTTTCCTGGGCTCGTCGTTTAGAAATGGGCCTACCTAACACAGACATTGGGCTTGTATAGTCGGTCCATTAAGATATGTTGTGGTCATGGCAGACCTATTATAAGGTCTAGGACGGTCCACAGCCTCTTAGCTCGGTCATTTGTGAAGATGAGTCGAGCTTATGAATGTTTGATGACAATTAGGTCAGGACGGTCCACAGTCTCTTATCTTGGTCATCTGCAAAGATGGGTCGAGCTTATGAATGGTCAGATGAGAATTGGGTCAGAACAGTCCATAACCCCCAACTTGGTCATCTGCAAAGATGGGCCAAGCTTTTCTAGGAAAACCAAGTGTAATGCGCTCCTTCTTGATTGGATGCTTCGTACCTCCTGCAACCATTCTTGCGTGAGAGGTCGCGCGGAGCGCGCCACACATCACTCTTTCATTGGGTAAGTGTCATGTTAATTGCTTCACAATTAATGCGCCTGTCACCTGGTTTCATCGCAGCCATTGATCGTTAACTTTTAAAAGGTCTTTTTACTTTCTTAAATCACAACCGTTGATTCATAACAATTTCTCTGATTTAAATACTTCTCTTTAATAAACTGCACTTCTACTTTTGCTCTCTCTCGCTTTCTCTCGCGCACTTCAATTTCATTCTTGGCATTCATTTTCTTCTTTCTTTTCCTGTGTGCGCTTTCTTTAATTTCTATTATGGGTGATCCATTGACGTGTTGATTCCATGCAATCACTCCTTTCTTCTATTCACTACACATTCCAGGTAACATTTCTAATGCATTCTTATTTATTTCCTTCTTGATTTCTCTTTTTGGTTTCTGAGTAAGAGGGGTAACCCGAGGGAGAGGTTTCCACCCTTCCATGGTTATTCTATGGTGGTTTCTAGAATAGTGCCACCATAGATGTTGAACTCTGGTAGAATATAAGGGCTTGTGAATTTTTAGGAATTTTAGTACAACAACTTTAGTATTTAGATAAGCGTTTAGAGAATCTAGGAAATAGAATTAATACTTTAAGGTATGGTGTAAGGTTCGGGATTTATAATCAATCTATGACTGAGAACCGTTTTGGTGGTCAGCCTGTTGGCCAGGATTCAACAGGAGTCTACGATTGGGTTCATACCGATGTGAGGAAGTATATGTCAATTTTTGACACGTCCGAGAGCATCGTCATGTTGCGAAGATGTTTATTGTTGAGTAAAGATGAAGATGAAACTCAATTTGTTTATTTTTTGTGTTGAGCTGAAGAACGAATATACATGTCACCTAGTGCCATCGATAGACTCGGGTGAGTGTACATGTATAAAACTTTTTTTCTTTATCTCATGTTAAGACTTTCTTTTACCGACTTCCAATATTTAGTCCTTTCCCAACTTAATGTCACCCCAACCCAACTTCATCCTAATAGTTGGGCTTTCGTGAAAGCTTTCAAAGTCTTGATGAGCTTTCTAGATTGAGAGCCGATCGTGGGGGTTTTCTTCTTTTTCTTTCAATGTTGGGGTTGGAAAAGGTGGCTGGGTTTCGGTCAACAGTCATCCCCAAAAGAAACTTTTTATTTTGCTTTTGATTCCTCTTATAAGAATTTTAAGAATAAATTCTTCTAAGTTAGTACTCGGGATGGTTAGGTGCCTTTTTATTCTAAACCAAACCTTTTATTTTCTATTGAGTAATAGTTCAAGTAAGTCTTGAATGAGCCCCGCAAAAACTTGATGTAAGTAAACAAATTTTTATCCTCCATTTTCGAACTACATAAATGAGACTTTGATGAATAACTATTTGATTTCTTTTCTTTCAATTATTCTTTTCCCCTTCCTAGTATATTAATAACAAAAATATATTCTTCCAATATATAAAATCAAAATTCCAAAGGCTTTTGCTACTACAATCAACCTTCCCAACGACAATTTTTCTTTATTTCTTATTTTTATTTCTAAGCATTTAACCTCGAAATAAGAAATTATATTGATACTAGGTATCAAAAAAACATAGTAAATTAAATAGAAATGGACCGATTTGGGGTGGAAAGATTTCCACTTTATTGGCGGGAAGAACCAACTTCAATACTGAGTGTCGAATACCAAAGTCTCCCACCATCCAACTGAGATATGATCGACTTTCTAGAGAATTGTCCTTTTTTAGATTGTGGCTCTCTTGTCAAGCTCGAGGATAAGCTGGAGAAGGTGGCAAAACCTATCCGTAAATCATTAATTCCATTTTATGCTTATTTAATCTTTTGGATAAACTAACACTTAACCTACTTTACTATTTTTCAAGATCGATGGCTCATCGAATTTTCATTCAGGAACTTTAGAAATTTTTTAAGAAGAAGGGATCGGCTACACTGACTGATAATGTTGAGACCGAGGTGGTAGAAGCTAACACAATGAAGGTTGGGCCTTCAGTAGTTAATATTGTAGAGTCCTTTGAGACCCAATCAGAGCCTTTAGTTGAGAAAAGAAGTCGAGAAGAAATCGGGAAGAAGACCAAGGTTGTTGGGGGAGCGAGTTCTCCAAACTCAAAATTCTGAGCAATTGGTGAGGGTTCTTCTTCTGAAAATCAGGGAATCCGAAGCACTTTCGAGGCACTGAATGACTTCAATGCTAGTGCAAATGCTGCTTCACTCTAGGTGACCACGTTTCCCTTTGAGACTTTGCTGGACATGCATGTTGTGCTTCCAAGTGAAAAGGAGCAAAAAGACAAGGTCGGTGGAATAGGATTGTGCCGATGGGCAACGGTCTAGCTTCTCTGGTTAGCAAGTGTTATTTGGTCGGTCGAACATGAGCTGGAAGACTCAAGGAAGAAGCTGACAAACTTCAAACAAATTTATAAATCAAAACTGAAAAAGCCTTAGAAGGCTCATTTGGCTAAGGAGTCAGATCTAAGAAACGGGATTGAAACCCAATAAAAGAAGGCATATCGGGTTGACAGACTTGAGACTTCACTTGAATTGCTAGAAGGTGAAAAGAAGAAGATTGAAGACAACTTAGCAGTGGTTGAAAGAAAGAGAGAAAACGTAGAGAAGCATAAATTAGAAACCAATCATGCACTTAAAGAAGTGCTTAAGTCTAAAGCTAATTTGGAGGCAAAGCTAGTAAGCTTAAAAGAAAAGGCAACTGAGCAAAAGATCGCAAGATTTGAAGCCAGTCTTCAACAAGCTAGGCTGCTGAATCCTTATGGAGTGTTCGATGGCCAGCTAGGAGAGCTCAGACCTTTTGACATAGTAGTTGACGGCTAGATTATCGATCTTCCCTAGGAAGAAGAAGAAGTCGGTACAACGACTGAAGACAAAGAAGAAGCATAAGAATGCTTGTACTTTTTTTGTAATGCAAGTGTAATTCGGTCTTTCTATATTTGAACTTTGTAATGACCAAGCAATTTGAACTCAGATATGTATTTTGGATTTTGAAATGAAAGAATGTACCTTCGATTCAATTTTTGCTTATTCTTCGGTTTGGATATATATACTTTGGATTTGTATTTGGTTTAAGGATGACATGATGTTGACGAAGTAATGTTTATGATTTTGAAATGCTTGTATGGATGACTTTGGTCTTCGATTTTGATTCGATCTGATATAAATTTCTTGATCTTGGCTATAAATTTTCTCAACCCGATTCGATCTTGAGTTTGACTTGCAATGAACTTTTCAGTTTTTGATTTGATCCCATCCTGAGTTTGACTATGGGTTTCTTCGATTTGGATGGTCTTCGAAGGGCATCATGGATTGACCATGACCTCGGACTTTCCCGAGCTGGGCCATCTTCAAGTGCATCATGGATTGACCATGACCTTGAGCCTTCCCGAGTTGGGCCATCTTCAAAAGGCATCATGGATTAACCATAACCTCAGACCTTCCCAAGCTAGGCTGTCTTATAAAGGCATCATGGATTGACTATGACCTCAGACCTTCCCGAGCCAGGTAATCTTCAAAAGGTATCATGGATTGACTATGACCTTAGACCCATTCAAACTTATTCTATCTGAGACAGCAGTGGAAATAACTTTTATTAATATAATAGAATTAAGATGTGCCTCGTTAAAACCTTCCAGGAAAAACCAAGTGGGAAAAAATCCTGGTAAGGAAAAAGAGTACATCATCCTAATTCTTGTACATCAATTGATAACAAATTAAAAAATACATTTGGAAAAAATGAAGACTATATAAAAACTTAGCTAATGTACTTCCGAAGAGAGGTCGAGTTCCACATTTTGGGGAAAGCTTTCCTGGTGAGATCGCCAACCTTGTAAGGTTCATCACCAATATCCTTTAGAATTCGGAAAGATCCTCTCCATTTAGCGGCCAACTTTCTTTCGCTGGGTGGTTTTATGGAATCTTCAATTCTGCAACCAGATTTCCTTCTTTGAATTTCCTTGCTCAGACCTTCTAGTTGTATTTCCTGGCTACCCTAGCTTTGGCAGCTTCTTTCTAAATATGAGCGATCTCCCTTTCTTCTTCCAACAAGTCGAGATCGGTCTTCCTTCCTTCATCGGTAACTTCTTTGTTAAAAGTCGTTAAAAGTCGACCTTCTAAAGCTCGGTTCTCCGACTTCGAAAGGGATTATAGCATCAACTCCAAATGTTAGTTGGAAGGGCATTTCTTGAATAAACGACTACGCCATGGTGTTGTAATACCAGAGGACACTTTGTAGTTCTTCTGGCCATAGGCCTTTGGATCGATCTAACCTTTTTTTTAGTCTGGTCAAGATAACTTTATTTGCTGCCTCGACCAACTAGTTTGTCAGAGGGTGTTCGACCAAGGTGAACACCTATTTTATTCTATTCTTAACAAAAAACTCTTGAAACTTTTTATTGGTAAACTGAGTTTCATTGTCAAAAATAATTATGAATAGTAAACTAAATTGATAGATAATATTTTTCTAGACAAATTTTTTTACCTTTTCTGATGTAATACTAGAAAGGATTCGACCTCGATCCACTTTATGAAATAATCAATTGCAACCACAATATACCTCAACTGTCTGGCCGCCCTTGGAAACGGTCCCAATATGTCAATCCCCATTTATAAAATGACCATGGAGTCTCGAGGCTATGAAGCTCTTCGAGTGGAGCCTTATGCATATTTGTGAACTTTTGGCATTTTTTGCACTTTTGGACGTACTTTAAGCAATCAGCCTTCATAGTTAGCCAATAAAGTCCAACCCTTAGTGCCTTCCCTGCTAGAGATCTTCCCTCTTATATGGCTACCGCAAACTCCTTCGTGAACTTCTTCCATAACCGACCAAATTTGATCTTGGCCAACACATTTTAAGAGCGAGAGTGAAACTCCTCTTTTGAACAGCTCTCCCTCGACCAAGGTATAATAACTAGCCAACTTCTTCAGCTTCTTTGCCCTCTTGTCATCGGTCAAAAGCTCACCATCTTGTAAATATCTGATGATCAAGTTCATCCAGGAGTTCAGATCATTTTCAATGGCAAAAGACTCCTCTAGTTCAATACTCGGTCTTTCAATTACTTTTTGAATGATAGATCGGTTGTTCTCGAGCCCCTTGCTACTGGCTAATTTTGAGAGTAGATTGCCTCGACCATTTTGATCCCTCGGGATATGCAAGATCTCAAACTGTTCAAATTTATTAACAACATCCTTCACCTTCATCAAGTACTTGGTCAATTGGGGGTCTTTCGTCTGAAATTCGCCTCTGACTTGTCTCATAACTAGCTGAGAATCTGACTTAACAATCAGCCGAGTTATTCCCATTTTTGTAGCTAGGGAGATTCTAGCTATAAGGGCTTCATAGTCAGCCTGATTGTTACTTGCTCGGAAGTTAAACCTCAAAGGCTGCTTGATCAGACTTCATTCGGCCCCTCTAGGATTATTCCTGCCCCACTTCCTTTTATGTTGGAAGCTCCATCAACAAACAAATACCAAGTGTTATAGTTTGATCATGTGGAAGAAGTGGGGATAATTCAACTGGGAAATCAAATAATACCTGTGACTTGATTGGACCTCTAGGCTGATATTGAATGCCGAATTCGAAAAAATTTGATTGGCCATAAGATCATTCATCTGGCGAGTTATGGCTTTTTGAGCACTTGTTTGATTAGCCGGTCAGTTTTAACGGTGATCAGATGACTCTAGAAGTATTGTCGAAATATTCGAGCTATCACCACCAGAGCAAGCTCCATTTTCTCAATCTTCTAATATCTGAGTTCTGGTCTTTGCAAGTCTTGGATGACGACGTAAATCGGGAGCTAGTCCTTGTCGTCCTCCTTCACTAAAACTGAATTTAAAGCTTAGTTAGAAACAAAAATATAAATAAATAATTGATCAATTGGCTCTGACTTAGTCAAAATTGGTAGGGTGGCCAGGAAATGCTTCAATTCATTGAAAGCCCTTTCGCATTTCCTCTGTCCACTGGAAGTTCTCTATCTTTTTGACACATTGGAAGAATGATAAAACTTAGTCGATGAACTTTGAGAGGAACCTTGACAAACCAGCAATCCTCCCCGTTAATATCTATACTACCTTTATTGTCATTGAGCTCCTCATATCCATGATTGCCTTGCACATGTTTAAGTTAACTTCAATTCCTCTGTTGGTGAGAAGGAAACCTAGGAACTTTTCGGCTTGAACCCCGAAAACACATTTCTCAGGGTTTAATCTCATGCTGTGCTTTCTTAGCTGAGTAAAAATCTCAACAAGGTCAGAGCAATGATTTCAATTGACCGGAGTCCTGGCCACCATATCATCGACATAAACTTCAATGTTCCAGCCGATCTAGTCTTCAAATATCTTATTCATTAGCCTCTAGTATGTCGCACCGGCATTCTTTAGGCCAAAAGATATTACTCTGTAACAGAAGTTCCTGAACTCGATGATAAAGGCGGTCTTCTCCTCATTGTCCGGATGCATTCGGATCTGGTTATAAGCGGAATACGCATCCATGAAGCTAAGGAACTGATATACAAAATCCTTGTCGACTAACCGATCTATGTTGGGGAGTGGGTAAGAATCTTTAGGACATGCTTTAATGAAGTCAGTGAATTCTGTGCGCATCCTCTATTTTCCTGGCAACTTCTTCACCATAACCACGATGGATAACCATGTAGTGTACTCCACCTCTCTAATGAACCCTGCTTCCAAGAGGTTCTTTGTCTCCTCGACAGCAGCTTTCTGCCTCTTAACTCCCATCTTCTTTTTCTTTTGAGCGATAGGCTTTGCTTTTTGATCCAAAAAAAGCTTGTGAGAAATAAATTTTAGATCAATTCCATGCATATATATGCAATGATCCATGCAAATAAATCTGAGTTCTTCTTCAACAACTTCTCCAATTCTTACTTGACGGTGGTCGATAAATAGGCCTCGATATGAGTTACCTGATCGGGTTTGGGGCCCAAAGAAATGACTTGCAACTCCTTGATTGACTGTGGTCAGTCTTGTTCATCACTTCTTAGATCGACCTCAGCTGTGTTAACATTCTAGATCGGCCGTGTACTATAGTGATCTACACAGACGGTCGAAACTTTTGGGTTTGGCTTTAAGATCTCATTGTAGCAGATCCTAGCCTCATTCTGATCTGCATGAACTACTCTAACCTCGCTCTTTGAGACTAGGAACTTCATCATTAGATAAGGAGTTGAAACTACTACTCTAAGAGAGTTAAGAGATGGTCTCCCAAGAATAACATTATATGAAGTATGGTAGTCAATTACAAGATATTTAGCCAGAACTGTTTTAAGAAGTATACCTATTCTGACGGAGTTCAATATATCATTTTATATTTACCTGGTCACCAGAGAAGCCGACCAAGCTTCCATTGAAAAGGGTCAAAGAATCCTCTGGTATCTGTAGTCTCCGGAGTGTAGACATGTAGAGGATGTCGGCCGAACTCCCTTGATCGACCAACACCTTTCCAATTTGATAGTTTCCAGCTATAATGGAGATCACCATCCAATCATCCAAGTTCTCATCAAGACTGGAAAAATCCTTATTTGAAAATGAAATAATCGGTCCATCCTCATGCTGTTTAATTTGAAGTGGAGGAGGGTGACTTACCGACATCACTGCTCAAAGGTGGCGCTTTCGAGATGAATTTAAGTTTCTGCCTCCTACAAATCCACTGGTTATTGAGTCGATGACTCCCCTAATCACCTGGTCTCAGGAATCTGAAATCGTTGCAATAACTTTGACCTTTTCTCCCTGACTCGGGCTCCTCTGTCTGGACTGGTTCCCTTCTCTTGCTTCTCTGCTTCGACTTCTACGTCGGTAGACATATTTTCTGAGATGACCTTCTCAAATGAGTTGCTCAATTTATCCTTCAAGGTAATGCACTCTTCAGTAGTATACCTATACATTTTGTGGTAGTCACACCTCTTGCTTTTATCAATATTGGGCAGAACCTTCTGCTGTCCCACATTCCTTGGATGCTGGATAATGCCTGTGTTATAGACCTCTCGCAATATTTGTTCCCGTCGAGTGGTCAACGGCTTGTACACATCATACTAAGGTTGCAAGTTTCCTGAAGCTACCTGAGGAGTACGATCAAATCGATCAATTTACTCCTCCACCCTCATCAGTCTGCTTATCTGATTTGCTCCTCGTCCTCCATACAGTCGGTCTTATAAGTTTAGTCGGATGAAATTTTGAGGGTTACTCCTATTTCCTCTGGCTTCTGGCTCCGAAAGCTGCTGCTCCATTTGTCTTCTTGTAACCACAATTTCCTCTATGTTAATGTATCTCATAGACCTAATTCTCAAATCATCTAGGTCCACGGGTAGTTTTCTTAACCTTGTGGTCATCGGTTCGAGCCCTACGGTGGGTGCTAGATGTTTCGGGTGCTGATTGGGACCAAGGTCGGTAGGAAAAACGTACTCACTAGAGACCTACGAATAAGGTAACAGTAAGGTCAATGGTATCTAGGCAGGTTAGAAGAATGGTCAGACATTACACAAAGTAGGCTAGTCAGAGTGTCTGGATAAAAGATGGAACATGTCTGACCTAAGCTACCAGGCCAACTTATATAGAAGTTTGAGGACTGGCCTTCTATTCAGGCCATTTAGGATTCTAATCATTAGGATTACATTATATTCGATCTTTATGGTGCAAATCGTTTCTGACTGTTGGTTATGATGGCGTCAAACGACCAATGGCTGCTGGTGGCTCATATTAAACATGTGATAGGCGGATCGCTACTCGTTTGAATTTAGTCCGGTCAGGTCTTGGAGTAAGACATCGGTAGAGTTGACCCGAACTTTCTTGGGCTCGTCGTTCAAAAATGGCCTTACCTAGCACATACATTGGACTTGTATGGTCGGTCCATTAAGGTATGCTTTGGCATGGCAGGCCTATTATAAGATCCAATATGGTCCAAGGTTGCTCCTTATCATAGACCATTCGTTGCTGCACAGATTAGATGTCCTGGTATGGTACTGCAATCGAAGTTGGTACCCTGAATGTGGGCTTCAAAAAGAGGGCATTATCTTATATTCCTCAGCCTCTGCAATAATCTTGAGGCTCAAATACGCGTCGACCTCGGGACTACCATTGTTGCCCAAATCTTGGGTTACAACAACACAGGGTTTTGGGAGGTAGTGAATCTCGGAGAAGGAGACGGAGAGGAAGCAGCGTTTGTGAGTGGGAGAATGGCACTAGACGGAGAGAAGGGCATGCACGAAGAATGAAGCGATGCAAATCTCTCTTCGCATCCTAAGGGGGAATGAAATACGAGGATGAGGAGGAAAAATAAAATAAAGACTTGGCATACGGTGCCGATAGCTAAGAGCGGGCGTCGAGCACTCAAGAAGCATGGGTTTGGAATAGGTTAGGGATGAGGGATGGGGCAAAGAGTCATGACGTGTGGAGGAAGGAAAAAACAAATAAAAAAAAGTAAGCTGACTCACCATATAAAAATACGGTGTCCTGTATTGGGTGTCCAAATAATGTAGTATAAACATTCCTATAATTAAAAAAAAAATTAACTAGTTCGCTACCATTAAAAATTCATAATAGTGCTCTCACGATAGACTAGATTCAAATAGTAATACCCAATCTTATTTTGTTATTATGCTGGCATCTTTTGGAACCCAACCAACTAAAATAATGGTGAGAAGAGTCACCGGCAGACTGAGTCAACCACCATGACTAATGAAATACAGGAGTTGGAACTCCAAATCGACCTCACCGCGCCTTTATATGCAAAAGGTCAATCAACACTATTTACAATAGGGAAAAGAAAATAACAGAGAATCCAACTAATTACCAACACCACATCATTTGCCTTCCGAGAACAACTTGATCTGAAACTGTAAATTTGAATCTGAAACTGTAAATTTGAACTCATTAGGTTTAGAAAGATGCTGAGTTGATTTACAATCATATATACCAAAAGCAGTGGGGCTATAGCTCACTTATTGAGTGTAAATGTACAGCGCATGGTCGTGCTTGTTCATCCCTAAGTGGTCATCAAGAAACAGTTGGGTGCGTTGCACTTAGTATCAAAAGCATTTGGGGTTCAGAAAGAATGTTGAAACCTTAAAGGCTTTTTTTGTTCCAGTTTTTTTTATTTATGAAAAAATGTTTAGGGAAGGAGAAATTACCTTATTCTAAACCATCATAAAGTGTGGACTATGTCATAAGCCTCAACAATAGCTTATGGTAATACTCCCAAATGACCTACTAATGAAACAAAAATTGAATTCAAGACTTCTTGAATCAACGCAGTTCGATCATGCAACCTTTATGCCTTACTATTTACTTATTCATTCTAGTTGCGCTGATGTAAATGGCACATCTGTCGTGCCGTAATGTATTCATGCTAATTATGTTTGGCCGTCTAATAGTTCAGGTTGGTGTCATATAAAAAAAAAAGTTCAGGTCGATGGTTGATTGATTTGTTCCTCTCGAGTGAACAAACGAGTTTGTATTAAATAAAGTGCCTGCCATGGTAGTTATGCACCACACCATGACAGTTATTACTATTAATATTTTACATTCTTTTTTTTTTCTTTTAAGGTGTGCTACATCTCTTTCTTTCTTTTTTTTGTCATTACCAAAATGATAGAATGTACTTAAAAAAAAAAAACAAAACAAAATTTCATGATAACTTTATATTGGTTAAGGAGCATTGTAGAACTATAACTCTTCATATAAGTCCATTACTGCATGGGCATGGGAACAAATTAAACTTAGAGGCGCATGAATTAGTGATTTTGATAACATTTGAGTGTTGGGTAACGATTTTTTATTTTTTTTGACCGGAAAATGTTTCATTGAATTAAACCAAGGCTACTACTGGGCAAATATCGAGGCAAACTAGAGTTCTTACATCAGCAGGGGCATCTTCAATCCAAACGTTATCAGGAAAATTACAAGTAACCTTAGCTAAACTACGTGCCACCGTATTGGCATCTCACCGGACATGCATGAAAACAGTGTCAAAGTTAGGAAAAGCTGTTGATCTGAGCCTTTTTCAGGGGTACAAAGTTAGTCAAGAGCTTTCTTTTTCTATTCTCCAATATGCAGATGATACCATATTATTGTGTGAGGCCTCTTGGGATTCTTTGTGGAGCATTAAAACGATCTTGAGAAGTTTTGAACTTGTATCCAGCCTAAGGGTGAATTTTTCCAAAAGCAATCTTTTTGGCTTGAATGTGGATGATTATTTTATGTCCGCTGCTTCTAATTTTTTATCTTGCTGTGTTGGGAGCATTCCTTTTAAATTTCTTGGTATCTCGGTCGGAGCTAACCCAAGGAGAAGCACAACTTGGTCTCCAGTGGTGGAATCTATGAAGAAGAGGTTATCCTTGTGGAAAGGGCGCTTTCTTTCTATGGGAGGTAGAATCACTCTAATAAATTCTGTATTGTCTAGCTTACCCCTTTACTTTTTCTCTTTTTATAAAGCACCAAAGAAAGTTTTGAACACTCTGATTTGCATTCAAAGGAATTTTCTGTGGGGAGGTTTTAGTGAAACACAAAAGTACATTGGGTAAGTTGGGATAAAGTTTGTTTGCCTAAGAAGCTTGGTGGTTTAGGGCTAAAGAATCTTGAATTGTTTAATATCAGTCTCCTAACTAAGTGGAAATGGCGTTGCTTGGTTGACCATAATGCATTTTGGTACAAATTGTTGTCTCAAAAATACGACCCTCTTACTAGGGAAATTTTTATCACTCCTCCAGGTTTCCAGCATTCTTCCTTATGGTGGAAGGACCTAGTTTTGTTAGATGCGGTCAGGAATACTAGGCCTTTTTGGTTCTCGGATGCAGTCCGCCTTAAACTTAGAACGGGTTCTGATATAAGTTTTTGGAATGATATTTGGTTAGGCGTTTCTTCTCTAAAAGATTGTTTTCCGAGACTTTTTCAGGTTGTTGAAAACACCAATGTGTCAGTGGTGAATTCTGGTGCTTGGAGTGATGGTAGGTGGGTTTGGCTTTGGCAGTGGAGGAGGCCCCTGTTTGCTTGGGAGGAAGAATTTTTGGGTGATCTTCAAATTCTGGTGTCTTCTGTTGCACCCCAAAAGGAAGGTAGAGATAAATGGGTGTGGTTGTTGAATAACTCAAATTCTTTTAGTGTTAAGTCAGCATATTTGCACTTATTGAATTCTCTTTGTTCTTTCTCTTCAGACCATAATCTTGTTAAGTTTTATAAGGAGCTTTGGTTGGGTGCAATCCCGTCTAAGGTGATTGTTTTCATTTGGAGATTAATTTTGGAACTTTTACTTACAAGAGAGTTGTTGCATCGCAGGGGCATAATTTCAGACCCTTATGAACAGAGTTGTGTATTCTGTTTTTCTCAGTATGAATCTGTTAGCCACTTGTTCTTCTCTTGTTCCTTCTCTTATAAAGTTTGGTCCTTAATTTATGCTTGGTTGGGTGTTGATGGGGTTTTTCATAGAGATGGTGTTAATCATTTCTTGTAGCATGGTGCGCTTTTAAGAGGCAAGCAGGTTCGGAAAGTTAGATATCTTGTTTGGTGTGTCGTTGTGTGGTGCTTATGGTTGCTGTGAAATAAAATTATCTTTCGAGGTGTTATTGCAGATTGTACTGTTGTGGCTGCTTATATTAAGACTGTTTCATGGGGGTGGCTTATCTATAGGGAAGGTAGAAAGTTAGGCCTTTCTTTTGCTGATTGGTGTATAAATCCTATGGGATGTTTTCATACCCTTAAATAACTCTGTTATGTTTTTTATGTAAGGGTTGGAGTACCCCTTGTACTCCTTTTTTTTAGTTCTTTTGCCTATAAAAAAAAATAGTGTCAAAGTATGTGTTGGGTAACGAAAATTGAATGAAAGGAATTTCAATACTTATTGACTTGCCTTTCACATGTTACAGTATGTGAAATAGCAAATAATAAATTGGAATGTTTTACAGGATTTACTAATACTCATAAAATCTTAATTTAACTTTTTCTTGTGTCATATGCACACAAGTGAGACCATTTTCTTTTACACCGCGCTAGCCATGGCCGACTCCATCAATTTTACCACAAAAATTGTTGATATCCCAACACTTTGTAACATTATTACTAAGTCTAATATAAATAACAACTATTTCAGCTTTTGTCAGGCAGGTCTCAGTTTTAACCTTAAAATCCAGTATCAACGATCAAACTATTATGCACAAAGGTCCTAGAAAACATATAGCAAGAGTGATAAGGGAAGTCGATAAAAGAAAAATGTAGCACCTCACCAATAAACATTGAAACCTTTGACTATCTATTATTCCTTCTTGTATCCAATAACAATGAGAAATAATCATCTTACATCATTTTTCAACACTACTTTTTACACTTAATTAATAATGTAAAAAGTCATGATTAATCACGTGTATTGATTAATTAATAAGTAAATCTATAGTTTAAGAACGAAGCTTTGATTTACTCATTAACTAATCAATACATGTGATTAATCACGAATTTGTACATCATTAATTAAGTGTAAAAAATAATGTTAAAAAGCTATGAAGCAAGGAAACAGACACGGACATGGGACATGGGGACACACTAAATTAAAAAATTTTAGGACACGGATACGACATATATATATAATTTTGATTATAAACATTTCAAACACAACTCCTCAATGACAACACAAGCATTTTCATTTATAACTAGAAAAGAAACCAACAATAATTGAAAATTGAACCACACGACCATAGTGAAACTCACTTGAAACTTGAACCATTAGCACACAGTGAACACAATATATTGAGGAAGAATAGAAAATTTTTACTGAGGGTGGGTCAGGTGATATTGGGCTTGTGGGCCGTAATATTAGTACATTGCCACACAACAATTTTTTTTATAATTTTAATGAGCTGTGTCCAATATGTGTCTACGGTGTGTCCAAGATGCGTTCTGACTGTGTCTGAACCAAAAATAATAATTTTTTTAATTAGACACACTCGAACACGTGAGAGACACGTGTCGTGTACACGTAGTCGTGTGTCTGTGTCAGACACGTCAGTAAAATGACATGTCCAAGCTTTCTATTTAAAAAGTGATATAAGAATATAAGAGTTGGATATCAATAACAGAGCTACTTCAATTCCATTTGGGGAACTGAATAGGTTGTCCAAATGGATATAATGTGGACAAAGGCATTGGTCCTAGACTTGTGTGATCTTGCGGGTCTTAAAATAGGTTTGTACTAGCTAGTCCCTAGAGTTTCAGTTAGTACCATAACGACAGCTACATCCAAACACCTGAATTTAAACAAATGAATGGCCTATAATAACAAGTTTAACAATGGATACAGCTTCAGTCAGGGGATCAATTGCACGTGACTTAAGGCATGGTTCTTTTTACATTGTAAAGTTCTTTTTAATAATCAAGTTCTGTCCTTGCCCTTGTAAATGACAAAAATTTCATTGGAATCTAATTTAGGCATGGAGGCCAAGACATGGCATTCAAAGAAAATCAAGGTTTGGAGCTAGTTGGCATTGCCTGAAGGTGACATAATAACTTGGAAGCAGAAAGTTAGTGGTGCAAGGACTCAAGCTTTGGACTGTGCCCAAGTGAATATGAATAATAAAAGTCAAATGAATTGCCACAACTGTAATATAGATGGAAATCATGTGAAAGGAAAAGACTAACAAAATAACATGCATATTTATAATATTTGGGACTGCCCACTAGGAAGGGATGTTAAAGGGGTGAAACAAAAAGTTCACCAAGCCAAGAACAGGATTCAACTATTTCAAGAAAATCTACACATTCCTTCTATTTCTCAGCAACTAAACACAGCAAGTATAAAACTGCATCAGTTTCAACTAGCAGAGGGAATGGAGGATGTAAGCTTTAGTGGCACCTATCATGCTTAGAAGAAATTCTTATATACTCCCAAAGTTATAACAAGTGAACATAACCATATATTTCGTTGGGTTAAATTTAAAATATTAAATAATAATTTAAATCGAATCTCAATCATTGAGCATAGATTTTAGGAGTACACAAAATTTTTTCCATGTTTGGCCGCGTAAATGTAAGGGAACCATTTTTACAGGCACTGGGCTTGGCCATTATTGAGTGAAGGAGACTTGAAAGAAATGGTCTTCCCAATGGTCCCCTTCGTTTAGTGTGGGAAGAGCCTTCTAAATTGAAGTTCCACTCATGTGAGACTTGTGCTCCTGCATCGAGGAGACTTGTAGTACATATTTTGAAAGAATTTTATTTCTAACTAATTACCGATATGTCAAAATTTTTAAATTCATTTAATTCCAAATTATGGTATGTATAAAATATAATATAAAAGAGATCAGATTATAGAATCACCTGGAAATGACAAATATGAGCGCGGTCATACCCGATCTTTAAAAAGAAATCGCGAATGATGCGTGTATGTAGAGGCCCCATTCCCTATATGCGCAAAAAACCTCTATAACCTCAATGGGACAACCACAATACATATAGGATGAGAATAGGGGTCTCTCCTTGTGTTTACAATATGGGTTAACCTACCCATCATAGAAAACTCATACACAATGCTCACAAACTCAAAATAACATTATCCACATGGGTTTAAGTGCTTATAAGAGCCCAATAACTAAATTGATCACAAATAGGCTAAACCAATAGATGCTCAACAATATTTGACATTCAATTAATCTGGGTTTTAGAAAATTGGTAACTATGCTAGTCCACACATATTAAAAGATCTATCAATCTCCCACTTGGACAGCATAGACACTTAACTTTAAACAAAATAACTCTTCAAATTAACGTGGCCATAAGAATGTTAACTATGAGCAAGTACTTCCAACCATCGGTCAAAAATGGAATTACAAACATCCCAACAATGCAGAAAATCATACTCGATAGGAATACTGATATCATACATGCAAGATACTTATAACCTGGTGACCTAACAAAATGTGGTATATGGGTTAAAAGGAAAGCACAATAAAATTGCATGCCAAAAGTGTGATCAATGTGCAACTCCCTACAAAATGACCCCGAAATCTACCAAGGATGCCTACTGAGATTCAACAAAATATCTCAGTATAACAAAATAAGACCGAGTACTAAAGTTTCTAACAATACGTCATATCATCACAAAAGTGTGCACAACAACAACATATGGCAACAATAATTTCAATAAGTCTCGAGACAATATAATAATTATAATTATAATGTATATTCTCCCAGTAATCCAATATATCAAAACAAAACAACAATGACAACCCCATTAGAGTCCAAAGGTTCTAAAATACTCTAATAGTAATATCATTATTAATGGGACTATCAACTTTGTGGTAAAGTACTCAATGTGAGTCTGAAACTCACCATATCTCTTTAATGACACAAATACCAAAATAAAGAGAAACACAATATTGCAGAATTATCTAAAATGTGGTCATAACAATAGAAACAAAATTAAGGTAATCTATACAAAATTTATCAATCACAGAATCTCACAAAATTACTTCATTATCAACCACAAACTCTGCATTCATAATTGAGGAAATTACAAGTGTCCATATGAGACTTTACAACAAGTCAATTCCTCTTTGTTATCACAAACACAAAACCACAAAAGAATTTTCACAAATAAGGTAATCTATACTTCACAAAGCCATAATGACCACTTCAAAGACTTGACAACATACAAGTGAGTTTAAAATCCCAAATGTCTTACACATATTATGGGATCACTTGCAAGTTTTCAACAACTCACTCAAAACTCAAGTGTCACAATGACAAAAAAAAAATAAGCATATACATACTTGAGCACAAAATTAGATTACCAGCAGCGGAAGCACATGGAACCAATACTTAACCACTATGGAGGACATAACCAAAAGACAGTCTCCAACTCCCACTATAGTAAACATTAATGTGCAATAAGAATACAAGCACATTTCAAAATTTATAACAATATGTGACTTGTGAGACAATTCGTCAATATATTATAATTTAAAAGGTCTTTATGCCTTAGACATAAAATGACATCACTAAGATTTTTCACATAATAGAAACAATTTAATATAGAATATTGTCTCCCATTTAACAATAATAGTAATATTGGCCATCAATATACAACTAGCACAAAATACATTAATAACAAATTTGCTCTCACTTACTTATGGCAACACCCATTGATGTAAATAATATCAAAATCAATATTAAACAATAATACCTGATAGCCCGTATCAAGTCAATTTAACTTGCACCTAGGCATTTAATTGCCTTTAATATTAGGTTTCATACATAGCAGACTTCAAAATTTTTAACAAGTATTTCAAAAGAACAACAGTTACAAAATCGCTTTCTTCTTATAAGAAACGAAGAGCTTTAATTCATATTGATTGTATAGTAATTTACAAAAACAAAACATAAATACATAAGAATTAAATATATACATTCTTTTACTTCAATCCAAAAGAAAGGAAATTTCCCAAAGTGAATGCCATAAGTATAATAGGTTTAACTCAATGTATTCATTATAAATTTTGTATCATCGACAAAAGAATTTTTTTATATTCTAAAGTTGAATTAATCAACACAATAAATTGGGCTTAAAAAAGATAAATCCTCACAAAATGATTAAACCATAATTGGAAGAATGCTTTCTTCACAACAATACTTGAATAATTTTAATCCCAATATTTTTCTTGAGAAAACTAGCAAAACTACAAAAAATCCTCTGAGGATTTTGACATTTGAATAATATAAAAGGAAATATTCAAATTTATCATTTCAAGATACTAAGCAAAAAGAATTATCACTATCATATCGAAAAAATAATATTTCCCAAATTACTACGACAATACTTATGATGATCACATATTTGATACATTAATAAGCTTTCATTCTTAGTCATTTACACTCTCTATGTACTTAATTGATTGAGTTTTATTATGTTTTGTAAGTTTGGACTGTTCATTCCATATTTCGGGCTAGAAGTTGTCAAATGAGCTAAAATTTTGATACTGAATACTTGAGACCTATATTTACAACTTTTATGTTGAACACTTGTCAAGAATCGGAGGTCTAGTAGGTGATATTGGGCTTGAAAGTCAGAACAGAGGTGCTGGAACTGGGCTTGAACACTCTGCAGTAATTAGCCCATATCTTGGGCTATAGGTGGCCAAATAAGGTGATTCTGGTGTCCATTTTGAAGCCAATATCAAGCCCTACAACTTTGATGAAGATCATGTTTGCTCATTCTGGCGCATTCAATGACTTCAGAGCTAAATGATTTCAGAGACAAGGAATCTCCATAATTTTCCACTCACCAAAAATCATTTGGCATTTGAACATGAAAATCAACCGTTGCGAACCATGCGTGAGTATTTGCAACCATCTCGAAATTCTAGTCCATCATGTTTTATCTTTCCACTCAATGTTAACAATTTTATATTCAAGCCAGGTATGATTTCTTTACTTCCTAATTTTCATGGTTTAGAATATGAAAGCCCATATTTACATTTAAAAGAATTTGAGAAAGTATGTACTATTTTTCATGATCAAACTTGCACTGAAGAGGTTGTTAAGCTTAAATTGTTTCCTTTTTCTTTGAAAGATAAAGCAAAAACTTGGCTTAACATTTTGAAACTAAGATCAATTGGCACATGGCAAGAAATGCAATGTGAGTTTTTGAAGAAATTTTTTCCAACACATAAAACCAATGCTTTAAAAAGACAAATCCAAAATTTTTCCCAAAATTCCAATGAAGCATATTTTCAAAGTTGGGAACGTTTTAAAGATTTGTTGAATTCTTGCCCACATCTTGGTTTTAAAAAATGGCACACTATAAGCTTCTTTTATGAAGGGTTAACACCTGAAACCAAGCAATTTGTGGAAACAATGTGCAATGGTGAATTTCTTGATAAAGAACCCGAAGAAGCTTTAGACTATTTAAACCATTTGGCTAAAAATTCTCAATCTTGGCACAGTACTAATCCTTCTAAAAATTCAATTAGATATAACCTTGCAAATGCTAGTAAAGGAAAATATCATCTTAATCAAGAAGAAGATCTAAATACTAGGTTTACTAGTTTGGCTAGAAAAGTTGAAGCCATGGAATTCGGGAAAGTAAAAGAAATCAAA